>JACDQD010000008.1:6056944-6656944 GCA_019843655.1 Lethocerus indicus | reverse complement strand
CATAAATCTTGTTCGCTCCCGGCTCGAATATGGTTCGCCGCAAAAATTTAGTCTATAGCAGCACCGAACATTATTAGTTTTACGAACCGACAGTAGCGAGTCTCGAAAACTCCGCCGGCGATTGTTCAACCGCGATAAACATATCGTGAAAATGGGGCGCCGAATACAGAAAGAAGAACCAATTTGTGTCGGCCGGGGAGAGGGGCTTTGAGGGGGGCGTATTGCGGGCCGGCACAGTAATGGGAATGAAATTGCACGTTGCGCCGCGGGCCCAAGGAGTAGGCAGCACGCAATCAGCGCCTCAACTTTGCACAACAAGACCCGCCCGACACAGCCCCCATTTCAAGAACTTGTCTGTTTCCAGCCGGTAGAGAGACACGGAGGATGTATAAACATTATAAAACTTGGTACGTCCGACGAACTGCCCATAAACATGCAACGGCCTAACGACAATATATCAACAAGTGATACGGACAGGCTTCAAACAATATTGCCAAGGCTCGGAAATAATCGGATACGCCATTTGTAATTTTCAATTATTTCACAACCAACCCCAATTGGACACCGATAACAATTAACTCCGGTCGCGTTTTACAGCGGATATCATCCTAAACAAAATTTCATATCACGAACAGACAAAACTCCGCATAATTTCATGCCCGATTATGTTTCACTTTCATAATCACGGCCTAACTAAGCATTACAGACCTTCGGGCAGTATATTAAAGTTTCAATTATACGCCGGATTTTGGGGATATGGATTATGCCAATTGTTCGAAACATACGGGAAAATAACAAAATAATACTTGTGTATGAATGTAGTAATGAAAGTCTTGAAAGCAAATATATATATATATTTGTAATAATAAACGGAATTTACAGTACGATATAATGATACTCTGATTTACTTTTTAATAGTATAAGTAATATGCGGTCGGTGGATAGGTTTGCGATGTCAAACGGTCGGGCAAGGGTCGGACGAAATTAGAGCAATTGGAGTTTGAAGGGAGGTGGCACAAGCCCAAATTGTTCACAATAAATTGCCCTGCTCAACACTCCACTTACAATTATACCGCAGGGTGGGCGGTGGGGCTCGACCTACCAATTATAGGCGCCCTTTTGATTAAAAAGTAAGAAGAAATAAATACGGGCGGAGAAAGAACCGCGTTTTTCCGTTTCGTTCGAACCAATCGAGGCGGTCGGTACCCCGCGTTTTAAAATAAAATTGTAATACCGGTCAGATAATTAAACCCTTTACATAACGACCTATCCAAATATTTTTAAAAATCCTTCTTTAATACTGAGATAAATGGGGAATAAAATGAAACTAGTAATAATGAATGTGTGAGTAATTTCTAAACACTTGGGGTTATAATGCAGTAGGCAAAAGAAAAGAAATAAGACAGATCAAATAATAAGAAATGGTCATAATTCTCAGGTTCTTATTTAATAGTAGGAGCCGGTCGAGTGCAGTAAAACCCGCGGCAGAACTAATGGGATGGGGCGACCGGTGAAAGAATATACACAAGGGCTTAAGTTCCCTTAATAGGATTATCGAATTGGAGCGCGAGTCCTTTTTCACCTTCAGTTCAATCTCTATAGACGGGTCGAATTTAATCTGCACAGATCCTGTCCAAAAGGATTGCAGCAATAGGATTCAAACGGATGTCTTGCAAATATAATCGCGGATCATGGTTATCCCCGACAATTTTAATTCATTCCCATTGGAAGTGGACTCGTCACAACGTTAATTGAACAAAAACTACTTTACGTAGTGTTTCGTAATTGTTCGCAAAAATTATTAAAACACAGCGCGGAAGTGATACTTATCTGGTTGTTCGAACAAACTAAACTGATATACATTTTTAAATGATTATTTATTTCTCCCCCAAAATTCTTGCCACAGCTACTGAAAATAATGAAATCAGGAAGCAAATATCTGTTTATCATCGAGGCCCGATTCATATCGTTATTGTTTGTATATATTTTTCAACTGTATTCTCTAGAAAGGAGAGTATTTTATTTTGTGTGGTCTATAAAAAACTCCTATATAGTGGCACGGGTCTTGAACCCTTCAGGTGCAATGAACGCATTCGCCCGCTTGCGGTGTTACGGACTCCATTTTCCCAATTAATTCCCAATTTAATTCAATTGTCCGCCAGTTGGCCCCCACAACAGCGGGCTGAAATTTTTCTTCGGGCTATCAATTAATTTCAAACGGGCGGAACGAGCGGTTTACCCTCCTTTTGTTTCGTTTAATCTAATTCAGGCACTGTCGGCTGGAACGGCCTCTATTAGGGGCCAGAAAAGTCCACACAACGAGCCCAAAGGTGAGAAGGTTATTAACCCCCGTTTTGAACCATAGTCTATACAACTGTTCAAACATCTATTCCAGATTCATTCGTATTGATGAAAATCAATCTTATTTAATGAAATGCAAATTTAAATAGATTTTATTTAATTTTCATTATTTTCCTCAGGCAATGAATCGTTTTAGTGTAACCGTGCACTAATTTACTAACGGAATGCTACTGACTGCCGAAATTGACTCAGAAGATCGAAATTACTGTGATACACCAAACACTTGCGGACACCCAAACGGTTATTTTAAATTATTATTGTGAGAGTTATTGTACATTGGAAAATATTTTGGTGCGATTCGGGTTGTCCTACACATTTTTTTTTCGTGCGACCGTACGTTCGACTGAAAAATACATATCCTCGAACTCCGAAAGGGGTGACGGGAAGGATCGTTTCTCGGATGCGTTCCGGTCTTGTTTGGGCGATCGGCGTACTATTGGACGGAAGAAGGAGAAGTTGGGGACAAGCGGTGGTTCAAGGGGGCCGCATCTCCCTGATAAAGCCGACGGATATTGAGCCTCCGCCAACAATGAGGAAAGTCTTTCAATAACAGAGACGGCTCTGAATTTTAAAGTGTTTCCGGATAGAAAAACGGTGGAAAGGGTTAACAGGAGGCCGGAGAAGAATTTTGTAATTGAAAAACAACTAGTTTAATATATTTCAGGCTGAGCGAGGTTTCGAAACAGCACACGAAATCGGGACTATATACATGTAAAGCTTCACAGCCATAATGCTGATTCGATAGACCAATCTCAATAATGTAAAATAGCTAAAGATGAAATTGCTAGAGTAGGCCATAGATCAAATTAAATGTTATCTTCCCAGAACTCTAAATGCAAATAATTTCAGAGTACAACAGAGCCAGAATATGTATTAATGAATATTAAGTTAAATAATTTAGGTTCTAACATTTCCATTCGATTCTCCATTCCGCTTGGCATTTGCGAGAGTTCTGCTCTCAAATTATGATTTAATAAAGATAATTCTTATCTGGGCCTATAAAGCCGCTATAAATTAAAAATATATTTAAGTATACATTAATGACTCACTTCGTTGTTTATATACTGGTTATATACCACAGGTTTATAATTAATATACACGAGGTGAGTCATGCAGCTAATTTCTGTCAGCGATCGAAGTACGGGGGGACAGCATTGCCACACAAGGGAAATTCGAAAATATCCCGCCGCCCCCCCCAGCCCTCCATACTGAATTCCGGCTGCGCCCCGATTCAATTAGAATCCGATTTAACAGAAGGGCTGAGGGGGTGGGGGAGAGAAAAGTTTCATAGTTGGTTCGGCGGGCCGTCGGAAAAAGGGGTGCGTACCGTCAATATCGTCCAACATCAACCGGTGTAATTTGATTAGCCCTGATTTATGAGTTAAATTGAGGGGCAGGATAAATTGATTGGTGGGGGAGCGACCGGCTTTAAAAATGTATACAATTCGGGTCTTGTCAATATTTCTAACGGGGACGTTCCAGACAACCGGCGTCCCGAACCCGGTATGCTTAATTAAATAATTCAAATTTAAAAGCTAATACACTATAGAATATTCTAGAGCTTGGCTGCAGTGTTTGAATGTCGTGTGAAGGATCTGAAAAATATGGAACTACTACGATATTGTAAGAGAGAGAAATGCTTATTATACCACGAAAACTGTACGCAGTAAGCACTCACGATTGATGGCATGGAAAAATACAACAGTACCCGAAATGTATCGATTTTTTGCTCTGTCGATTTTAATGTCAAGAGTAAAAAAAGTATCAATAGAAGAATATTGGTCAACCGACGAGTTATTACGAACGGAAAGTTTTTCACGAATAATGACAAAAGACAGGTATAAATCTCTACTACAAATGCTGCACTTACGAGACGCGCTAATAAAAATTCGGAGCATCATCGACAGACTGCGAAATTCTTTTTCACGAGCATTATGTCGTATTATGTCCGCGCTGTCGATCTTGCATCGGCTGCATAGAGCGCAAATCATTTCTGAACGCTCCGCCGCGAAAGGGTTAAGCAACTATTACATATCAATTTATTAGTCGTCGAAGGGATGTATAAAATTTTCGAGTATGCAGGAATTTGTCCGACGCCCACCAAATGAGCGCAAAGCGAATTTCACAGACGCTCAGTTCCGTCGTCGTTCGGTTCAATTCCACGGCCCGTATCAGACCGAGGACTGTTTGATAAACGGCTGTCCTCGTCACACAATGTTGAATTCGGAGCCGGGACACAGATTCGGGCCGGAGAACCGCACCGCCGGCTCTAACTCAGTTAGACCCCCCCAGCCACAGTTAACCCCGGGGAGAGTGCATCCTCCCGGTGGAACACAAACACAGAAAGCACTATCTAGTTTTAGTGATTTAGTGCCGACGCCGCTCCTACCCTCCTCCTCCTCCTCCTCCTCCCAGTGACCACTATCGCGCCCATCCGGCCGGGACTAAGAGGCGATCACGAACTACCTGAAAAGTTTATTTGACCTTGCGATTCAAAATATTGTGCCCGCGGTGTCGCCCATTTATGTACCCTACCAGGTGGGAGGCGACGCTGATTACCTGTCCCCGATTGGTTAAGTCCGACCTGATGGCGACTACTTGGTACACTGTCGAAACTGTGTGCGATACGAAAATATCTAATATAGATTCAAACGGATCTTTTATTGGGCTACTCGTACAACCGATAAAAGTTTTCATAACGGAGAAAAAATGTTGTCGGCCATTTCACTCCGACCACGGCTTAAATTTGCGTTACATTATTCGGGCAATGTCAAAATAATAGAAGTCGACAAATTCATCAATTCACGAATATTCAATTTACAACGCATAAAAATCGGGATAACCAGAGTCAGCCCCTCACAATAGCTGTATTGTCCCTGGTTTATACAAATACTTAATGTATCCTAAACTATATGGTTTATAAAGATTTTTTATATGTCTCAATTCTATTTTCCGAATAGTGAATTTCAGCTTGTTTCTTCTATTGTCTCTCTATACCGTACACCGGTGATGGAATTAATGACGGATATACCGCGTGTATTTGTAACGCGAATGTCGGTAAATAAACCGATCGGCATCGGTTTTAATGAACGCCGAAGTAGCGAAGGAATAACGAGGGCAGTACAGAAAAGTGTAGTAATAAACTGTTTTATCGGAAAATGGAATCTCGTATTGGGGTTTGGACCAGATTTTTAATTTGACTTTTTTCCACCCGCCCTCCGCGGGCTAGTCTGAGGGCCGTATAAGAACGATCTATATCTGAAAGAGGCTGGATGGAAGCCGGAGGTCGGCCCCTCCCCATATTGAAAAACCGACGGGCTGGAGGGAGGGAGGGAGGTAGGGAGGACCGAATGAGTTGAACGTGACCGGGTGCGCGAGTCTACGGAGGCAATATAGGCGGTACAATATGAGAAGAAAGGGAAGCGAATTTGGGATGGAGGGCGATAATCAGAGAGAATGAGGGGGAGAGAATGTCTGGGTGTGCGTCCGTCAGGGGGATGATGGAGCCTTCGCATAAAACTGTTTTATCCAGCCACCCACGCCCCCCTCCGACGGTATGAGATTCACCTCGGCCTCCTCCTTTTTCCGCCGGTTTCGTTTCCTTACTCTTTATTCGCAAGACTTACCGGGGAAATTGTGCCCTGTAACCCTCTCCCCCACCCTTCAACCATCCCTCAACACACACACACACACAGTGACGGGACGAGCTTAATACTCCCTCCCCGTCTGGGGGGTAAATACATTTCCTTGCACAAATATGGTTGCGCGGAAGGGGGGAAGAGTCACTTTAAATGTTTTAGATCTTCGGAGGAGGACCCAGTTTATAAATTGCCTCGTAGCCGGATTTTCTTCCCGACTTTTAAATGTACGAGGGTGGTTCAAAAATAAACAATTTATGCTTATAAGTTAGATTTTTCTTTCGGGGCGTCATTGTCAGAACTTAAAATCGCGCTCAGTGCTCCCCAATACAAATTCTTCTTACCCCATCTTCCACGTGGAAATTGTGCCCTACATTTGAACTATACAATCTTTATCAAATAAAATATTTTAAGTAAACACCGACTGCTACTGTCATGTCAGTAGCAGCTTGCCAAGCCCAAGTAACTCCGGACCAAATCCGAATAACACAAAGTAGGTCTTCGGGCATTTTATTTTAAGTGTATTAAATCACATGCGAAAGTAGCGTTTTATTTCAAATTTAACTAATTTCATTGAAAGAGTATAAATACATTATTTTTACGTCTTTAATTTTTAAATCTTTAAAAATGATAACCGTTACCCCGAAACGTTATTTTACTCAAATACCTAAACGTTAATAAAATATTTTGAGTAGTCAAATGGGCGAATAAAAAATGTATATATATTTTAGAAGTTCTTCCCGGATTCCCAGAAGTCATAGATCATCCTATCCCGTCCCGTAGAAGGGTTTGTTAGGGGCAGGTGGTCATGCACGCCCCCACGACGCTGTAAAATATGGTACGGGGCCGTAAATAGGGCATCGCGGCTATAAAACTTTTTGAAATTTCGAAAGATATTCGAACGACCCTTTGGAATAATAGTTGTCTCAGTTTAATATTGCTGAATGAGGTTACCCATTTTTTGGACAGTGTTTCACTGCCACCGAGAAAGTTAAAAAGGACTGTTTTACAGAATATTTCATCTTTTCATATACAGTGTTATTGGGGTCAAATATATTATCTGCTATTACGGAATAAATTAAACAACATTACATCTAATTATATTTCTATAAAACAGCAGAATAATAATTTATAATTTCAGTGTTCAGTAATAGTCCTGCATATTGCAATATGAAGGATAAAATAATTTATAATTTTAATGTATAGAAAACCATTATAATCATAATATCCACAGGCACATTAAATCTCCTAGCATTATTAATTCTTTCATAAAGTCCTTTTGATTAATCTATGCCTCCATTCTCCCATGTGTAGAATGAGGTATAACCGAATTAGGTGTAGCCGACCTAAGCGAAAGTGGCCATTGTACGTTTTTTGTCCGACAAAGACATCAAGTGTTATTTCATTGATCTGATAATTATCTCAATTATTTTATCATCCTAATTTAAACATTTAATCATTCATATTGCTTCCCGGTTCAAAATCGGAGATGGCACTCCACCCTGCGGCCGTTCTTTGCCCAACGATAAGGGAAGCAACTCGCGGTCAATTACCCTTAGTTTATACACAACTGACTGGATGTTAAATTGGGCGTAAGCAGAACATTTCTTGAAAGCTCGACAAGAGAAGAAAGGGGGGCCTCGAGCGAAAAACTAAATTTCTGGGCTAAACCCAAATCCTGTGTTCCAATAAGCCCCTGGCCCTGAATCGAGGGCCTATGTTCCCAACCACAAATCTCATAAAGTCCGAGCTCGTATTCCACCCCGCTCCGCATATTTCCACTGTATTTTTTCCTATATGTTTTCCCTTTTGTATTATATATTTGTTCATTTTCCTAGCAGAAATACAGAGAAAAAAAACGCGAATCGGAACGTACCCCGGGCTACAATAAACGCCTTTTGAAAAAGAACGGCCCTTCTGTATTCCTGGATCGAGGCGAAAAGTATTTTTTTTAACGAAAATGAGAGTTTACGACGCAGGATCCATTTAATTTTTTTTGCCCTACCTACATTCTGAATATGTTGAATAAATACCGAGGGAATCTTCTTAGGACAGGATAAAAGTACAATTCGAAGAGTAAAAATTATTTTGTTGGACTTAAACAAATGTTCTATTATAATTCAGAAACAAGAGAATTCTTTACTTTGAAATTTTTATTTCTTCAATCTTTTTTATTTTATAACTTTTAACAATTTAAACTTCCCGTAGTGAGTATGTACGATTTGGTGTTCTTTATTAATTCTCCTCATCGATAGTAACGTAACACGCATATTGTTATGTTTGACCAAGCGATGAGAGAAAATAACATCGAGAGTTAAACCCAATATAATGGCTGTCAATATTTTTATTTCGATTGCTGCGAATCAGGCACATAAATATTTGTCATTTGACTAACGTTTTCCTGTAATATTTGTTAACTGTCGCCTAGCGACCGGCAATAAGATCAAATATAATGAATAATAGGGAATTTTTATCCGTTTGTCTTCGGGGTTGTTTTATTCATAGACCAATCGCTGGGCCTGCAGTTGGAGTGAATTATGGAAACGGCACGAGATGCACCTGTGGAGAAGCTTATTCAGGTGGTCCGGGCAGTTCTTAAATAAATAATGCCGGCGGGATTCGGGCAGTTATGGCGCGGTTCGGGGCCCCTCGAATTTATCCTCCCCCCTCCTCCTCCTCCTCCTCCTTTTTTTTTTTCCTTTTGCGGGCTCATCCAAAAATAATGGAGTCCACTCCCAGATGATCCCGGTCCCGATTTTATGGCCGGCTTCATAAATCATGGCCCAGAAGAAGAGGGCGGGACACTCTTGGAAGCTGTCCCACGGGCACCCCGACACGACAACCGACAGCCATTTCTCCAGATGCCCCGATAAAGGCGATTTTTCGCTATTTATTTTACGGTCAACCATTATAAAGATAATCAAACCTAATATTGCAATTTTTTATATCAAACGCTATCGTGATCTTGGAAGGATTGCACTGTTGCAGATTGTAGGAAACATTTACTGACTATTAATATTACAGAACATGGAAATAAATCTATAGTAACTAAATTTGTCAAGACAAACAAATTTGATACAACCGTATACATAATTTTCAATACCGATTTACCAGTTTTCAATATAAATTTTGTCAAGTAAAAACGTACTGTTGAATTTGAATACGGTTAAAGCAAACATCCTGTTGCCCGCCTGTCCCATCTAGTACCATTATTAGTTTTTTCATTCCTTTATTTAATAATAACGCCCTGTCGCTATTATTTATCTCAAACAGAGATGCAGTAATTAAAAATATCATCTTTCCTCTTGTAAGAATGTTTTCAATCTCCATGAACACTTTCAAAAGCAAAGGATTCCGGAATTAAACCGAAACTTTGGAACCTCAGAGTACTGCAATTCCGAACTAATATATTGTAAAATCACAATAAGGAAGCACTTTATATGCATATTCGATGCGAACATCTCGCCACCCCTCTATACATTTATACTGTTAATTCAACCGAAAAGAAAGGGTTCGTCGCTGGCGTAAAGTGATTTATTAATAAATGCTCCGTTATTAGAGACCGAAATTACATTCCGTCTGCCGTCAGTAACATGTACGGAATGAAATACATTCAAGATGAAGAATGATGAATGGGGAGAATAAATCAAACGAGGATGCCGGCAGCGTTTGCAGCGAGATTTCGGCTTTAGCCTCGCCGCCCAACCTCAAATTATCTGTTACAAACAAAAACCGTATATCAGATTTTGAGGCGGGTCCCAAATAAAGGCGCGATCGAATAAAACTGCGTCTCGAAATAATCTAAAACCGATTCCGATGTGAAATTTGTTGATTTGATTCAAAATTTACATCCTGGTGTGAATGCAGACCAGGTTTCGATCTGTTCGAGCAATTGGAGCTTCAATAAATTAGTAGTACTGGAGTTACAATCAGTTTCAGATGTCCACTCGTGTACATATAAACTATACCGACAAATACTACAATATTCTGAAACAGCTTGTTTCATAATATAATCAGAATATATTTTACGGTGAAAAACAGAACGATTGCCCGAGACCGATATGCTATCTTTATATCGTCGCCTTCTATAAATTGTGTACATTAAGTTCTAATGCTAAACAACGAAGAGGTACCCGAATATTACATAGGGTGTCCCAAAATTAACGCAAGATTTGAATCGAACTGTGGTTGCCAAACTTTCATTATTTTTGAAATATTGTTGAACAATGAAAACACGTTGTTCTATCGTGTAACGCTCCATTTGTAGTAACCCTAAACTATCAGCTGTCAAACGGTTTTTTTTAATAGGGTTCCCAACTTTACTGTAAGAATGGCAAATTCAAATCTTGCGTTAATTTTGGGACACCCTATAGAATATGAGCAGAGCGACAGAATTCCTCCTAATTGGAATTTAGTATGAAGCCTTGTTCTCATGGACCAATCGTTATCACGGATATTTCGAAATTTAATCCTTAATTTGGTAAGTCGAGGTTTCTGTCTGCAACCGGACAAAATATCTTTTGTTTCAACTTTACTTCTTTCGAATATGTGCCGCAAACAGCGGGCCACCGATTATCCATACCGCGTCATACAACCAATTTAAAATCTATACGCTTGCTTCCTATGCAGACGACAAAGCTGTCGACTCTCTACAAACTCAGATCCTTACTTAGCATCACATTCCCTGCAAAAACACCTCTCCCTCATAGAAAGCTGGTCCAGGAAATGGAGGATTAAGTTCAATTAATAGTAGAGTAAGGGCAGGAGCGGGAGTACCATCATTGGGTGGCTTCTCCTTCAAGAGTTCAGTGAGTGAGTGTTAAGTTAGAGCACTGTCACTAGATACAATCTAAAAAAAAATTGTAGTTGTGACTATACCAATAAATGTAACAAAAAAATCTATACGGCTAATATAATGGGAAAATTATTCGCTCGTGCCCCTTCGGACCGCTTTAGCGCACGCTTGGCGAAATTCCGGTTTACAAGAGTTACTTTTCCGGTCCGGAAAGCACCGTCGGCATAAAATTTTCCCATTCGGAAAAGCGGGTAATTCAATCCATCGTAAAACGCGTCTCGTCGTCCTGCCCCCAACCCCACTCGCGGCGCTACTAATCAGCCGCGGGGGGCGTTCTGGTATCGCGAGCCGGGGGCGGGGAAGGAAGGAAAACGGATATTTCCGTGAGATATAGCCCCGGGGGCCGGCTGTCGTCTGGCAATATCGGTTATGGGTGTCGCCGAGTTAACCGAGTTAAACGGGGAAATCATGGATGGGACGATGGTGCGGGGCGGCGGGGTAGGGGCCGACCCCTTCGCGGCGGCACACAGCCCCTCTCACAGTTTACGAGACGTACACCGGTATAGCCCTTCCATCCACTGAACACAGCGTACTCGCCCGGGGCCGGCATTATTATTCCGCTGTTCCTCGAACACGCCACCTCACCCCCACACCAGCTATAAACGGGTTTTGACACTAACGATTGCCATTAAACCCGGGCCCCGGTGGCCGGTCAATTTTCGCGGAGCTGGAAAAGTAACGCTGGGTGAAACGAGTTCGCCCAAACGAGTTGTCGACACATTCGAATGTTTTATGTCGACGTAAATAACGTTCCGTATTTTCAGAGGCCGTTCAAATTAGAATTATAATACTTTTATCTGACATAAAAAATTCTGATTTCGAATTCTAATTCGACCTAAAAATTTATTCTTTGAATCGGATCTATTCAGTACGTTATATACTTCAATAAAATTCTCGATACCTTCTCGTAAATTTTGGTACTCAATATAGTCTGAGGATTGTATTCCGGTGTACGGTGTACTTTTCACATTTCAATTCGGTGGTTCACTGATAAGATACCTTTGTAGAAGTATAATATTAGAGGCTTATTGGCTTAAAACTGATACAGTATGGGTATAGTACACCTGTTGATAAGTCATGATTCTTTACCCAACACCCACTTATTTCTGTCCCCGAATTCTTATCTGTCGACCCCTTCGCGGGCTGCATATTTGACGCTGCCTCGGCCTAGGTTTCCGTTTTGCACAATTTTCGAATCTGACCCCCTACCCCTGGAGACAAGTATGTATAATAAATCAGGGATGGCTTCCCCAACAGGAGTTTAACTACTTGCCGAGTTGTGCGGTGTCGCTCTCGCCCCGCTCAACCCCTCTCGGCAACTTGGCTACACGGGCCAATAAAAGGAAATACCCTACAGGATCGAACGGGGTCAACGCGAGAACCGACATATCATATTTAGGACTAAATTTCGAAATATCACCGAAAACCGAAGGTCCTGAGAAATAATAAAATGCAGCTTCGAAATTATGTTTCAATACTATTTCATAACACATAAATGTTACATATTAACCCCTTAACGCACAAATTTTTTGAAAACCGGCCAAAAAAAATCTTTTTTAATGTAAAAACACACTTCAGAACATTGTCTTGGCAAAAAAAATACAAAATTAATCAACATAATTATTTTAATTTTGAATTTTTATCCACATTCCAGAAAAGAGCCGAATATTGCAATGTTACACGTACATCAACTATTTTTATCTTTCTTTTCGAATTGCTATTTCGACAAAAAACATATTTTTATCAGTAAACGTATTTATTTATACTTTTATGACAGAAATAATAATAATACTAGTATTATTTTAAACAATTATTCAAATTTTCTTTTATGCGATATATTTCGAAGCGAGGTGCAGCACGTAGCCCAACATTGCAAGTATTACACATTTAACGACTCTCTTTTCTTTTCCTTTTTCCTTCGCTATCCCTTTTAGCACAACACACAGCTCAATATCTTGTGGGCGCTTCTTTTTTCTTATCTTATTCTCGAATAAATAAGTGTTATAGCTTACAATCCTATGTAAATGATAAATATCGAAAAAAGGATTTTTTTTCTTAGCTTTCACATAGTTATTTTCAATTCTCGATTATATTCGAGTGTGAAAAATTATGGCAGCATAAAATACAACGCCGCTCGTATTATCTCGAGTGTGCACAGTTTGGGCTGTTAAGGGTTTAATAGCGGTCATGCAATGGTCACAAACCGAACTAATAAACGTGAAACAGATCTAGGGCCCATAAAATTCGTGTACACCAGGTCACTTAAGTAATTTGAATATTGCTCAAAACATAGCTCTACGGTTATATTAGTCGTAACTGTCGTGTGAATTAATTTTAGTAGAAATAATTCCATTGCGGCTCTCCTTTTTCTAGGGCGGTCCGTATCTTCAACAGGTAACGACAAAGAGGCTTTTATCCTGAGAGGAATACTGGGGCCGTGGATATTCGCGCTGGGTGTACGCAGCCAGAAGCTATTATTCGTGGAGAAAACATATAGGGGGACAGTGCAGGTGGGAGGCGCCAAAGGGGAAGGGACAGCCGTCTGACATGATGGAGCGGACGTAACACTTGCTGGAATTGACATCGGGACACGGCGTTGACCCGATATATATACACACAGACCGTTGACACCGGCCATATATACTAAACACGCCGCCCGCCTGATCTGAATGCCAAATATACCGCAGACGTCGGCCCCACCTTAAAAAGAAGAACGCGCCCCCTATTCCCTGCTACCTACTAGCCCTTTATGTACTCCTAATCTCCTATATAGACCTCACTCTTCTTCTCCTCCTCCTCCTCCTCCTTAATCCCCCCGATATAAATTCCCATTCCCGATTTCTATTCAAGGGCCTTTTTCAAGCCTGATTTATTTTATTGTAGATAGGAGCCCTACCTACCCCTTTTGTAAGGTCTTTTGTTAACCGCGTGCACAACACATGCGAACTACTTTATTTCCTCTTATAGAAATATTTTCAGCCAAACTGCTTTGAAATCGGGATACTTACAACTTTCGAAATAATCTGTTAATTATTTTAAATTACCTATTTAGAGTACACTTAAACAAGTTATTTGGAAAACTATTAAAACGTAAAATTAATAATGAAGACAAGGTATAAGAGAAAATTACACCAGAAATGTAGAATAGTTTTATAACCAACATAATGCAACAAATTAGGCATCGTAAAAGAACATGAACCCAATTACAATTTATATTTTCTTATATTTTTCGGCCGTTAAAAATATTATTCAAGTCATAAAGTGTCATCACTGGTCAACATTACCGAGTCTAAAGTCAGAAATAAACATTGATTAAAAAATGATAAGGTACGTAAGATTCGCATACTGTACTACATTTTACAAGCTTATAACTAATAAACTGAGTGAACATTAGCTCAAGGAAATTTTATAAATAAACCGCTGTGAAAAGCATCAACTGGAAATTATTTAAAACCCCGATTAATGTGGGCCAGTTTTTTCCGATCTCTCTGATATAAGTAAAGTTTAGAATTAAAACTATAAAAGTGACGATATTGTTATCTTTATTGTTAATCAAAATCCGGTTGTAGAGAAAGTGGAATATTTGAGATAATAGCATCTAACAACGAGTTGATTCTTACATTTAGATAAGCGAAACTATCTCGAATACACCGACCTAGTACTCTGGACAAAAGCCAGTTTTTTTTAAAGTATATGACTAACTGATAACTGCAGAAGAGATAGGTTTAAAAAAATCTTCTAAAGAAGTAGTAATTAAGACCAGGATCCTGGCGATAGTTAATTTCACCCCCTCCCACTACTCGTGGTAAACGTTAAGTTACCCAATTTAACTTGGTTTTAGAAAAAAAGGAAATCCGGTTGCAATTTCACCCCCAGCGAAATTTGGGAACTTTAAATACGGGAATCGCTTGTAACTTCAGTAAAATTTAGTTGGACTTAGAAAACGCATTTCTTTCAGAATTAACTACAACGTTAATTACGTTCAATTGCCCGAATTGAACTGTTCTCGGATGAAATAAAAGCGTGGGCTAGTTTCATTTCCTTTCCAAGTGTTTAGTTTATAGGTCGTATAGTGTTATTAAGGTATTGACGTTGTGAAGAATAAAACGAGGGAATCGTAACAGCGGGGAGGTTACGATCTCCTATTTCGTCTTCCGCTATTATTGGGCTCGATTTTCATTTAATACCGCCAATCCTTATTTTACGATGAAAAATACGAAATTAAATCTATTGGCAGAGGACGCGAGGCGAATATTGACGCTACGGTATCGGCTAGGCTCCGGAATAACACCGCTGAATAAGCACAGGTGAAAATCTATTCATACGGCGACCGAATTGGAAAAACAAACAAACGTACGAATCCGCCGTAACAATAAAAAGATAAAAACTCAAAACGACGTATATAATCCCAGTAAACAGACACGTTGACAGTTCTGGCCGGATGCTGGGTGGGATATAACTCAAATATGTTTTCAACGATCAAAACTAGTCTAATTTAGAAATTAGTACTTATTTCTTCTTGTATTTATGAGTTAGAAATGAGCGAGCGTGAGGAGAAAATGTCAATGATTATGGTTTTACTATTTAGTTATTAAGGGTGCATAATTCCTCATCAAGTTTTCAGGATTCTGAAGTATCAAATTTATATTTATATTAACCATTTAGGTTCGTTCAAGGCGAACCTGATTACAAGTCAGAATTGCACAAACAAAATAGTTCAGAGGATTGTTTCTTCCTATAAAATAATTTTCTTCCGCAGTCATGAAAATTATTACGACGAGCGAACTGCAATGTTTTTAAAAGCGTGTGGGGTCCTCGCTAATGTAAAATATTTCAAGAGCACTAAAATGATACGACCCCCGAGGAAGCATCCGCCGTTTGATGTGTCCCTCGTCCTAACGAATATTCATCGATTACGATGTTTCGACTGAAAAAAAAGAAATTAGGGGCCGGTCTGCAATCAGTGGGGCCGATGAAAAACAGCGAACGGAAATTGCGATTGTCGAGTGCGCCAAAGGGATTGGGGCGGGAGGGGGTCTGAGCAGCGCGCTGTGTCAATAAGGAGATTACACGGCACGTGGACGAATACGCTTATGGGCACGTCGAAGGGTCAAATTATTATCAGAAACGGTTCAAAGGGCGGGCCGGCGCCGGGACGCCCGGGGCCTATTTACGCGGCGAGCGCCAGTCTCAATCCTAAATTGAAAACCAGTTATCCCCGGCTAACTCCGCCCTTTCATCGTGGGGAGGGTACAGAAAAAATGCAACTTCGCCTGCCCCCCTCTTGTATAAATATACGGGTGTTGAATTGAACTCGAAAGATTGAAAACTGACTACGGTCGAGGGGCCGATTCCGCGGCCGGGGCCGAAACGCCGCTCGGCACTTTCCAGACTGCGATATTTCGAAGCTCCGAACACAGGAAAGTAGGACGGAATTTCGACGAACTATCGAAAGTGCAGCCCGATTAACCCCTTAACTTGTGCACACTCGAGATAATTCGAGCGGCGTTGTATTTTATGCTGCTATAATTTGTCACTTTCGAATATAATCGAGAATTGAAAATAACAATGTGAAAGCTAAAAAAAATCGTTTTATTGATATTTATGATTTACATAGGATTGTAGGCTATAACACTTATTTATTCGAGAATAAAATATAGCCTTTTTCCATGGAACAAAAGCGCAGTGCATCAAAATTGTCTACCAAAAGAAAAGTTGATCCAAGAGCGGCAACAAATGGAAACCTTTGAGGAGATGGATTTGGTTGGACATTGCTTATCTCCTTCCAATCACCGGCTATCTCTTCTTCTGAACTATCTTCAGAATCACTACTAGAACTATCACTTTCTTCTGAGCCGCTTTCCGAAAATCAAAATCCAAAATAAAAATAAATATTTTGATTAATTTTGTATTTTTTTTGCCAAGGCAATGTTGTAAAGTGTCTTTGAAAACGCAGCAAAATGGTTTTGAAAACGTTCACAAATCGTAATTTACAGGTTCAAGAAATTCGGGCAGAGATTAGTGGAAATACATATGTCTTGCTGTCGCGACAGAAAAGCAGATGTAGCGGGAGTGTAGATTCTTCCTGTACTGAACAAGTATTCATAAGATGAAACAGGATGAAGACGACCGAGATGAATAGGGCCGAAGAATATGGTTTGGATCGAGCGTTCGCCAATCTTGAGGCCGTTTACAGCGCTCCAATATTCGAAAACCGACTGCGTACCTATCACGCAGGGGGATAGGATGCCCTATTTGGAAAGGAGGAAAGATTCCCTATCGAATATTCGGAGGAATAAATTAGTTCAGAAGTAAAGGTTAAAAGGCCCAGTTACAAGGCAGTACAGAGAGTGAATCAGAATTGAGAATGAACTAAAAAAGTAACTACCACATACGCCAAGCTATTGGGCCGATAATTAAAAAATTATTAATTGGAAAACTGGGTAGCGTTATGTCCTATCAGTTTATCGTCATTAGTAACATCCTGTTTCAAATACAGTAACGTGTTCTGCACCTGTCACTCATGGTTAAATTTTAACACGCCATTATAAATGTTACTACCCCGCATTTTATGCCCAGTGGGGTTAGTGTTATATTTCAACGAGAGATTAATTATTAAAAGTCCTCATATTGGAAACCGGGTAGAGGGAACTGACTAACCACTCTAAACAATGGAGGTAGTGTCTGATTGTAGGCAAATTTAATTATCCCTTCGTAAATGAAAATCAAATTGTTTTCTTCCCCCAGCGAATTTTAAACGAATGTTATTTTCCGACAGGACGGAACGAAATAAGAGTATTATATTCAATTATTTCTTCGAGAAATACGAGAATCTCTAGTCTCACTGCCGAAACAATGGTCGGTATAAAGAAGAAAAAAAACAATGAGACGAGTCTTAAATAAATAGAGAAACTTTGTTAAAAAAAATAAGCGCCCTGTCTGAGACACTTCAACTAGGGTATTGAATTAGCCTTCAAAAGGATTATCCCGGCAAGAAGGGAGCCGGATGGGACTTTGTCAGCCGAAACCTCCTTTCTTTTTTAATGCCCTTCCATAATACAATTTATGCTTTCGTTATAGGGTTAATTTGTTCGCTAATCTTTTATGAGAAATAACATCTCGTTAGACAAATATACTACCAACGATTTTTCTGTACTGTTTTTATTGAATTTGTAACGACTGAGGATGTGCCCAAAACTCAACAGGAAATTGCAAGAATGATCATACTCAAAAATCTCGCGGACAAATATAATAATACTAAAATCCGGTTTTAATTTAAGTATAAAATAATTTCATAAAAATGATAATTCTTTTTAATATTAATATTCTTATGTTTTAATTGAAAACATATCCGAGATATAGGATCTTTCTGGGACATCAATACTACATAACGCATGGAGACATTTTTCCCGGGATAAGTCCATCTATAAAAGCTTTCGTCCATTTGAATAAAGCATCGCCGTATTCCTTGAAACGTATCAATGGCCAAAAAAAGAATAAAATATTTACAGCCCGAGAGAAATCCGATTATTGAGAGATATATCCAACAAGGGGGGAAGAATTGCCAATACTTGTCATACTGTCCATTGAAATTGAACGGTTTCCTATTCCCTTGCGTACAACCGGAAAAGCGCTTTATTTCTGCTTCAGCCAGCAAATATTCTTGAAAGCGTCTTCGCGAGGGATCCATTCTTACCTTAAATTTATCCCTGCACTATTTTTAAATTTGCAGCTGTTGATCATAATTATTAATTAAGTACGCATTAACTTACTACTGTTAATTAAATCATATTATAGAAAATTATAAGAATACGTTATTTAATTTTCGACATTAATGTTTTATTAATAAACAAAATACTTTTTTGTGGGTTTCAGGTAAGAATTAGTATATATAAAACGGGGGTTGAAAATAATCGTTTCCGTAGCAATCACGAATGTTCCAACATCAGTTATAAATCATTTAATTTTCGGGCTTTATACGATTGTTTAGAGTATATTTCGTATTATCGCTGAATTGTTCACTCGATAGTTACTGCGAATAATACAGTGCGTGCTGGCATTATGCACAACGCGTGCTTAAGTATACCTTGATCCGTTCGAAAATTGTACTAACGAACTTCATAATTACATCTGGCCTTTCTTTCGTCAATGGCATGATATCTGAAAGCGGATTTTTATTGTCACGCATTGCGCATTGCGTTAGTTATCCCGTAGTGATCGGTTATGAAAAAGATCGAAGCACGGCTTCGCAGCATTTATTACTAAAGCGGAGCTACTGACAATACGAGTGATTGTATTCCTGATTTCTTTTTAGATCACAACTTAACCCTTTGCACTCCGATGTCCCCTCTGAGGGGACATTAAAATTTATTAGTGATTACGGGGAATCAAGTCATTTCTGGGCAACTTTTTGAGACGTGCATGTTTCCCTGATGTTATCTCTTGAAATGGCACAAGACGTCAAATCAAAATATAGTAAAATTACTAAGATATATAAAAGAAATGTTGGCTAGTTTTGTGTCGGAAGAGAACGTGAGGCGGTCCGAGCACTTCTCGGTGCCACTCGAAAAGAGCGATAGGGAGAGTTTGTAGAAGAAAGGTCGGTATACGAACATACCTCGCACACTGTATAGTGAAATTTATAGAAATAGAGTTTCAAAGCTGAGCTCAGTCTGGTTTGAAGCGTCGAGCGGTATAAATAGATCTATCGAGTGAGAAAATTGGAAGTGATTCTTCTCTCGGTAAATAAGTTCTTTCGGTAAATATCATTTCGATTAAAGACTGAATCTAGGCCAACCACCGAGGAGTAGCATAACATCCAGAATGGTCCGGAGTGCAAAGGGTTAAATATTTTAAAATTTATTGAGACGTCTGTGCCACAAACAGTTGTAACTGGTTTGCACAAAAGTCTCCATATTTTTCTCTCTAAATAGAACGCAAAAAAGGAAGTTAAACCACCCAGTCAGTTGTGATGCGAGGCGGTTGTAGTTACTGGACTGTATATAACAAAACGGCTGAATACACATCCTCTATGCGATTGTGTTTAAGAGGGCGTGCGATGCAGATGCGGGGCGAGAACAAAAGAAAACTCTGCGGACGACAAAAATGTAACAGATGAAGCCGGCGACACGGACTGGGGAGGACAAAAAAGGTGAGTTAAGGGGGGGTGGAGGTGTGTAAAGCCCGGTGTAAAGGTCAGCCCTCGCCTCCCACCATCCATCACTCGCCCAGATGACAATGAGAAATGACCGATTAGACTTGGCCACCGTACAAGAAATATTGAACATGCGGTTTGACGAGCCGGCCTACCATCCACAACCTCGGATCACCGCTCGAAAACACCTTCAACCCGTCGTCGGAGCCTTACACCGAGGATGGATGGTGCAGCCTCCGGACCAGTGGAACGTGAACAGACTGCCCAATAAGTGAGTACATATTTCTAAAAGCTATGGATGGAATACCAGTGCAGATGGCCAGCAGCTGAAATCATAGGTATATCGAGAAAATTCCGTTAATTCCCAACTAAACTTAATTCATAGCTTTAAACATACGTACGTTAAAATTTACTGTAGTGGCCACGGAGGTTATCGGGTGTATTCGATATATCGATTTCTTGGTTAGCCATACTTATTTTCACATCGCGTACCTTTATTAAGGCGTCCGACGGGTTGTGCTTTTGATTTTGACCATTCCTTTCTAATTAGGCGGGTTTTTTCACATCGCGTACCTTTATTAAGGCGTCCGACGGGTTTTTTTTTATTTTGACCAAATTAGGCGGATTATTATTTTTTTATCACATCGCGTACCTTTATTAAGGCGTCCGACGGGTTGTGCTTTTTATTTTGTCCATTCCTTTCTAATTAGGCGGGTTATTTTTTTTTGAGATACTATGGAAGTGTTAAATTTAATTTCTTTGTGTTGTTTAAAGCGTTAGAGACCGGAAAGAGTGATTGAGATATGTATGGATCTGGGATTGATTACCAGAGAGTATGTGTGAAAACAAATATGGCTGGCCAAGTTGACGACATCGATTCACCCGTATAAATCGATATTTCGAATATACCCGATAACTACAGTAAATTTTAACCAGAACTCGTACATACAAGAATATATAAAACAATACAAATTTGAATATTCCTATTAACGGACGTTTACCGGTTGGTTTCTCCTCCTGTCTAAAAACTGGTATTGAGTTGGGAACGGTGGAGGAGGTGCGTTCGGTGGAAGTGCGGGTAAGTTGATGGGCCTCTCTCATTCTCTCGAGGGGTCGCCTCGTAAACCTGGCCGAGGGGGCCTGTCTTTAATCCCGTATAATGATACGTAAATTTTACGGGCTCGTAAAAATATGCAGTTTACGGGAGAGTGCACGTTTGGGGGGTGGGGGAGGGTTCTCGCACCCGCTTTTCCCCCGGCTAAATTGGGAGCCGACGTATTATGGGAGCCGAGGCTCTATATAAACCTCCGAAGCCTCCTGTAATATAGAATATCAGGCGGGAAAAACAATGTTACAGTACAAAGAATATAAATCAATGTAATAAATAGCCCAGATGTTTTACTTCTCATAATCGAGGCTTTCAAATACCTTGAGATCATTTTTTACATACTCGAAGTACACCACTGTTGCAGCTGTAAGCCACTATGTATATATCCAACGTACTTCTCTACCGACCTTTTTTATTTTTTATTTATTGTATAATCAACCTTTACAGTTATATGTAGAATTGTAGAAGGTTTTTTATAGCACATTTTTATCCCGATAATGAAGCCGGAGTGGGTATTAGTTGGGTAACTGAGGCTATACGTTAAAGCTTTTAAATGGTTAACAGAATGCAAATTTATAAAATCGTTCTAGTTCTTAATAAATATTAGTTATTAAATGTTTAGCCAATTTTTATTTTCATTGTGAACGTAAAAAATCTAGAATAAGATTACCCAAACTAAATGCAATATTCGTAGTCATAGCAGTACTAAAAGAGCAACAGCGGTGTCTAAAGCTTAACGTTTTGTAAACGTTATTAAAAGTCATTCAAGTGAGAAACATACACTCAACACTTGTACACATAATTATGTTATAATTGATTGTACAAATAGAAAACAAAAAAAATTTCTATCCGCAGTTCTCGGCCGGATGTTGAAGGGGGTTATTTCGTTTTAATTGTGGTCGCACTGATGGGACCGGTTCGGTGGAGACGGAGCAGGCTGAGGGCGGAGGACGTCGACACTGAGACGACGTTTATTGTTGGCCTGTCGCGGGCAAAGGCCTCATCCCTCCCTCCCTCCCTCCCTCCCTCCATCACTCCCTAGCCGCATTACAAACGAAAACCTTAATTACAACGGCACCGACCCGTCGACGACCCACAGCACCGAAATGAGCACAAAGAACAACTCGCAGGTTTATGGATAACAACAATTAGCCCGTCCCTTTCCCTTGGAGAAGCCGGTTAACCGTTTATACCACCCAAGAAGAATAACATAGGGATGAAGGGAGAGGGAGAATAAATCGTCAATTTTAAATCCAAATTAACTTGTACCTGAGGTATCTATTGGATAGTAGAAATATTGGACGTTCATTCCGTTAATCGTCGCTCTCCCCCAATTCATCTCTATTTTACTTTGAAGTAGGCTGTCATTAATAAAATGCTAACTTTCTAAAGTCACGAACGGCCCAGAATGTCAGGACAAAAAACAACTAAGAAATTTATGTATATGACCAGTCGGCCGCTATTATTTAGACACGAGACAAAACTTTCATTTGGTATATAACTTTGGAATGTTAGAAACGCTATTTATTTAACAAATTAATGCGCATTCCTCACGATTTACATTTCGAGGATAATTACCATGTTAAATGTAACTTATTAGGATTTCATTACATGGTTCTATTAAAAAAAAATCGTTTGCAATGTATTGTATTATATGTTTAATTAATTTAACACGCACTTTAAAAAATTGCTTTTTTTATTATGACAATTATTGTCCACTCGTTAACTTCGTCCTAGGCACGTGACGATGAAACTGATTTTCATTAGAATAACTATTTATTTCAATACATCGGATAAATTATTTATTCGATTCTTTGTAATTTATATTTGTATGTTGGGGCACAATTACCCCAACATGACGGTCCACGTTTCGGTATTTCCTTTGTTTTAATTTATTTTATTATATGAATGCTTGCCTCTATGTACTCGAGGATAATTATAATCGAAGCGTTGCAACCTTAATTTTGAAATAAGGAACGGAATAAATGTCGGAAGCGAGAAAAAATTGTAACAGGATAGAGCTCAATTGTGGGCCCTAATCGTTTTCCCTTTCGGGAGGAGTAACGGGCGCATCATAAATAGCTAATTAGGGGTTGGGGGCCGATCTGAAGAAGAGTCCGGGCATAAAAACCGGGGCCCGACGTTATCGCCGGAAAAGGGCGTGGGCGGGGGGGGGGCCATCAATTCCCGCTTTTCTGATTCTGACTTAACCGAGCGGCTATCCCTCCCCCCCCCCGCTCGTGAGTCATGAAAATCGCGTTCTTGTTTTTGGGGGGGCCGGGCCGACCTATTTTATTTGACGCCCGTTAGAAACTGGCATTGTTTCTTGGAACGGGAGTTGGCGGGCTGTTATTCTCTTCAAGTTTCCGAATTCGAAATCGCAAACGGGGTCGAGTCACTCGTATCGCAGTCCTCAAGCGAGAGACTTGTAAGCGCTGAGGTTTCGAATTTTTCTTCAACTAATTTATTGACTTCCAGAAAATCCTCGTTATGTCGAGAGGAAATTGTTTAGAGAGTTATAAAATATTTTTCGCTGGATTCTAAAATATAAATATTCAATTAGTTTAGATGCCATTGAATATACGCGTCGATACACTTATAAATTCTGCGACTACGTTATTTCATATTATATTTTTATATAGTAGATTTATATCAAGACTTTTTTTTACCTAATTATTATCCCACGCAACGTCGAAGAAGGCGATTTCTAAAGAACCTTAGAAAAAGCACCTTTTTTCATTCGTTTCGATCTTTCATTCGGATATTCACATTTCCAACGTTAAGGCGAAAAGCTTTTTCAGATCGTCCTCAATCGGCCTCGGCCGTGTAAATTCAATCGAAATGAGTAGAAAATCCGACGGCGCCTATCGCAAAGTACTGTCTGCCAGGACTTTCCCTCGCATAAAGGACGACGAAGAAGGCGAGGAAACATTTTTCCCATACAAAATATATACCGACTGAAAGGTTCTCCGATAGTAGCGTCACTCACCTGAAACAAAAGAGAAAAACGTACAATTTCTGGCACGAGTCGATGAAATAGCGAGGAAATAATAATTAACAACTCTTAAGCTAAATTCAATTATCGGAGGCAATAACAATTTCATTTTCTTCCTTTATTTATTCGGCCGGTAAATCATGTTTAACTGCGGAGCGGCCCGCCCGTTTATATGTAATAAAGTTTTCACAGTTTTAATTAAAGAACTTTGTGCTTACTCACGGGGGATTTGAAACGCGGGTTCGGCCAATTTTCAGGGTCCTCGGGGCGGGCGGGCTCCGCTTGTCGTTCCGGTCTTAATTACAACAGAAACCAGTACGGAGGTAAAAACAACTCCGGCTGAAATAACCGAATCATTCTGCGAAAATTCTTCCCGCTAAAAATACAAACGGGCCGTCGGACGACATCCGATTTGACCCAGTTAAAACATCGTTCCGTGAACGGCCCCTCCCAACTCGCCCCAGCTCAACTAGACATTCGATAAATCACGTCTAATGGCATATTTCAGATGCAAATATTGCGTGTTGCATAAAATACGAAACGCTTTTTTCGTTCCAAGGCTCAATTTATCGCCCCGTTATCGTCCACCTACCCGGCTCCCTGAATTGTATTCCAGAGTCGGTCTCTTCGCCAAATACAAAAACCGAATAAACTATCCATTTAATTTGAAACATATTTTTAGGGGAGTTATTACAGGGGGGGGTGGGCAAATCGGGTAGATAATATATGGTTATGCCCGTATATCGTGTTTTTAGATAATAATTTTTCCAAAACCACTTCAGGAACACGGTAAAGGGAAAAGGAATTTACAGAGACGAATGAAGTTACGTCGGAATGATACGCCAATTGATTTCTGCAGGCCGAGCCGAACAACAACCGAGCTGTAGAAAACAGAGGGTACAAATTAAATTAATCCTCGGTGGCGACTGCTTCAAGTAGCAGGAAGGAAGGAAAGTAGGCCACTTTGTGAATGGGGACGACTGTCGCATTAGAGGGAGGGGCCGCCTTTAGCCAAGGTAAAGTGTTGACAGGCCTACTCGGACCCTGTCTGACAATATTGAAGGGGTGGGTTGTCCCCCTCCCTCTCTACCCTCCAGCTCCAGCTCCAGCTCCAGCTCCGGCCCCGTGTTAACTCGGGCCGGCCGTTTGACTCATTTACACTTCAAAGCCGCCTCCAACACCGCCCCCGGCCGCAACATCCGCAAGCCGCCTCCACTCCAGCGCCGCTCCCCGAAACCCTCTTTCCAGCTTGGGCACACCGTGCATAAGGCGGAATGCCGAGAATTCGGGCAGTAAAAATGAAACAGCATTCCCAAGAGTTTGTATCGCGCGAGATATTTTTTTTCACATACGGCGGCATACCCATCTTATTCGACCATCATCGTATCACACAATCTAGTTTCTAGTATCATTATGCCCAATAAAAGTATTATATTTTCATCTTCAATTCGAGTAATTGAAAAAAATCTGTTGTGCACTGACCGACCCCACATCGAAATTAATTGTAGAACTCGAGGGCGAAGGTGCGAAACATCCTATCGGTCTATGATGAGTAGATTGTAGTAAATAAACAGCACGGGGAGGGACCAGTGTCAATATTTCGTGGTTTAAAACAAAATTAAATTATATATGAGGCATTTCAACTTCAAATAGGATAGGTAATAATGTGCATGTATACACATTTTTCGGAATGGCGTTTTTTGTGAGCTCGCTTTATTTTTTCCCGGTACTGAAGGATCTGACGGCATTAAGGCGGGTGGAGGTGGAGGCCATTTGCTCAACAATTGAAGTTGTTAGATTATAAGAGGGGCCCGGGGGTGAGGTGTCGACACCTGAAGCTAATGGGAGGTAATGCTGGCGAGCGGAGGAGCAATTAAGAGATTAGCGGGGGGGATGGGGCTGCAGCGGGGGTGGAAGTCACGTATATATTAGCCGGGGTTGGGGCAGGGCGTTGTTCGTGATATTCGGCTTTGTCGGGGATGGTCTCCCTCCCTCCCTCGCTCTCTGCTCCTCTCACGAACCGCTCATAAATCCACTCAGGTAACCGTCACACCTACCGGGCTTCATGTTAATGAAACCCCAACAATTTACAACCCCATCCCAACGGCCCCACTAACCGAGTTTAGCGGCATCTCTCTCCCTCTCTCACTCTCTCTCTCTCTCTCTCTCTCTCTCTCTCTCTCTCTCTGCACCCCTTCAACTCATACTCGTCCCTCCGTCTTATCCGTCCTGTTTATGTTCCAGGTGTGATACGTAACCAATCTTTTACAGCGTCCTACCTTTTACCGCCTTCAGTAGCATTCAGAAGAATTGTATTTTTTCAGATTCCGGCCCGAACTGAATATCGTAAACCAACATCAAGAAAATACTGTTTACCGACATCAGCCGTCCGAACTATTTTATTTCAATGTCATAAACTATGTAACAACGAATGATTGTACGTCAGATTACCATTCAATTATAACTAATACTTTGGCGTTTATCGTGCTATTAATATTCAAAATCTTAATACCATTTTTTTTACATAAAATAATCATGTAACCTTTTGTTTCGTACTTATTTTAATCGAAGCAGTTACACATTTCTTGTAGACTGTTCGCGTGAGGTAAGCAAATTTCTCTTTGTACTTCCGATTAACAAAAAATGCAAATGCTATTTGCTTGTAATTGAAGCGGCCGATCATAACTCAGCGGATTCGTGTCCAACCGTTAAAACTCTGTTACTCAGTCCACAGCATGAATGTTAGCTGCAGCGTTTATGTAAAATTTGCATATATTAATATATAACCTGTATCGGTTGAGGTTTTGACGACGGGGACTCTAGTATATGAGGAAACAGCCTGCTCATGTGACTTATAACTAGTAATATATATGTTATATTGGAAACCCTCGCCTACTTCCCTCTCCGCAAAAATGCCATAAACAAATTTATTGACTAAGTTCGGACTTTTGAGACAGATCGTCATACCGAAACAGAATTTCCGATCTGTGGTCCATGAAGTTCATTACACTATCCAAATTAAGTAAATAAAGGAGTAATGGGAATTAAAAGAACAATTGACAATTGAAATTTGGTTGTGAATAGGAGAATATTTCGGCAATGGTATAATTGAGTTAAGAACCCGGATGCAGGGGGGAAAATAGAAAGTTTAAATATCTTCCGGGGGTAAATAAGAAAAACCGTCCGGTAGGAAGTGCGCTCGTTAAAGACCCCAGTGGCGTGAAACCGAGAGGAACCCATGAAAATGGGAGTCTAACGCAATTTCGAGAAAGGGGTTAAAACACCGACAGGAGAACTACTCGGCGCTAAAAACTGTACTAAAAGTTCATTTGATTCAACTGGGCTAACCCTTCTCCGCCTACTTTTGCACATTAAATACTGCGGGACTCCTCAGGCGACGAAACAACAGCAATAAAAAAAGTTCCCAAGTCAGCCCCACCTTTTTCCAGCCCCGTATTGAGTGTAAATTGTAAATAATCACCCAACTCACCTGTTTGTATTTTTACAACTCAGTTCCCCGACGGCCGTAAAGGAAACGGCTCGACGGCTTTTAATTCTATCCGAATAATTGTTAATTTAAGCTTTACGGGAAGGTTATGAGTCGGGGGAAAAAATGGAATTGCCTCCGGCCCCGGGCCAAACCAGGAAATACTTCATAAGCCGTTTGCGAAGTGCACGATTTTATCGGTCGCAAAAGGAACAATTTTGCAGCTGTCGGTACTTAAAACGGGCCGACTGTAACGCTCCCCCATTAGGGCGTTTAAAACGACAGACCGTTCCCAATTTACAGCTCGGAGATTAACATTTATGCCCGAACGAGGATCATTGAAAAGTCATCGAAAAAGAGCCCCAGCTGCGAATTTCGAGCGGTAAGTATAAATTCACTGCTCGCATTGTTTGTTTCTCGTTCCTTAAGCCAGTAACTGATATGAAACTTTGTTCTACACATACTTCTAATAAATAAATAGTACGGTCACATCGTGTCTTCTGCTACTTTAATATATTCAAGTTGGGGTGCTAAGATAGATTGATGACAAATCTTATATCCGTATAGCATAGTTCTAAGCGAATCGAGACAGAAAACTACGCGATAATAATTATTACATCTTCGGAAATACATCATGGGAATAGGGAGATTCGTGAAATTTTGTTTCTACATATCAATGTAATTGGTTCGCTTGCAGAATAAAGCGTCGATCACAACAATATCTAACTATAAACCGAAACCGGGCCCAAGAATGATTTTTTTCCTATTTAATCCGAAATTGGTGGGAAGATTTAATTTGTTTCTCATAACACGATTGTTCGGGGGATCGCTAACTGTGGGAAATCGCGGAATCGGGCTTTCCCGATGCCCGGGCGTAAAGAATCGCCGGCGAACCGTTGCGAATTATTGAGAGGCAATTAGCATAAGAAAAGCGGGGCCGTCGGCGACGCGGATAGGGCCACGTGCTGTATCATTAGGTCGCATTTTACAATCCATTGGAGGGCGGGTAGGTTGGACCGGCGCCGGCACAATCCGGCTCCCCGGGCCCTGAATTCTAATGTAAATCAGAGCCGGGCCTTGTGCTCAGCACCGACCCAACCTACACGCCCTCCATACCAGCCTACTTGCTCCTGCGGGATGGCCGCCGCTAATCCCCGCGGGGCAATGTTATTACTAGGCCCCAGCGAACACTTCCCAACCACCTCCTCCAGACCATCCCCGATCATTATACCCCTACCCTTGTTCAAAGTGGCCAACGATACTATTTATCAATCTGAAAGTATTGCCAATTTCAATACTCATACGGATAAGTGCATTAGGTGATCGAGTAACCCAGGGGTCGGCAACCTGCGGCCCGCCAAAGCACCAATATAATTTAAGGAAAAATCAACAAACTTAGAGCGTGAGCCTGCCGGTGACAAAAATGCGCGCTAACAGAAGCATTATGGGCAAGGACACCTATTGTACTGCGCAAGTTTTATTTCTCAACTTGAAAAGAATAATTATTGTCATTTTCCTACTTTGCAATCGTTTTAACCAAAAACGACAAACAGTGTCCTTCAAATATTTTTATTGAGTCACTAAAAGTACTGGATGAAAATTTTCGTCATCGGTTTCAAGATTTTTATGCAAAAGAAATGGACATATTAATATCTGAAAATCCTTTAAAATTTGATATTGTAAAAGCGCCAGACAATTTACAACAAGAGTTAAATTAGTTTGCAATCTAACGATGTATATAACAATAATTTAATCGCATATTATTCAAATCTACCAGAAAACAAATTTCTCAATTTAAGAAATTTTGCTAAATCAACGATTTGTATTTTTTCAAGCACCTATTTATGCGAACAAACATTTTCGAGAATGAATTTCATAAAATCAAAATATAGAACGAGGTTGACGGATGAAAATTTTCAAAACTTGAGGATCTCAGTATCCCAAACACGACGGGACTTTAACGAATTATCAAAAAATATTCGAGAACAAAAAGCTCGTTGAATTTTAACGAATGAATAAAACGAAAGATAAACTATTTTCCTTATACATATGTACTTGGAATTGTATTTTCTTTTTTTCCCTTTTAAGAATTGTAAAATTTTTGTTCTCCGACATTATTGTTATTATAGCGTGTCGATAAAAAATAAATTTTTTCTATATTTATTTTTAATATTTATACTCGTATATGATATAAAAGCGCTATTTAAGTTACATTTGAATGTGCGGCCCGCATAAAAAATTTTATTTTGAAAATGGCCCGCCGTCCGAAAAAGGTTGCCAACCCCTGGAGTAACCGGTTGTCAGGCAATGTTAAGAGCAAAACCTTCACAAATGCCACCCAGAAATTGGAAATTAGGTAATGAAGTAAACGTCTAAAACGTAGGAAAATAATTTCTTAGATACAAGCCTTTAGCTTTTGTTACATCAATGCGACAACGTTGGGTTAACTCACACCCAGGATTTGATCTTTCGGTAGACGAATCCGTGACGTTAATTATTGCGCAATTCGATTCAGACATAATAAGTACAATACCGGTGATAGTAATTAGGCAAATAACAAGCGTACGGGCCTAATGTCCTCCGATAATACGGACCGGTTGTAGGGCGCAGCGCATTGCATTAGACGTTCGGGTAACACGAGCCTGTTCGGCTAAATGCATCTCGGTTACAGGGCTCGATTACACGTCTGGGCCGACCTCCAAGGCAATAGCCGAGCTGACTATTGCCGCGAAATCCCCAATTCTCTGATTTATGTATCGTTTCATTCCAGCCCCATCGTTCTACAAAACAGCTGCATCAATTCCAGACTGACCTGCTTAATTAATTTCATTCGGACATCACATCATTGTACACAATTTGTCTAATTCGTTCGATATGAGCAATGACAATATACAGAGGAAATATTTCGTACGCAAATATGAAAATAGGTGAATTATTGTAAATCTCCGTAAAAATGCTAACATTTAATTTGGTCCCAGAATACAATGTGTTTATGTAAATCCTTCTTTGCTACAAATATTACAAAATATAATACGTCGTCGTTTGAAAAATCAGGAACACAATTGAAGTAAGTTCAATCTGATCCAAAATGGGTAAGCGGATTAAGTCTGAAATGCGCCGTAGCGCAATTAACCGGAATAGACAAAAATGGAGCATTTATGACCGGGATGCTGGTTCCTTAAGGGCTCAGGACTACCCTACTCCCCGCTGAACATTTAGTGGCTTGCGGCAATCCCGCGGGACCGCACGTGCAACCCCCGGAGGTGCCATTAATGGAGAGGCCCGGACCGCCTTATCGATATCCGCACTGTCCCGAGGTTTAAGTTCTTGCACACAATTTACTTGGCCCTATATAACAATCTTTGGCGTATTAAAACAACTTGCGTGTTCGCATTTCAGAAGCATGCGACCAGCCTCCCTTTTGAAGAGTATTCTGAAGGAATTGAATCACACTATCCTCTATTCTTCACGGCATACAAACATTTCCGTCATTTTCATTTTCTGAAAATTAGAATTTCAAAAATTAAAATCTAAGTATCTACTATTCCGAATCTGAAACGGGCTGCGGCTCGGCGCCACCACCAATAGTCTTTTACATTACAACTGTAATGATTTTTCGCAATAACATCTTCAAATTAGCCATAACTTCTTGCACATTCTACCGCGGTGAAATACAGGCCGACCTGCTTTCAACCGGGCCAAAATTAAGCGGAGAAATTTATAAATTCCGAGAGTGCCAAAATAATTTCGTCGCTGCTCTTATCGGTGAAAAAAGGGCAAAACAGACGAGGAACGCGAGAAAAGAAGTTGCTGAGGCAAAAAATGTAAATGCCTTACACAGTCGTCCCCCTGTAAATCATCGATGAAACTATCCGCATTTCGGTAGCCCGAATAATCACCGTCTGGCAGGGGTTCAAAATACTGTGCTGGCGCTGTAGGAGTAACTATTGCATTTTTATTTTAAAAAAATGATTTATACAATAGTGTTAAGCGGTGGGCCTGTTTCTGTGAGGAAACGGCGATCACAGAACCCACAGAAGTGTTATTTCTCTCAGTACTACCCAGTGATAAAAGTTGGAATATTATCCTGAGCACAAAAATACACAGAGGATGGAACATGTAACTTAATAAGAAAATAAACAGCGAACACAATCTATCTCGTGAGGATAATGAAAAAGTTGATTTTAACAAGACAAGAATATTGCTGTTCTTCCCAAAAATGGACACATCTTTATGGATCAGTTTTGCCGGCCGTCGAACGAGGCCCACTTCCAAGGGCCGAAGATGAATTACACTTAATTTGGTGGCAGATCTAATAATTAATTAGCGGGCGATCGGGGGGCATTAATAAAAGTGGGTACGGAAATTAATTACGGTCGACGGGTAATTAAAACGCGGCGTCGGAATTAAAATAAAAAACCCGCCGGCGGGCGAGGTTTCGGCCAGATAAAGGCACCAAATTAAAATGATGGGTCGCTCAACTACCCGGACACACAGCTTTACTTGCTGGTGTATATTTACGGTACATATAAAGCTCGATATATTTAACATTCAAATTGAATTTCGGTACCAGATTGAAGAAAAACAAGAATAACATTTTTTCGTTCCTTTATACATTAGTCCAATACACACACCGTCGCGGAAAATGGACATCTGCGATCTTAATCAGCGTCAATGACGATGAGATATATCCGTTTCGACTCGGTCGTTCGAATCATTGAGTTGACTGAATGTAGCAAGACCTTAATCTAACCCTAGAGATTTTCCGCGATTGGAGTTATACTGCATCGCGCTCAATTTGTTCGTTACAATTGTTCTGTACATAAATTGTATTTATCTTATTTCATTTCAATCTATCACTGATTGTCCGTACCGACTCCATATTGATTAAGATATTCTATAAGGTTAATGAACAATTTTGTGGGGTATTGGACGTTTTCAATCCGCGATAACGCATTAATCAGGCGTACCTCCTCGACTGCGTACAATACAATTGCGGCGTTAAATATTGAACTATTGTGACTAAGTCAATCGTTTAAAATGTGTGTCCATTGTGGCACGTATACGAAGTTATACAATGAATGGGCGATAACAAAGTGCCGGAGCGGGGGACGGGAATCGTCGGCGTGATTGTGGTTTTCGGATGGGACAATAACAGAGAAGCACCGGCAGATGTGTGTGTGTGTGTGTGTATGTACACATACTTGTGTGTAGTTGTATGTGTGTGTGACTGTTACGCCCTACTTACTTAATGCGGATGCTATCTCCCCCCCGTAGAACCCGCGCCATATGACAGTGCAAAAGTGCAAAATGTCATCGGGCAACGATAGAGACCCGGAGACGAGGCAGCGGTAGGGGCAATTGCACTTAACGCGAGAATTTACGACCCCCCAGCTGCTCTTGGGGTTTCTCACCGTCGGTTTAATTTTATTCTTCTTTGTTTTCTCAAATGAAATGACAGGATTATAATAAGCTGTAGAGATTATAACTCTGATTTTTATCGCGAAGAAAATATAATAATTTTTTAGAAATAATGAAAAAGAAATAGCTGATTAAAAGGACACTGTCATCGGGACGCTTTACTCGACGCTCGGTAGGTTGTGTCTTTAAACATAGAATAGTAAACATTTTGATTAAATATAAAAGAGAAATGTCGAAAGCAGTCGTTTGGAACCTACCGTTTTATACCGTTTGAAGCCGTTGTATATATACGACATATTTCGTCGCTATCGCGTTCGATCTCGATACCGATGAATTATTTAGCGGTTCTTGTGGAGCCCCAAACGTTTAATGCGGTCAAGCTGTGAACCCCTCGAAAGTAAAGGGGCCCCGTCCCAGATCGGAGGTGTCGGTAGGTGGGGAGACGGGGAAGTTGTATTGTGTCGAAACGAGGCGAAAGTTGCGATAGAGGGAGTGATGGAGGGTGGCAGGGAGGGAGGGAGGGAGGGAGGGACGGGGCCAGCTGCGCGGACCTTTAATCATCCCATAAAGGGTCGTCAACCGGGACCGGCTTTATGACGCCTTCGCCCCTATATTCCGGTCCCGCCGGAATTCATTATCGGCCCCGCCCCTCAGGGGGTGGGGTTGGACCCGAATACCGGAAAGGCATTTTGGCAGAGCAGGTACTCCGGCGGCATTCAGCCAGAATGGCCGGCCGTTAATGAAACCGGGATTAAATTGTCGGAACACGTATTTATTTGGATATCATAGCGGATATACTCGAAAGTATCGTGTCACTGTACGATAATCTAATAATAGATCATTAGAGATGATTGAGTATAAATATGCCCATAGAACCATTCCAATCAGTTCATGATTGCCGAAACCTATACAAGGATTAGTGAGGACCCGAAGACGAAACGGGTAGAGGGCCTAGAGAGACTGGACGGAAGGTTTACCTCGGGATCCGTCCTGCGACCAGAATGGAGTATGACCCTGTTGAACCTGCTCATATCCTGTCAACAACATTACGGCTAAGTATAACAATAAAAATAAAACCTAAACCGGTTCGCCATGGGACCAGTGAGTGTAGACAAAAGTGTGATTTTGTATCACAAAATAATAGAAATTATCATGAAAAGTTTTATTTCATGCTGAAAAGTCCTGTATTATGTCCTGCATAATGATTTTTAAAAATGACATTAATTATTCTATCTGCGAAGAAATAGAAAATCGCACGTATGATGAAATTCCGAAACCCTCATCGCGGCCGACACAAATTTCATAATTTAATTTATAATCACTATTCCTGCGTTTTTTCTTTCTCTCTGTCTCCACTCGCATAATTAGGCTTTTCGCAATCGACTGGGCGAAATCAGAAACGCAGTAACAGTGGAGTGACAGCGCTATCGAACGCGTGCGCAGGAGGACGTATGAGGTGACCAGCTGAAAACCTTCAGTAGCTCCAATTCCGAGGAAACGCCCAACAATTAATTGCTCATTATACGGCCGGTTACAATTCCGGCGTTATTAAAACTCGATGGGGAATATGGGAACGCAACAAGGGGATTGGGGCTCGACTCAAGTGAACCCCTCCTTCTCAGAATAAATATCTGGGTCGCCTGGATGCTTCCGATAAGCCGCCAAACCGCGCCCTTATAACACTTGCGGTAGTAGCGGAAAATTATATATATATATATATATATATATATATATATATATATATATACACCCTCACCACTCGTGTGTTCGCTTCATTAAGCCGATTAGTTCTGTTGCATTACGGGAAATGAGTGATTTTAGAGCAGGCAAGGAACTTCCTGTGTTAGCTTCAAACAGGGCCTATGTACTTGCAACGCCATAATTCGTCTATTAATTTTTTACTGTTTTGTTTTAAAAAAAGAAAAAATTGCTTATAATGGTACAGAATATACCTATAAAAAGGCATATGTAATATGGGAAATAAAATAAGCTCTGCGTCGTGATCGTAGTATAACTAATCTGAAGAGAAATTTTAGACATACAAACAACTATGACTATGACATAACATAATATTTTGCAGGGTCATGATACCTAAGCTGAAAGAATATCGGGGGAAAACGAAATTAGAAAATAACCGTAGGATATTGGATGACTTGCACCGGATAATTTAATAATGATTGAAAAATACACGGGGGCAGGATGGAATGCCTAAGCGAGTAATTAAAATTTCGAAGCCTGGAATTCAACAAAAAGCGCACCGCAAGTTTTGTTTACACTGCAGGGTAATAATGTAGTTCTGGATGCAATTAACTTAAATGACGAGATAAAATCTAATCTGAGGGCAGACCGAAAAAGTGGAGTTGACAGTAATTTGTATACGCGATGATTTTCGTTTTTGAAGCTTCAATGTAAATTAATTTACTTTTCAGTGATTTCAATAAACATGGCGTACTGGGAAATTTTCCAGGACAAGTTTCGCCATGTATTTCAGGTCACCTCACGTTTCTAGTTATTTAAATTTTAATTTCAAGAACTGAACTGAATTCATGAAAAGATTGATATTTCATATCCGTCCACATATTTAATTAGGAAATTAGTTCGAATTGCTAATGCTTTAATAACTAATAATGGAAATAAATGGATATGACTGGATACTGTATTCCTCCCCCGATACCAACTTCGAATGATCTATTTGGATAAGAAAAATATTCCATCAATATTTTCATGATTCACGATTGACTTTTAGACTATTTGAATAATAATTAAATTCTCCCTAGCCATTAATAATTCATCAGAATGATTAATTATGCAATAATTTCGCAGCACTTATGTGTAAAGTTTATTAACGGCGGTGGCGGGTTTTTAAGAAGGCTTTATCCCTTTCTTAAATCCTTCGTCCTGAAACTCTTTAATGAATTTTTTAATGAACTTTGTAACTTTTCAAGTGCAAAGAGACTGTAGATGGCGGGGAGGAAACGGAAGTGTAAGGCAAAAGAGGATATTAGGGCAGACAGTTTATGAGATCTTTCCTTCTTTCTGGTTCTCCCTCCTTTTCTTTTTTAAAACGAAAAAAGAAAGCTAATTAAGAAAGAGTTATAAAGACAAATTCAAATTAAAGTTCTTGTGTAGATAAATAAATGCAATATTTAAAAATTCCTGCGGGGTGGTTTAAATGCTGTAGAGAGAGCGGAAGTTATTTTGACGTTTTAAATCTTAAATACTTGAAAAGCCCCCAGCGATATCATCATTAAAAGTGCTTGAGTAGTTGTTTCTGAACTAAAGCGTACCTCATTTTCCATATCAGTAATTAAGAACTGAACTTTATTCCAGCCAGAAAGTTTTCACTGATCACTGACAATAGAAGAATGGTAGAAACTGCCAAGAGAGTTTAGATTAAAACAAAATACGACCAGTCAAAATAATTCATGGTATAAACACTGCTAAAGACTACTAGACTAAACCAAAGAAACTCTTTATGTATAAAATTTAAGCGCTAAGCTCAATGAAATCTCAAATATATTCGTCTTATTAGCATTATTACTCTAAAAAGTTATTAACAATTAAAAGAAAGTGCAAATGATTGAATGAGTTATGACAGAGTGTATTATCATAACTGTAATATTCTATGGGCCCTATAACGACATACGCAGAAGGCTCACACCAACTGTCCAACTTCGCCCGATTGCCAGTGGCCAGACCGGTTTTCGGGTTCCCCGGGGGACGAAACCTCGCGCGATACGGCCAAGGAATTAAAGCCGGCAGACTCGAAAAATCGGCAAACAGTTGGCCGGAAGTGGGGCGGAGGAGGGGCGGCGTTTGGGGGCAAAGTGGTGGGATGAGTTTTTGTCATCGTTAAAACTGTTAAACTGGATGACGGGGGCCACGGTGGCGAAGAGCATTGTCAACCCCGGGGGTGGGGCCACAATTTACGAGTACCGGTGACGCTTCCACCATATACCCTTCCGTTTTTTATCCTCCCCTCTCCCCATAGAGCTCTTCTTTTAATTAAACACATGTCAAAACTCTATAATTCAAAAAAGACCGGGGAGGGGGGAAAAAAGAGACCGGTCATGAAATGCTTTATTCGTCCCGACCTATTGTCGGGCGAGGCCCCCCCCCACCCTTCAACACCCGTAGATCCGAACCGAACCCGGGGCGGATGCCAGGTGGACGCGGATATATAGAAAAACTTTTCGAGATAGAGAGAGAGAGAGGAAGGGGATCATATTTTATGAAAAGGCGAATTACCTGAGGCCGCGACCCTCCTCAACGGTTTTTCCATTTTCGTGACAGTACGAGTGTTAGCAATTCGAGTCGAGATGTCCGATTAAAAGCACGATAGGTTGCCGAGAGTGATATTTTTGTATTGACATTGCTAGACATGTGAGAATCTTGTCAGCATCGTAACTGTTTATTACAAAACAGACGGTTGAAAGCAACCGAATGACAATGAAAAGAAAATACTTTTATTACTAAAATCAATTGTGTTTTCCACAGAATGTTGTTTGTACAGTGTGTCCTTAAATTAATTACAAGTTAATAATTTAGATCATTAATTTCGCACTTAGGCCATCATCGACAGATTATAAAGTGTAGAAATGAAATGCGTTATGCTACGATATGAAATATAAATTCCGTGCAAGAAGTATGACTTCTGTAATATTTCTTCCTTGTACTCAAACCTCACAACGGTTATTACCTGTTCGAATTGGAGACTCAGATCGTAGAAATCAAAGTAAAACGGAAATATATACGCGGAGCTAGATAAATATCGCTCCGTTTTAATGCGTTAACAGCCGCGTTGTCCGCTCTGTTGTCGGACAACATGCGATAATTTCCCCCCCTCAGGTTAACTTCAATGCATCATACGGCCTAATGTCGGCTTTAATGGCCGACTCGTGTAGAGACATTCACGTCCGGTTCACGGTTAAAGTGTTAAAGTGAAAATGATGTCCGTGCATTTTTATCGACGCCCAGAGAGCGGAATGACGGGAATCCATTGTATTCGACCTAATAAATTCTTGCTCGTTTTTTTTTTTACAGGCAAAATAGGCCCATTTTCGGTGGCCTCGTATCTTTCCCCGGTAATAAACCCGAGGCGCAGCTGCTATAAGTCATGTTTCAAATGTAACGTTTTGACTTGAAATTTATTATTAAATATATAATATACTCCGTACACTGGAGATGTAACTAGTAATTAGGCCCTGGATATGGTGTCAATTGCATCAAGCTTATCTGTATTGAGTCAAGAAGATAAGAAAACAATTTTTTTTTAACTTTTTTATTTTGCACAATCAACTTTACAGTTATAAGTACAATTGATACATGTATATTTTTCATGTCTTTGTCTCGATAAAGAAACCACCCAATTATGGCGCTTTTTGACACGATTTAACTACTGTCCGAGATGATCTATCGGCCAGTGGTGTTTAAGCCGTCCTGGTGAGGATAGTGGATGGGTAAAACAAGAACGAAACTGAACGAGTGGATTAGGATAAGGAGAAAGGCGGGAGTGGAACTTCAGGAACCGGGATTTCGTGACTTCGTCGACTGGCGGTATGTTGAGGTCATGGTGGATTGTGTGGTTAGAAACATACCGGGGAGCATTAAGGACGGTGCGAAGGACTTTCGATTGAAATCTCTGGATGCGAGCGATGTCGGATGTCTCGGTGGAACCCCATAGCTCTATACCGTATGTCCATGTCGGTTTGAGTATCGCTTTGTATATTGTCAGTTTGTTACTTAAGGTCAATTTCTATGTCCGTCTTAGTATTGGCCTTAAGAGTCCAAATTTTCCGTTTAAGTCGATTCTTTTGAGTCGTGTATGGGGATTCCACGAGAGTCGTTTTTCCGGGTGGAGCCATAAGAAACAATACCAGCTAGATATGACAAGCGGACAAAAGGCGAGTAATTCGGCGTCGAAAACCGCTCAAGGAATCCCCTCGTGTATGTCACCCCTGAGATATTAATGTTTTAAAATAATTATATCCGGAACAGTAATATTCACATTTGCAGGACTGCAGAAGCGTATAGAACAGTCGAGCCATTCGCAAGAAATTTGTCTACCGTTCGGCAACTAATTCTGCAATTGAGGAACCGTCTGTAATTTCGTCGGGTGCGTGTTGGGCGGAGTTATGGCGGATTATTATGGCGAGGCGACAGGACGCCGTAAAGCGGACGGGGAGGAGAAGGAGGAAAAAAAGAGCGGAGAGGGGAAGGTAAACTTTTGTGTACGCAGAGGGGGTGAGGCCGCGATATTTTATTAAAGGGCCCCCTGGACAGCGCTAGCCAGAGTGGGCCCTACACTCTCGACGGGGCCCGGGGAGTACCTCCACCTCTGAAACTTTTATACAGGCCGGACTTTCAAATCATCGCAGGATCGAAAAGCGCCGCCAACCCAAGCCGACGGGGCCGACGTTCAAATTACAACCTGCAATTTTCACCCGCCTCATGCATTTTCCCCTTCCGCAGGACGAATCCAAACATTTAATACCACCTATTTCAACGTCACTTTAATAAAAAAATGCGTTATTGCGATAATTACTATTTCCCCGAAACCGCACATAATATTTTGTATTGACCAATCAACGAACAGCTGTCATAAATACTATAAAATCGTGGAAATTTTTTGGCTCGGTAAAGATGCCACTCAATTATGGAAATTGGGATTTCACTGTTCTTGACTATTCGAGTTAAAAGAAAATAAATATTTAAATATAGAATAACCAGAGAGCTGATGTATGTTCAATTATTGCTATGCCAGCATTGCACATAGAGACCCTCAGGTATATTTCTGTGAACATTATCCTAAACGCATTTAAAGAATGTAAGTTGTAAAAATTGGCGGGTTAGCGGTTAGGCTTTTAGGCTAAAGAGTTCCGGGTTCCCGAAATCAAGATGAGCCCATTCAACTTCGTTGACTCGTTAGGCCGGCGGTGGATCATCTCCCGGGGCTGGATCGGGGTCGGCAAAGTCGGTGAAGTAAAAATGACTGGGCGTAAACCTCAAACGAGCCTCCGGTCTGTGGTGGCGGGGCGGGGGGGGGCGGGTTTTAAATTGGAACGGGGACAATAGAATGGGGGCGGCAATTGAAAAGCGAGCCGGGGCCAAGTTTTTACAGCGCCCACCCCCGCGTCACAGTATTAGATGGGCGCGCCCATAATGAGCGGCAAACTCACAATGGACCCGCCCGGATTAAATTAACGTAATGTCCGTTCGGAGGAGAAAAAAGAGGACAGAAAAATAAAGGAACTCGGACGCGTAGTTTTTCTCCAGCTATTATAACCGTACCGGTATATTTTATTAGGTCCGAGTGGGTTAAAACATGTTTCCAACTGGGCCGAGGCAAATTATATTTAGTAGAACTATCGATAATAGGACATTGGTTCATGTGAATAGTTGACATACAAACCCGAAGGACATCCGAAGCACGAAATAAAGGACTGAGAAAAAGTTAAAGTTTCAGAGAAGCCTCCTTGGAGTCTGAGGTCATAGTGGACTGGTTCAATCTCAACTTGGTATGCGGGACGTCCTCCACTCTCCTCGAATGGTATTTTTTGAGTGGTGAAATATTTTGGGAACGCATCTTTCTTCTACATCTTGCTTGTTGATTTGATTTGAAAAATTTTCCCCCGCCTATTACTAGTTACAAAATATTAATACGACTAACGACAGACACAATCTTATGGGTTCGAACAAGCCCGAATGAAAATATTCTAGGGTATGATACCAGAATATTTGATTGGCCGTTAATGCCGACTGAAAGAAGTTAAGACTAAGCTTAAAATAGTTATACAAATAACCGGCCGAAGTGACCTATTGGAAATTATAATTGCAAATTGTAATAAAGACAGAGTTTGCCATAACGTCGGTACTTTGTACCTCGAAACGGCATTTTCATAATGCATGAAGGAAGGTCTTAAATAGAGGAAATAATAGAGGATGACAGGTATAGACAACGTAAGTCAGTGTAATGTGAGCCATACTGTTTAGAAATCAAATCAAAGATCAGTAAAATTAACTCAGTAGCATTAATAGTAATGATTAAGGGATATGACTAATATGGTTCTTTGTATAAAAATTTGGTTTTATGTATTCAAAAACGAAATATTTCCTGCCGTTTCTCGCTTGTATAGTTTACAAGTCTTTTATTTATAGTTTGGTTTTTCTAATGACACATCACTATTGGGCGTTGGGCTGAAGAGGAATATATTTACACTGAAATTTGAATTTTATCTACAATTAATCTCGATTATAATTTGACACCAAATTGACTGAAAATCTGATACTCCCGCAGTGCGTTGCCTGCGACTGGTAACTCGAAAGTAGCATAATTTGTGGGCTATAAATTATTAATTACGACTCCCTGTCATCGACCCGGGCCAGACTTTACTGGAATTATAACGCCTATTAATATCCTCGGCTTAAATTTCGGTAAGGGAACAAAGTTATAATTAGACATTAGTTTAAATAATAAGCGTGATAAAACAAACTATCGTCGGGACATTGTAAAATTGATCCTGCATTGGTTCTTCCTATCTCGGGATATATAAATATGAACACTGAAAATCTCCCTCTCTTCTCCCTCTCTCTCTCTCTCTCTCTCTCTCTATCCCTCTCTCGCGGATGGAATGTAATTTGGCAAATAGGACGCGATGTCGGGGCCAAAACGGGGCAGCAAACATTATGTTGTTTGGACCGGCTCTAACCGCGCACGCACCCACGCATACAGACGCACACACACGTCCGAGCTTAAAGCCGTTTCGGAGTTTAAATATGACACACCAACAGTCCGACTGGCGCTGGATGTTTTTTATTTTCATCCAGCCAGGCTTGTTACCATAGCGTTAAAGTTTATAGTGGCAGGAGATGGAAAAAGATAATAAAGTTACGTATGAATCATATCCCGAAATAGAAAGGAAATCTAGCCGAAGTTATTTGGACAAGCACTACCGCCGATTAAAGTAGTCAAGTTATGTCTAAAACAGTTTTTCACCGATCAATTTAATTTTCTCTCTCGGCAGGCTCTCGCCATAGGCCTCCTTTGTGTTAGGAGAAGAAATAATTTCAGAGGCCTTCCATAATTACTTGGTCTCACCCATACAAATCAATTTTATGCTTGAAAGATGCAGAATATAAATCTTCAAGCTAAATTTAAGTTTTTTTACCTAATCTCAACATCATGGACGTTATTAAAGTCCCTCAGACATATTCCTCGAGAAAATGAAATGAACGGAGAGTGAATATAAGCGGCGTCATATCAATACTGATTCTTTGTCTCTTAGAAAATGCTCGGTTCTACGGGCTGCCCCTAGCGCCGTCGCTCCCGAGGGCGGTCTAGTCGAACGCCGCTGAGAGATGTGCACGTTTCATTTCATCATTGCGAAGAGGGCTGTTATATCCCGATCGCATCCCCCGAGGGATTTTGTCGTCACGGGAATAGGAGGAAATGGATGAGTTATGACAGGAATATAGAATATTGTGAACTGAACTTCGGCACCGTGCATCGAATCGTAATTCCTGATCTGTTAAATGATCTGTTAAAACGAATAAGGGGCAGTTCTCCCCCAACGGTAATTCCTCGCGACAAATGCTGGCTTCGAAAGAAAGGCGGATGCAAGTTCGGTACCGCCTCTGACACGACAACGAATTGAACTCGCTCCGGCTTACCGAATATCAGTTTACCCTGATGTTAATCCAGTTGCAAGTTTAGTTTCCAGTTTCAAAATCGATTTGTGAACTACTTCGGCTGGCGTGAGAAACTTTCAGAGGCTTCACTTCTGAAAGTAAAGACAAAGCCGCCCCCCCCCAAACACACTAACTTCCTACGTTTAATGGTATTTTAAAAACATACTCTTAGCGGCCCATCATTTTTATTCAATACCGCAAACTATTCTATACATCGTATTAAAAAACAAGATAAATACTACTGGGAAAAACATATTTACTATCTACGAGAAATATACTTACAATTGCAACATCCACTGAATATAAATTCCAGGTAATACTGGCGAAAAGTATTCCAAGTAAAATGCATTACCATTTTATAGGACACATCGATAAATAATTGACTATTAATCATAAAATAAACGTTAAATAAAATCAGATATAAAGGTGCTCCCATATCGCTGATTTATTTCAGTGAACTGCCGGTGAAACGTCACCAGTGAAAACAACTGAGTTTGTATTTGTACAAATAACACAGCTATAGAAATTTCTCGTATACATTTCATCTCCCCTTGTAATTTGTATTGTATTTACATTTAATGAGAAAAAAAAACGTCGCTTTAACGTTGATTATGTGCATTGAAATGAGCCGCTATCTACCGTCCAGATTTAGAAATCCGTGCAATAATTAACAATTTCTTTCGGCGCTCATGCAATAAACGAATTTCAATGAGTATTATTTAAATATCCGAGATCCCCAATTATTTCGAGGGATTGGCTGGAAACTTACAATTAACATTGGACTGTAGATAAACTGAATATTCTCTGGCTATATTATAAAAGCAACACCGTGGAACAGCTGTAGAAAAGTAAACGGCCCTAATACCCGACCGTGGGGGGTAACACGCCACTGTTCGTATTTCACGGCGTTGTCCAAAGTCGAGTCCATTATTCGGCGGAAATATCCAACGAATAAAGAAGGGGAGATCACGACAGCTACCCGATTTTCGACCGATCGTTTCACTTATTTCGTTAAATCGGGAATCGATACTGGAATTCGCTTCGTGCCATCCCGGCATAAAGTTTCGATATTTGTTTTATCCCTGTCTTGCTCTTTCATTAGGCTCCGAGTAGACACCAATCTGATTTCGTCTAATTCTGAAGGTCGAAACAATACAAATACAACTACATTCTTATTACAGGTAGGTTCTTATTATTTCAAGTAGTAGCTTACGAATCTCTCCGAGTCTCTTTCCTGTAAATATAAATACCGCTAATTCTTCTTACATTATCACTATTGCGATCTAAATGCTCGGTTACGGAACGTCAGCAAACTAACAATGGGTCATTTACCTGATTAGTACTATTCTCCAACGAGTTTTCGGTTTATTGGTACCTATTTCTGGTTGGCTTACTATGTGTTAACAAGTCCAACGTAAGTAGAATGTAGAATGAACGCGAATGAATAAAATTTTGCCTACTCTTTTTCTCTTACTTCAAAAATAAAAAGTTTATTTCTAAGCAAGAATATTGACAACGGTGTATTCGATCTACCTCAGGTAGCGTTCCACAAGCATTGTACGGACGTATCGTTAAGCTTAGAGCGTTAGGGAATTTTCTCTGCCGTTAGATTATTAAACAGTACCCGAGCCCAAAAAGGAAGTGAAAGGTTTCTAACTTAATTGTTATGATTTGACAGGGGAGTGCCGTATGTTAGGCGGGGCCACCGGGTACGTGACAGAGAAAAGATGGCCCGAGAATGGCTGCTGTAAAGCCCGACCGGGCCCCTTCTAAATAATTGATGGGGGGGCAGCACACACACACACATATATATATACATATACATACATATATATATATATATATATATATACACGTTCATACATTGGCACTTGCACAGGCACACTGAACTCACACTCGCCACGGGAAGGGCTGACGCAGCTCCGACCCAAATCAAACTCAGCCGCGCTACCGAGTCATGGGCATTCGCCGGCCACCCACGTGCAGACCCCGGAATATATTTTGAGCTATAAAAAACACGCACAGACACCAAATGTGACTTCGCGGCGAAAATCTCTTCGAACCTTCGCCACAACCTTACTTCAAATATATTCTGTAATTACTCGATTGGGCGCGGAATATAAATTATTTTTTAAAAGTTCATTCAGTGAGGATAACGTTCATAATTTCATTAGAAAAACTCCCAATATAGCGGCATAATTACGCGTGAGGCGTCTTATAAACGCAGTTAGTTTCAAAAGCTGCGGATGATGGGATCGAGGCGATTATATAAGCGAGGAATGGGCTATTTTGAACGGGCGTAGAAAACAGTACGCATCTATCCTGTATAAATTCAGTTCTAATACTACTGTCGGCAAATTGTTAAAATACGCCAGCGTTCCCCTTAAATTTAAGCCCCGGCGTAATATTCCGGGCGTAAGTTCGGCTTGGGATTTAAATGCTTCATTAGGACCGGGAGACCGGTCCTGCGACTGCCTGGATTTTCCTCCGAGGGAAAGGAATTTCCTTCCTCGACTGAAGGAAGGTCTTACTTTTGATCCTATCAGGTGGGAGCGGAATGGGAACCGTGGCCGGGAGAAATTACCGATACAATTAAGGCGGAGCACGTTAAGGGCACACGGTATCCTTTCTTATGCGACAATAAAATATATTGGGCGGAACAGAAACTAAAAACCTTAAAGCTAATCAGTTAGAACAGCCGAAATCCGTCGGCTCTAAACTCTGATTCATTATTTAATAAAAAGGTGTCACACAAATTTATATATATTTAAAAAATCTTTTAAAGAATTTGTTACTAAGAAAATACGAATAATTACAAATTAAACGCTACATTGTTGGCCCATTCATATTTTCAATCGATTCGTTGGAAATAATTTATTCCATTCTGTAACCGTTAAGTCATTCGAGCTCTTACAATAGCCCGCTAAACGTTTTATATATTTCATTCAACTCTTTTTATAAACCTGTCAATCATAAAAACCACACAAAAAAGAAAGGTTCTGACATTTGTTTCAGGGAAGCTCAATACTGGCCGGCGTTGTGGTTCTTTAAACCCAACAACGCCCGAACTAATTTGTTCCTCTTCATCGCGGGCTCATTGTTCAGTCTCTCGGGGATCGGTTTGCTTTTTGAGATAACCGGCGTTGGCCGGATCCCAAACCCTGGGCGGGAAAACGTCTTCCCGGAAGCGTTCGTTGATCGCGCGCCATCGGCTGTTTACCGTAAACAGCCCGGGCAATGTACCGAGGTCGGCGACGTGAAAAGCGACGAAGACGGCTCCTTGAATAATGTAACGCCTATCGCACATTTTTTGCTACGAATAGTAACTATCTGATTTCCTGCAACACTGCGTTCCTATGGGTCACAATTACAAACACATTTCTAAATGTTTGTGTCATTGCCTATCATTAATCTCCTGTACAATGTCAAATTGCAGATATTACCAAATTACGCACATCAGAATTTAAACTTAAATTTTAAGGTCTTATCATAATTAAAATATTATTCCAACGGTGGGGTTAAACATATAGGTATTCAAATTACTGCTTAAAAATGTTGATAGGAAAACTCCCTCAAGCCCTCCCCTCTAAAAATTTATACATGACTACGATTGTATTTAGCGGGCGTTGAATTATTAAATCCAATTTGCCACTATATTGTAGGAAAAGTGAAGAGAATTTAGAGAAGAAACCCGATGCAAATAGGGAAGAAAAATCGAGCCCGGGCGGTGTATACAACAGAAATGACTGTAAATTAATGTCGGGGGACACAGAGTCGGTTGGGAGCCATCTAGAGCGTGAGAGATACTGGGGCCGACCAAACCATACATCCAGAACGCGTCATTTAACTGATATTTTGCACACCAAAAAAAAACGCATATAACCACGAGGCCAATCCATTCCCCAAGTCACCGGAATTGCGCCCGCGAATATTTATGGGAGGCCACTGCTCCGCGGGTGGGAGGAGGAGGAGGAGGGGGGGGATACGTCTTTTTTCCCGGTTTTACAGCCTTCGCGAGGAACTACAATATTTCAAATCGCAATAGAAGGCGCCCTCCATTAATTAGTCGTCCTGACCACTCAGCCAATCTAACCCGATAGTTGTTATAGAGTTATTTTTCATTTATTCGCGAATCTAGGAACAAGTCCTGCACAACATTGTATCCATTCAGTAACTCAGTGATTCAACGTCCCTTTTTCAAGCCGCTGTCTTTATATTGATGAAATCCTACCTAACCGTTCTGGTAAATGTTGTGTAAATCATTTTTAAATATACGGTATAAATTGAGAGTTTCTCTGGTCCTATTAGTCATAGTCGTAAGCTCTGTAACCGGATCATTTCGTCTATTGGTTTTACAACGTTTATTGGGCACGTTCAACGTTAATACATCAAAATATTTCACATGTTTACTGTGAAGGCCAATACAGGAGATACAGAACATTATTCATTTTATATGACGATTGTGAGAGTTTATTTGTATATAAATGAATATATTCGTAGGTTCGTGATGTTTCTGTCTCCTCTCGCTGGTTTGGTCTTTTGCTAGCCCGGTTTCGGCTACTCGCCATCTTCAGTAACGGTGTTAGTCACTGTTGGCCCTCTGACAGTGACACAGTGCAGTGAGGATGCCCGAAAAACATCCAAAGTGCTAACAGTGACTAACACCGCTACTGAAGATGGCGAGCAGCCGAAACCGGTCTAGCAAAAGACCAAACCAGCGAGAGGAGGCAGAAACATCACGAACCTACAGTATTCCAACCCCTCGCAGACCACAAAACAGGTATATCAAATGAATATATTCGGTAAATAGTATTCGGTCAATTAAAGTGAAGGAACTGCGAAGTCGAATTTAAGAATATTTGTCCCTCTTCTAAAGCCGAAATAGGGAGATAAGGAAGCTGAGAGTTTAAGCAAGATAATTCGTCCCGATATTCTTCGGCGTTGACCCCGTTCCGCGTCAGCTACGGTCGGGGGCGATGATTTTAAATTTGGTAATTTTCAAGTATCAATTTATCGACCTGGGCCTGCAGTTCGAGTTCAGTTCACAACAAAACAGGGCTATTAATCAATGGCCGGCCAAAAACAAAAGCCCGATGAATCACAATGGCCTGAGCCCAGCCCAACTTCCCGCCCCAGTTTCCCTTTTCCTCGACCCCCCCCATTTACCCTCCAACACAACCGCCCCCAAATAAGAGCTAACAACTTTTCTTTACCTTTATAGGCGGAACTAATTTTTGTCAATCTTCCCTTAAATAGGTCTAAAGGCTTGAGTTTCACAGTACCTGAAAAGATAAAACAGAACCTTTCATTGTGCTGAATGAATAATAGGAAATAATATCTAATAATTAGCTATTCGTAATAGGGAATAGAAAATACTATCAAATTTATGCCGGGATTAACTTTTTATTCAAAGTCGGTTAAATAAAATAGAAATTTTACTTAAAAGTGAATCAAAATTATTAATTCAAATTAATATTCGCAATTGGTGAAAAATTTGTTCGATCTACCACAAACTATACCGATTTAGAGTAATCTGTATTTAGTTGAATATATACTACAAAGTTCATATAATATACACACGCACTATAACTACATACTCCAGCGCCCAGTCCGGACTTACGTGTTTTATTGGGTTTAGCTTTCGTCGAGAAAACATTGTTACCAGAAACCTGTTGCCATATTTCTACAATTACGGCAGTCGTCATTTATGATCTATGTATTTACTAATAATTACCATATTCCGAACTCTCCTTACCCTATAAACAGGTTTATAAATATGGAATTATAATTGATCCAAAATTTTATTCATAGGAGATAAGTTAAATAAATTTAATTAATTCGTCGCTTATTTAAAAACCCATGAATATTGAATTTTTGGGATGAGAGAGTAATACGGAGAGTTATACCCGTAAATAAATAGCAGTATATATATTTTAATGTTTAAACGGATTGATATAATTCCTGTGAAAATTTCCTAATTTTGATTTGGAAAAGCCGATTAAACAAACAGCACAAGGTGACGTCAAACTCAACAAAAATTGATGTCAACTACCAAAATGACTGTATAGAATGGAGAAGGTAATGAATTCAAGCCATGAAAAGGAGGTGTTTAAATATTCCGAGCACCTTTTTCTTTTAATAATCACCCCACAGAAATTATTAAACTATTTTTAATTTCCGGCGTTATTCCCTGAAACCTTGGTTGAGACCATTGTTTTTATGATCCCCTTCTAACCCACCTAAAGGCAAGTAAAAACAGGCATTTCAACTTTATACTATACAAGCCATTACTCACGCAGTATATCTCTCTTATTATTGAGCTTCTATAGCGACCCATCCATACTCAATAGATAGTTGAGGGCGCGGATTCGCCGGTGGGGATCGACGTAGAAACCTCAATGAATTTCAACATTCAAACTGCGCGAGTTTTGAATATCAAGACCAATGATGAGTGATAACGTCAAAAAGTATCGAAAGCTTCGTTAGTTTACAACACCAATTGCACTGCAAATATTGACGGGCGGCTGCTGTACCGGGTATAACAAACAATGTTACCGCTAACAGATTTCATTACGATACCGTTTGGCCGATACGTATTTTGCCGGCGTAAAACAGAGCGTACTCAGGGCAGGGGGCAAACAGGGCCCCGAACCCGCAACTCCCGAAGCCGAGGTAATTTATAAGCCCGACCGTTTTTCAATCCCTTTCCCCTCCTCCAGCTCCTAATTCCTGAAATTCCAATTAGACGCTGCCCGCCGGTTCGGCCATTGTGACTGCGTAATTTCCAGATATGCCGAGGCGGTCCCGGCTCGCATATATTCGGGCGAAGAACAATGAATTAGTGCCGAGGAAGGGCCGCGGCCCTAATAAATAGGTCCTCCCCCTTCGCCGGCCTCCGGCTAGACAATCCGCCACCGGCTCCCCGAAGTAATTGATCTCTCTGGTCTGATCTCTAGCTAGATACCGGTTTCGGTTGCTCGCCATCTTCAATAGCAGTGTGACTCACTTTGACACGTAGTATGCTTGCGTTGGATTATACGTATTATCTGTTAGCTTTTTCTGTGTTGCACTAAATCTACCAGTTGTTTATAAATATTCTACTCGGTTTCGGATATTTATATTGTTATATTCGGGCGGTAAAATACAAATGCAGGCTAAATCTCACATCAAATATATGAGCCGAAGTAGAACAATATAATTCCAAGAATTTGTATGTATTGTTACTTCGAAATCATCAATACCCAACAATCAATTAGCTGCCCAATTATTTTAATATTATTCTCTTCCCATTATTAGGAACTTCTCCTGAATTAACAAAGGATTAAAAGAGATGAAATGGGATTATAAATACAATGGGGATATTTTGGTGAGATGCGTTCAGTAATTATTGAATCAAATTCTTTTTTCCCTCCCGGGGGATTAATAAAGGAAGTTTGGAATTTCGAAACTTTTTTTCGAGTTTTGCGTTCCCCGACCGCCGGCCCATAGATCATTCGTGACACGGCATACTGGCGAAATTGGGGGCGGTCACTTGTATCTTGTTGCGCTGGGAAATGAAATGGATGAAAATACGACTTAAAAATTGCGGTTGAGAATAACAAAAAGTACAGTGACAGAGAATATAAATTTTTATGATGTACGAGTATTATAGCTCGTAATTAAGATTAAATTGCGAGCGTATCGTTCAGACGATATTGCCGTATTTCAGGACGGATATTTCAAGTCTGAAGCTCGTCTGAAACGAATGAAAGACGCAAATGCGCAAAAACGTTGTTTCCGTACAATTTTTTGCCTACTGCAAGAAGTCCGAGACCCTTAGTATATTTATATCGGGGGGAGGGAAATCCTGGGGCGAAGTTGAGTGGTCGGTGGAGGAGGCGGCTGCGAGCAGTCGACAAAATAGTGGCCGGGGAGTTTAAATAAGAGTTGTTTAAATGAGTAAAGTTGGGCTGTCTGGTTGCCGGGGTGGGGGCGGTCGGGTTCAACTTTCGAAAATTAACACATTAAGAAAGAGGACAGAACAATTAATGCGGCCTCTGTCTCCCTCTCTCTCTCTCTTCCGGACCGAGAGGGAGGAGGATAATTAAAACTGGGGCCACCTTAACCGGAAACGGGGAGAACTTGCACAGAGTGGGCTTCTTAGCGCGCCTGACATGCACCAGTTGATCACCCTCAACGATTCTCGGACAAGCTTTTAATACATTTTAAGTTAACAATATCGAATATTTCCTTAGAGCTTGTCTCCTGGCCAATGGCTTTTAAATGGATATCTCGGTTGAACCCGATAGTTAAATACATCAATTTTGATGTCCGTAGTATTCTTTCGAGTTGATTGTTGGCAACATAAGATGAACCTAGAAAGATTTTCCTGGATACACTAACAGATTGATAGTAATTCCCGCACATTTATTGTCAGATTTTTTGTCTTCGGGAATAAAAATGTGCTCACGGTTCATTTTGTGGAAACGGTCGTTTCAACAACATTTGGAGTTGCGTGCGAAGTTAAAATTGGGGACGGGGTGGATGAGGCGGGCCCAGAGCGGAGGACGGGAGCGAGGTTATTCATCCGAAGTTTTTAATAGCTGTTGGAGTTGGAATAATGAAGGCGACCCAGAAAGCACAAGTGAAATTAGAGAGGACGATGATGCCCACGCGAGTTTACGCTTTTGTTTTAATACCGCTGTCGCCATTACCCCTTATTATTTCTATTCATCAGTACCGGTTGGGCGTTTGCTAGACCGCGATCTCCGCTTTCGAAACTCGGGTCAAAATTTAATTCCTAACATTGCTAAGTTGCTTAAAATTAGCTTCTTAAAATTCATTAAAAAAATACGATTAAAAGTCGGATAATTTAATTTAATTTGTTAATATGACTAATGTTGAGGAGAGGAAAAATGAAGTGTATCAAAAAAATCTGTTTCTCCTAATTGGGAAAATAAATCCATAATGAATTCCTAGTATAGTGTAAACAAAATATTTGTATGAAATGTGCAAATAAACTGAATGCTCACTATGGTAATTTTGGAATATTTCGAATTATAACCTAATCCCCTAGTAATATGCGTTGTAAAATTAGGGGTGTTTTATCACTTTTTAGGTACTTTTAGGTATTCTACAATGCGAAATTCTTACAACTAGATGAACTAGTCATTCTATAATTAAATACTATAATTAATTAATATTAATTACTTAATTAAACCATCATTGTTTGAGACACTAGTAACGGATCTCTTGAAGCATAAATCGGTTAAATAGGGTCGCATTTCAGCCACATTGAATCTGGGTGTGAAAATGGAACCAGAAAAGTATTTTTTCCTCCTCTACTGAAATATGAATCTATTTCCTTAGGTCATTTGTTAGGAGTTTAACGTCATTCAGAAAAATTGTTATTTCCTTCCGGTTGGCCCATTTTTACCAAAGACAGTCCTCCAATTTTTTGCTTCGAGTATTTAAAACGGATGAATTTCCCTTCTTCTTATTACATTAACAGTGTATAACAGTGGATAAAACTTTTGGTTCGAATCAGAAACGTTTGAATTTTCTTCCTCGTAGTAGAAAATATAACTCGGCCCGGTAATACGCTAGGACGTGACTAATGTTAGTCCTTCATGAGGTCGGAATTGCCGCTCCTCACTGTGCCAATGGATGTACCACACGAAGTTTCTCACATACGCCGTCCTTTAATTACGCCCGGTCGGTATATAACTGTCGACAGAGAAACGGGTAGCCGGGGAACAGGAGATTCATCATAACTAAATAGAGTTAAGATAAGACAGTGATAGATTTGTAAAGTTTTGACACTTGGCGATATAACTGGGCCCGAGCCTAAGTTCAACCAAGCCTAATAGCTTCACTGAACCGATCCAGAACGCTCTGTCTAATGCCCTTCTGTTTAGCCGAAAACCAGAACAGAAATTTTGAACAGAAACCAGGCTAAATGGAAAATCTTAGAAAATTCCTCATTCCTCAGGTGGCCATTGTTTTTCAATTCTTATCCGCTGAAAGCTTCTTATTTCTAACTTTTAAAATATAATGGCCGTCTTACGATCCTCAGCTTAAGTAACCATTATTTCATTCAAAATATCTACACTAAGACACCTCGTAAAAAGAGTGATACGGTATTTGTAATCTTTGGCCGATTCGTGTCCTGTAAAATAAAAAATAGAGGAATAGAGGAAAAATTATAAAAGGAAATTATGTCTCAGACCGTAACACCCCACCACCACCAACAAGTATCTTCTGATCATTGTGACAATACACGACTACATTTTATTAAATCGTTGTACAGAATAGCAGTAATATTTCTGCAGCTCTCTGCGGTAGAAGACATAATCGATATGCTCCTCAGTCTGTACTGGACTCCTCCACCCCATAAGGGCTAATGCCAAAATTGATTTAGACTAAGAACTGAAACTAGTCCATAAGGCGTAATCCCATTATAAAAATGCCTTGCCCGATGCCCGAACATTAAAAGGGGAAAAAACTCGGTCTGCAGTCGAAGGCCGGGGACGCCCGCACCCTCCTCCTCCCAACCCAGAGCGTGTTTGGGGGGCCTTTTATTAAAACCATGAATCAGTTGTCGACTTGTTGGTTGGCGGGGGCGGCCCTCCCAACGTACAAAAGCTTATTGTTTGTCCTCCTACCGGCTAACCCCATCGCGCAATAGAATTGAATTTCAATATCGGCCCCGGTCTCGGTGTAACCCTATCGGCGACTAAGGAATTAATAACTGTTTTTAATTTCCAGCCCACGTTATAAACACATATTTCTAGCCGTATACACTACTGAAGGCAGTATATACTGAAAGCAGTGGCGGGACCGAGAGAAATTCGTTCTTCTTATCACGAATCTTTTCTCACAAGTGAGATATAAGAATGAGAGGAAAAGCGTTGAAGAATACGCTGCACAGATCTTCCCACCATTTAAAACGGTTTCTTGCGTTCCTTCCGAGTTCTCCTGGAACGCTCGAGTATTAGCTCCGAGAATGTATTGAGATATAAATGAAAGTGTACTGTAGGCACACTCACATGTACCAACCTGAAAATAATTGAAAATAATAGGATATTTCACAAATTTATGATTGAAACAATATGTTCGTCTTGATGACTTAATGAACTAATTATTAAGTTTTGTCCTTTAATTGTTTTAAACGCCTGCCAAATGTAACGTACTGAACAACAGAAATTGCATGGTAAATTATATAATGGCAATTATATAAATATGATTATATTCATCCCTGATACATTGAGATTTATTAAAATTTATATTACCGTGAACATCGGTAGGTTCCTATCCTGAGTTGGATTGTATTCAAGTGTATTGTCGTCAATTAGAACTGAGGATTTTTTATAACGATATAAAAAAATTTGCTACCGCGAATTAATAACAATTGGAAGAGGCGAATACGTATGGCTAAAAACTGATCTCCGTCTTCCATTAGAGGGGTATAATGATGGAACGGCATGCGTGGGTTTCACTCTTCAGGTGGGGAAGGGAAGGGGGGGACGTTATGAAAGCGGAGGATGGAATTATTCCCAGCGCTGTAGGGAATTATCGGGGCGGTTTGGGGGTCGCTCTGAAAGCAGATAGCTGGTGGGAGCGCGACCGCCCGTAATGAAAACGCCACTCTAAACGCTGGCCGCCGAAATAATAACATCCGCCCCTCCCCCTCGAGAGTTTTCATCGCCGTAAAACCGGACACGGTTCGATAACGAGGCCGGAAATAATTACGATTTCCCGAATTGATTCGATCCGATCGCACTGCGCTACGAATGGGCACTAAGCTTAACAAAGGTTTCGAACACGTCCTGTTCACAATTATTTTCACAATAGCAAAATTAAAGTAAATATGCAATATTCCCGTCGAAGATACACGAAATGGTTCAAAATATTTATGCATGTGTACGATCGTAGTTCTTTCGCGTTCAATTCATATTTTCCCCGGGGATTAAAGAGGTTTATATCGCAGAGAGAATACATTTCCCACATTTATATATAATGGATGTTTAATCGGAAACGCTGGAATTATTGATTAATATGAATGGGAGGCCTTGTCGTCCCAGCGGGAGTGCGCCTGTTCCTACGGCGGAATGAATATTTATGAGTTATGTTGTAACGTATTGGGCCGGTGGCTCTGTATTAGCCGGAATGAGTTGACGGGGGGGGGGGGAGGTAGGAGGGAGGAAGGGTCCGCTCTATCGAGTTCTCCTTCAGGCCAATACTTGCAAGTTACACTATATTGAGACAGAGAGAGGAGAGAGAGAGAGAGAGAGGGGGGGTGAGAGTAGAGGGATGGGGGTAGAGAACTTAACCGACCCGGTTCACCCACTTAATATTGAATAGCGCCAACTTACTCTACAGCGGTCGTACCGGCTGCGGACAACAACTGCGGGGTGAGGGGGAAGGGTCGCAGTTATCAAAGTTTTAGGAGCCGGCTGTGTTTAAATAAACGTTTTCTTGTTTCGAAAGGCCCTCTAGTCTAGGGTGCGTAACTCAAATTAACAATTTGACCGAATCGGGTTGGGTCGAGCGTACATTTTCAGAACTAGCTGCCCGTCAACATATTTTCCAAAAAGTAAAATAACATAAAAACTCAGGATGGGTGAACTGAGCAGACGCTATTTGGTTCGAAGCTAATCAAATCAAAAATATGAAATTGGTGGCGAATAATCCCAAAAAAGCCCGATGTCCCAATGGCTGGAGGACACTCGAGCTCTGAACAGTCCTTATTGAGAAATTCTGTTCAATAAATAGTCATTATATCCTGGAAAACAGGATAAAATGTTTTTCAGTGACCTGCAATATAGTAGTTGTATGAACAGCGAATTTACCGCTTAACGGAATACCCGTTATAATTGCTACGAGTAAAAACCGGAGCCAATTAAACGTTTACTCCGACAAGCCGAGCGGAAATAAAAGTGCTCGTAAATACAAATTATAGCGGTACGTCCCTGAGAAGACCCCCAGCGCAATAAACAATTCTTAACGATCCTACGGCCGGGGCGAAAGGAAGTCTGAATAGGAAGAATAAGGCGGCGAGCGGGGCTGCGACAGAGACCCCAGAAGGAGAGCCTGTAAAATTACAGTCTGTGGGAAAGGCATTTCGCCCTACAGCCAACCGTACAAGGCAGCTCCGTGTTGTATCCGGGCCTAATATAATAATGGATATAAAGCTGTGGCCGGAGGGTGGGATGAGGTTTAACCGCTGGCAAGTACGTTGGGCCCTCTTCCCTTTAACCCCCGACCACCTCGGGCTAACGTTTAAATCCGATACGAAGAACGTCCGCACAGTCGAGCCCCACTGGAAGAAACATCTCTTACTCTTACAACCCTCGCCCAGTTGGACAGAATAGGAACCTGATTCCTTCACTGAACCGATATTCCTTTTCGTAAGAAGAAAGAAATCTTCGTAAGAGTATGTAAATAAACGTACAATAATGTCCGGCATCTTAAAAGATCGTTTTTATTCACTTAATAAACTTAAATATAAATGAATAATTGGTGGGAATCCAAAGACTCCCCGATTGAATTCACGCTATCGATACATTTCCTTGGATTCTATGCCTCCACATAGGGATAATATTAAATTTTAAAATTCACGAGATTTTCTTTTATTACTGAGCATTCTAATTAAGGCGCAAAAGCTCTAAGTTCGGTTTTACTCATCTCTTAACTGAAAACTCCTATCGGGCGTATCCAAGGTAAAGCGGAGGAACAACAAAACCGTTTTCGTATTTATCGCCCGTAAATACCAGAAGTTAAAATTTTCGCGGCTGGGGGCCACAGCGCCCCATTCATAAATCAACAAAACGCGGAATCTCCGGAATGATTTATACGCGGTTTGTGGAAGTGAGGGCGGGCGGATTTCAATTTCGACGCCGTTCACGGCCGGTAGGGGCCCCTCTCGAGAGATTCGTTAACTATAATTTATGAATCTACTGACTGGTTGAAAAGGCCCCCACCACACCAAAAAAAAAAACTTGAGCGCATTCAGCGAACGCGCTCTCTCGAGTGTGCTTGCGTCTTGTACGCGCGGCACTTCAAGTGCCGCCGGTCCCAGCGGCAAAGTTAATGAGAAAACCAGTCCAACTTTGGAATAACACCGTCGGACATATTTATTTATATAAATAAATATATATCACGACATTAGATCTACGTCGTACTTACGAATTCGAGGGCCGTTTTGTAAAATTTGTGAGAGGAAACGGTGTACGAAATCAGTGTGCTTCGCAGTGTATGATGATATTTTTCTGTTTAAATACTGAAATAATGGAGGAGAATACAGTCATCCATCAGTTCTTGCCAATTAGCCCGTGACTTCGAGACGCGTATACTGCGGTCGTATGTTATCCTGTTGGGACGTCGTTGAGGAGGCGAGAGGTTCGGGGTGGACAGTTGCGATTGCGGTGGACATAGTGATAAGGTTTCTAATCAAGGGAGTACACAGGGCCCCCCCGGTACCCGACCGCCCCCATATCATTAGCCGACGCTTCCCACTTGGCACCCGCGTCCACGAGAAGCCACCTTAATGACACGAGGGATCCAATTATATCAGCCGTTTGAAAATCCCCATCGAATCACGTCTTCGATTACAGACTTAATCTTACTTTTACCAAAGTTCTAATTGATCGATACGTTCTGTACAGAAGCATTGTGACTCAGGCTATCCGTCTTACTCAGAAAAAACATTTAAACGGCTAGATCAGGTTAAGGCGGATTCCAGTTTTATTCGATACTAACAGAAATCAACAGCAGGCTCGCTACCTGGGACTCTACACAGACAAAAGATTCACGTGGAACCCCCATACGCGTCTCAAAAGAACAGATCTCAATCGCAAATTTTGACTGCTGAGACCTCTTTTGAAAAGGACATCAAAACTTTCAATAGACAACAAACTAACAATATAGAAATCCATTTTAAAACCGACATTGACTTACGGAATATAACTATGGGGTTCCGCCAAGAAATCCAACATCGCCCGCATCCAGAGACTCCAGTCAAAAGTCCTTCGTACCATCCTTAATGCTCCCTGGTATTTTTCTAACCGAACAATCCATAATGACCTCAACATACCGACAGTCGAGGAAGTAGCAAACTCACGCTTCCTTAAATTGCACTCCCGCCTATCTCCACATCCAAATCCACTCGTTCAGTCCCTTTCCTCTGTTTCCCATCCATTATCTCCCCCGCGTCGATTCAAACGCCACTGGCCCACAGATCTTAGTCCGAAGCTGTAAACTGTTCATGTGGAAAAAGTGCCATCATTGGGTGGTCTCTTTTATCGAGACATTCACGTGAAAAGAAAACACGCAACAGTTGTAACAATAACTTTATGTAGTGTATTGTACAAAAATAAAAAGGTTAAAAAAAACTAGCAGAACTCGGAACGAATAAATGCCCATCAAGTTTCCAACGAATGCTTAAACTAACAATAGAATCTTATCCCGTCCAAAAAACAGGAAATATAATATTTCGTCCAAAAATTGGTACTGAGAAACGCAAACCAGAATTGAAAAGTTGAACTGAGCCTTAAGGGGATAAATATTGGGAGGTGTACAGACACCGCCTGAGGCGACTGGGACACAGTAAACACGATAAAAGTGATCGGCATTAAAACAGTTCCCCCCTAATGGACTTCATAAAATCCCGATGTCACTGTCCATTATCGTGGAAATGACATGCCCCACCGAAACCCACCGCCGCCTAAACCACTCGAGATAATCTCTGCGACTGATGTACTGTACAAACTCCATGATCTACTTCTGTCAATACACTGGAACGGGCGACGAGTGAGTCATAAACGCCCGCAACTCAATTAGTTATTCGTTCGCGCGTTCATTTCTGTTGGACGAAATCGAACGGCAGACACGAGTGATGAATTGAATTGAAATAAATACATTCCAATGAATTCCGACGTGTAGTTACATGCCATTCTCTTGTACTCAATTCGAATTTTAAATTGAAGGACAATTCGGTCGGCCGACGGGAATAGGACAACCGCGATCAGCGAGCCCACTAATCACCGAGCTATGCAAATTAAATACATTTTGTGAAATACCAATACAACCAATACAATATTCATAGGTACGATAATGTTTGCAGATCTCTTCTTTATAATTTGAATTATGGGAAACATGGAATATTTGCAAATTTTTAATAATTAGAAAAATTGCAATGAGAAAAATTCTTAAGCGCATAATTCGCCATAAATTGCCAATTGCGCTATCTAAATAAAGTTGGAAAACAAAATTCTTAGAACTTCTCTCTGGAAAAGCTCTTAGTAAGTTGGGAGCACAGCGCTCGATAGTTCGACAGCAGTTCGAATTCGGTACTACGACATTCTAACAGCACGTTTGCACTATTCATTTAATGCAATACATTTTTTTTCACTTTATTCTCCATTTTGGTCGGCATTCGCGAGAGTTCTGCTCAGAACTGAACCGTTGCCCTATTCTCACCGTCGGCGGGAATGGTCCTTCTCTTAGAGGCGGAGGGTCAACCGATGGTAGAGGCTTGTATTTAACGCAATACAGTCTTAATTTTGGATCGTCCTGCCTAGATTTGAGGATTCTCCTCTTTATTGCCGGCCCTTAAGCTGCGTGCAAGATATTTTGGTAACCGATAACCGGACAGTGATCTCTGAAGTAAACTGTACTCATTATTCATCAAACGGCGGGTCCTGCTGTGTGCTCCGCGTATGACACAGACCGCTTGATACGTTCCAAGTTGTTCCATTGTTCCTTTTCCTAAGCTTTCGGCTGCTCGAAAAAGTGCATGAAAAAACATGCTTCCATGGGGCAGGGAAATGGGGGAAGATAAAAAGCCAGTGTTTTCCGCCAACGTCCGTAATCGGATTTCGAACGGAGAGGCCTTTGACAATTATAGTTGCCGGCGGGTCTAGCTTTTATGTATAAATTGTCTGAGAACACTGCTTCCCGCCCATCGCCCCCTTACTTACACTTCGACCCTTTTTTTGCGGTTATATATCCCTTTTTTTTTGCTTTTCGCATTCAGAACACTTTCCGCCCGGACCACTTTTAATATTGCCGGAATTTTTGAGCGCCTCCCACCCCAAGGCCCCACACAGCAGGGTTCACGGTCTACTTGTATTTGCGCCTCGGGGTTCTGTTTCTTCCAATTTAGCGTCGGGCCGGGATATGGGACAGGCCTTCTTTGTGTGACCGGTTAACAGCGAGGCGTCCCATTTTATGCGCCCATTGTCCTGCAAAATTACTTGTCCTAGAATTTGTCCGTACATCCACAAGTACGTCGTCTCTTGAACGCAGTACGCAGGTATAAAAAAAAAATAGACTTTAACTTAATGATTCATATCCTTTATATGGTCTTCCTGATTTCGTTAATATTCAACGGAAATATTTTTTTCCCAAACTTCCCCAATATGTCGAATAACGATCGTCACTATTCTAGGAGGATTGCAACAGTCGAAAAGTTCCTTTTTTGTCGGCAAACTGGGGATACAAAAGGACCTGCCCCCACATCTTGGAGACAGGTGAAAAGACCCAACCCACTTATGCACAGAAGTCACGTAGGGAGTTCACAGAAGTGGAGGCGGCCTCCGGCTACAGTAGGCCGGGGGGAGCGTAACGAGATAAATCAATCTTAAACACTCCTAGCCGCTGCTGGAAAAACTCTAATTTCAAGGCCCAACGAGTTCCCACCACCTTTGACCCACCGAATAAACTACCGCACCGCTCAAAGAAAGGAAAAGCTACGCAGCTAAGCCACATTTAAAAAACCATTTATTTCTGATAATTCTGAAAGACCACCTTCCATTCCATTACTTTCATTTCTATTTTCGACTATTCCACAATAGATTTTAACTTTTTTTAGACAACTCACCTTTTAATTAATTAAGGCCTTGCCAGATTAGAGTTTCAACATACGAAATTGACTGTAAAGTACTGTTTTCGATTCCATTTCGTTGATGATTTCCAACATGTGGAATAAGAGCTCATCGTCAGTGCCGCTCCTCTTAAACGGCGCCGATACTAGACCAGAATAACACCATGTCTTTCGTTCCTAATTTCATTTATGTCCTTTCGTTGTTATATATGTGAGTTTTGCTGCACGCAGAACCGTCAATAAAACAATTAAATTCCGAAAATGATATAAGTAAAAAGTAGGTTACCAGATAGTATATTATTTACATATCTATGGTTCTTATAGTCATGTTGAATTTTAAGTAAATTGACATTATTTAAACCGCTTTTAAATAATGAATTAATAGTAAATATTTAAATGATAATTGTGCTAATGTTGCTTATATGAATTATTAATTTACTACTGACTGTTATATCGGCAAGGGGGCACCAAACCCCCGGCCGTACGATTATCCGGCTCATCATTACTTATTAACTGTTCGAGAGATCCTCGGAATTAATACACACCAGTCGTTTGTACAAGGAAGTGACGGAGTGACAGGGAGGGAGGGAGAGATAGAGAGATTACTAGAGCCCATGGCCCATCAGATTGCCAATGAATAAATTATGTAATATTATCGAATGGGGAAGGCTCAAGGTTGAGCATTTACCAAGACGTTCCGTCCCTCCGGGGATAAATCCCTGGCTTCGTTTAAGTTCAACTTCACATATTCATTGTTCATACACCGCCCACACCGTCATAGTTACAACGAATGTGGGGTTCAATGAATATAAATGGTATATCAAAAAGTAAGTTATTTATTTTACTTGTAATAATAATCACCATTATTACAAAATATTTGACAGATAAGTTAAAAATGAGGTCTAGGCGACCTGTGTGGCCACTTTATTTGTTCACCTAAATATTGAGTGTTCCCCTCGAGTGGCCATAAATGTTGGCACAGCGTTTAAGAAACGTTCAACTTGGGCGTTCAGGATTTTTTTATTGCGCCCCATTCATCTTGTTTCCGGGCCTCTTTGAGCGCGCGGTCGAACAAAAAACCCTCCTTCGCGAACCTACTACAGGTAGACTGCCATTAGTCTGCGGCTTCCACGGGGGCGGGTGGAGTACCAGGCAAAACAAAGCAGTTCTCCCCGGTTAGTTTCTGCGCACAGCCATCGCGAGGCCGGTGAAGCTGTGGTGGGATGGGGCATTTGAATTCGCTAATTCGAAACAGTAATGGACTGTGAAGGCATTAACCGAGCAAACAGATAACGGAGAGCCGTTGTTCAAACTATTCGTTCGCCGAATAAAACAGGAAAGAAAACCCGCTCCCCCATAATAGCGCAGATCACTTCATAACTCCGGTTAATCGTCCCCAATCCAAATTCAGGTTGGAAACGCGCGCTAGTGCACATTTCGCAGGTGCACTCATTCGAACCATTACTGCGAGATAGCTTGTTGTTATTCATAGTGCGGTCTACGCTAAAATTCCAGTACGGGATGACGCTTATTAAACTTTGACTGGGAAAACGGTAGAGTGGTGGCCATTGGTTTTGGTCCTATTGTCTAGTGTAGAGCCTAATGGTACATACCGATCACAAATTATATTAAATGGCCAGTCTATGTCCACGAATTATATGGAAATTATTCCAGGAGTAATGATGCAACATCAATGTGCCTGCACTCTTTTATTACTGGATGATCATAGTGTACTGTAGTATTAATCAAGAAATAGATTTTATAACTCATAAAAATATTCTAATATTTTATTAAAACTAATTGTCAATGAGTTTTGCCCCTAGACCATATATTTTTCTCGCCGTTAAAACCATTTCTTTAATGCTTACATCGTCGCAAGAGTTGAGAATTTTCTCCTTTGACACGTAACTGTTTGGCAAAAAAATCGATCAATAAACAGAAATTATTAAATTTGTTTTGACTTAAATCAGTTCTGACTTAAAATAAGTTAAACTTCTTCAGTTCTTATTGTATTCTACACTGAAATTATACTGGATTATTGTAGTATCAAAGGCATGATAAGGAAGGCACAGTTTTATATGTCGATAGCGGCATTCATTGACAATGGGGCAACTGGACCAACCGTTGAGGGTTCGCTCAGATTCCCGATAAATGTCACGTAGGAGATTCCTCTCCCCTTTGGCTATTTCATATGGCCTGGACGATAAACTGACCCCGCCGCTCTTAAATATCTCCCCAAGCAGAACGGAACCAACTGCCAATCTCGACCGGTTTATCTCGCAATGAATTCCAATGGACCGGGCAGGAAAATTGAATGTTTCCGAAAGACGTTCGCATCATGAACTGCTCGTATTCAGTGATTATTTGCATTAGTTCCTTGGCCGAAGATAAATAGCGGCGATTGAAATAAAATTAATTATATTTTAGTAAGTCCGAGTCTGATATTGTGCACCGTCCGATAGTGAGCGAGGACAGCTTCGAAAAAGAATGGAATGAGTTGGAAACTCATCCGTTGCAATAATATAACGGACGATGTATCTGCCGTGTTACTGATTCTAATTGTTCTTATTCTTAAGGAAATGAAGATTAGGCAGCAACGTGGCTAGCGCAGGCCCGACTATCTGCCAGATCTCGCGTCGGCTTCAACCCATTGGGAAAAGAAGGTGAGCATCGAAAATTGGGGGTATATTAAATATGCGTAAGTGAAATTATGTTCCCAATAAACAATCAAATTACGATGAAAATAATGAATGTTTGTCGAAGATTTTCTGCACGGTAGGGCTTCGCGCGAAAATTGAATTTGTCACTTTTAACCTTTTGAAATTAAATTTTCACGATATTAGAGCGCCCCGGTGGTATTTCTTTTAAAGGAAAAAATAACGAAGGGGCGAGTAAAAAAAATGAAGCCCGGTTTCAACAAAAGACTAACTTGAGCGAAATTTACGAGCGCTCTCTATTTCCTGTCTAATTCAATTCGGAGATGAACCCGATGAAATACCGTGTAATCCCTGTGTAACGGCCAAGAGCAAAGTTCATTTCTGATTCAGAGACCCTGTAAAATATAAGTAGGAACGGGGTGGGGCGGTCGGGGGTACGGACTAAATTACATTTTTCAACCCGATGCCGTTTTCAATCTTAAGATAGTAGACAAATATTTGGACGTGGAGCCCGGTTCTATTTTATCATTTTAAAGCGAAGTTGGCCCGGGACGCCCCCGCTTTCATTTGCCGGGTGGATACGCGGGCGGGAAAAATACAGCGGCGCTTACCGTTTCCCTATGCAAACCCACCCCCCCCGCCCCGCCAACGATTTCCATACATTTAATTACTTCTGCTTTTGGAAATTTGACTCGGGGAACGGTCGGAAAAATAACGCCCGAAAATGTGACGGATTTTAATTGAATGGAAAACTAGTTCCGGCCCCGGTCTGCCCGAATTTAATCACCCGGTACGATAATTAAAACACGAACGAGGAATACGCCCCACGAACGCCCAAGGAAGAGACCTAAGCACTAGTCATAATTATATCCTCCAATGAAATACAGTAGTTAAGCCGTTTGACGTTCGGAATAGGTTTTGATTTCTCTTAAAAACATTATTGTTATCAGTATGTAGAGTTGATACATCCAGTACTGGATGTTCTTATGCGACATGATTTCAGATAGTTTTACTACCAGACCTAATATAATTAAAAATATTATCCTCTATACTTATATTAACACAAGTTCGTTGTTAGTTTCTCTCGACTGACAAGGTTTTCCTCATGTGACGTTGTGATTAACTTATTTTATTATTATTATAGGTGAATTACGCGAAATCAAAGTTAAGATTTTTGTTTTCTTTTTTGTTTTATAGGTATACAACTGAGTGTGCGCAAAAACACAAAGAACAAGAATTACTGACAAATTCGTGTGGCCCTTAGGTCCAATGTCAGAATTAGCTCGTCCAGTAAGTACTGAATGCGTGGGTAAACGTTAACGGTGCGTAACCCCGTCTGTGGGATAAACGATAGGGCGGCTATCGCGGGAATAAATCCGGCGTGAAGGTGAATAATCCGATGGCCGAATTTGTGTTGGCTCAGAGCGAACCCCGCTCGTGGACTTCAACTTACTCTTATCTCTCTCGTCCTTTACCTTAATCTCTACCCGACCATTCTGACCCTGTTTACTGTGAAATCGAGGCGCGTTCCAGCCTACCGAATAATACCGAATCACTGACGAAATATCTGCCGGTTCGCTGGGCCGGCATAAAATATACTTCCCTTAAACCAGAGACATTTTCAAACGGTTTTAAAAATAATACATTAATGAGATATCGCGTATCAAGACTGACAATTAATTATAACACGAAACAGTGTACGTTCGGACGGAATAATGAAAATCGTCATTAATCCGGGAATTCGGGGAGTCCAATTCGTAATTGAATAAAAGGATAATTAATTATAACAACAATTAGCGAAGATGACGAGAGACCAGTTTACGATTGGTTCGATGAGTTAACGTCAATAAGCGAGAAGTTTGGACAGGGAGTCGCACCTGGGCTACCCCTGTCTTAAACTTGCCAAAATTAACTTAATTAACTTGGGTCAACTCCTCGTCATCGGCCGTCCCCGCGCTAAATTTTCGAGTACACTGACCAAGAGAGTTCTTGAGTTTTGAGACAAAAAGATATCATTTATCTACTTAATAAAAGGTCGTATTCTACTTATTTTATTTTATTTGTACATCCAAATTAAATTGCATAGACATTTGTTCCACAAAGAAAGATTTTAATACCCCTTGAAAATGGATATCTTCCATTAATGGAGTATAAATCTTGCTTAACTACAAACAAAACACTCGTTAATTTTTATGGAGCACAGAACAGAAATTAGAAAAAACTTATTCAGTTACTTATGGAAACCTAAGTTCATCTAACTGTGGACTAACTCTTATAGAATGCCGTCCTAGAATTCATAATCCTTCGAAAAATTAAAGCCCCTCCGTAATGACCTAAACGTCACATTCTTTCAGCAATTGCCAGCTTCCCTGTGTAAATATTTCCACTGCAACTCCACTTTATCTCCAGTTCACAGTAAGGGAACTTTATAATATTCATCCAAGAACAAATATCAATACTGTTAATTCTTATCTTATATGAATATATAGTTAGATCTTATTCCGCTGTGTAGAAAATAGAATGGTGAGCCGTAGAACGGAGCCTCGTTATAATGTTTTCAAATGGGCTCGGCGTACACGAATTGTTTTCAAAACGCGTCCAAGTAAGGCGGGTCCGAGCGAAGGTACGGGAACTGACACAGCTCATCGGCCGTTGGGAATACCCGTAGGGGTCCGGAAGATGTCTGCGGAATTTCTGAACGGCGGCCCAGCTGGAGGCCCCCGGAAGCGATACTCATAAACCGGGAGATTGGCTCCGTATTAGGGCCGGGGCCCGCTCCCGGTTAGAGGCCCGAACACGACCATTGAAACTCGGGCCGTTCTGCCTCTTCCCCGGGGATCGACTCCTTCCCCGATCTCAAACCCCGCTCCTCCGATTAACCGTTTGAGTGCTGAAGAGTTTTCTCATATATATGCTAAAAGTGCGGAATGAAATGCGTACTAATTTTTTTTGGATAACAATAGAAATGGTTATAATTAACACTAATTATTATGTAACGAGTAATTTTTTCCAACAAAAATATTTTTTATTCTCACTTATTACAAGAATGTTTTGCTGCACAAATTCCACGAATTCCTTTTTTACATATAGCGCAAATTAAGTTGGATCGTTTAATTCCGTTACCATTTTTATGGTTATTTTTTAACAGAACCGCAACAAATACTTTCATTTCTACAGTGGTTACTGGTACCCAATATTTCACGCGTGAACGTCGTTTCAATGTTCTTCCGGAATTCAAAAACTGCCGGCGATTCGTTTCTATCGCCATTGTAGTGAAGAGCGAAGTTGAAAAAAATTTATTGAAATATTCGATGGGTTTCGCATCAGGAGGAGGGGCACGCTTTGGACCAGGTACTCCAGAAGAAGTATTCGATGCGTTCGAAAATATTGTGTCCACGGGTAAAAGACCATGAATAACATGGTCATCGGGGGTACTTGTAGTAACTTCATCATCATCACTGCTATCACTAATAATTCGCAATCTCTTACGAGGGATGATGATATCACTTCCACTATCACTTTGAAAGTCATTACTATACTCTTCATTATCACTTCTCATATCACAGTCACTTTCAGATGAATGAAAACTTGACATGGTGTATTTCGTAATGATCAGTATAACACTTGTTGAGAAAGTGAAAACAGTTTCTAATTCCTATAAAACAACGAAACTGCGATTGATAGGAATTCAACTGCTCTCAATAGATGCGAAAATTATACTACCCAACAGCAGCGTCTCCGCATTCACGGTATAAAATAAGCTAAGCGCGATAGCGCTTCGCCGCACTCAAACGGTTAAGCTACGAGACTTCCATCAGCAGTACTTTACTGACCGTCGCAAATGTTCGCTGATTGGTATTTAATTCGTAGCATTATTTTAAAATAAATAAGGATGTTGTTACATGTATTCATATTATATGACCTGGACATATAGATGTTCAACGGACTTTATTCTCTCGCAGAAAAAAATGAACTTTCTGTACAATATGATTAGGTAGTTTATTCGGACTCATTTAAATTCCAATTGATTATCAATTCGAAAATTTTCCCCGAGCCAAAGTTTATCACCCCACCGTCTTCTTAATTAAAAGGCGGTCCTAAAGAACATTTAGAAATAATATTTTATTTCTCTTTTTTTTTATAATGAGAAGGGATCCTAATGAATATTAAAACGAACATTTGCAAGCGGGTAATAAATATTAATGGCGTACTTTGCTCAACTGTTTCCACTGTGTTTTAAATTATAAAATATGGATACCGGATTAACATAAATTTGCTCTAGATTTGTGCCTGTCCCTACTCGGGTTTCTCTTTTTGCCGCCGGCGGAGAGCCGGACGTCGGTTAAAGCCGCGTCCCAGAGCATAGGGGCGGGGAAGGCTTCGTCAGTATGCCGCTAATGCCGGCCCTGATTTGTATTAATGAGGCGGCTGGGCTACGCCCGTGCTGAGCATACGCCGCTCGCCTTCAGAACTGGAGCCCGTCCACCTGTCCCGGGTGAGGCGGCGTTCTCCTGAATTACAGCCGTTGAATAGTCGCAGTGTCTGGCGGAAAGAGCGAAAAAATATTTCCGCATAAACAATAAAGGCGAAAATATTGAAGAAAATAGTAGCATCTATAGGAAATAACCCGAAATCCCAAACGCTCCCTGGAGATACCTGACAAGGAAGTGGCCACGAAAGCTTTTTATTGTCTACACCCAATACCAATTAAGAGAAAATATGTTTTCTTTCTGTTTTTCACGTGATAATATTTATATCATTACATAACTTATAGTAGAACACACTTGTGTACTTGGGTTTGCGCACCGAAATTCTTTTCTCAACTATTGGGTTGGCAACTAAATAATTGCGGATTCTTCTCATCTTTGGGTGTGTGCACCCTTATGTCGTCCATTTTTTGGTACGCACGACGAATAATTGGCATCTAATAAACATTTCAGAATACTCTGTAGGTTTGAAGATGTAAACATGCCTGAAAATACAAATAACGCCATCTCCATCTAGCGACGAAACCCGCAATGGCTTAGTTGCTGACCCAATAATTTGAAAAACAGTAAAAAAATTACAAGTACGATAAAATAATACTTGTTATTTAGTCCCTTGGGGACAACTTGGAGACATCTATTATAAACCTTCAGAATTTTGAGAATTTTTACCTCCTATCCTGTTAAAAATGAGGACGACATTCTGAGCGTAGCTACGGATTATTTTCTGCAACGTTATTTCGCGATTGAAAAGATTTAAGGTTTACGAATGATAAGCTTATTTGCTCGGAATCCGAGAATGATTGCCGACGCTAATAACCGCCGATTCGTTTCCCGGACGAAGTCAGTAAGCGCGGAGGCCATCATCTCCGTTCGTCCGTGGATGGAATAGTATTTTCAGAAAAAAGATTCGGATCGAGGGCTTTCACCGGATATCCGATTGTTGGGGGGGGAAAAAAATGCTACCCAACGGCTAAACGGAAAAGTGAGCACAAAACGGTTAAAATCGAAAAGAAGAAGAAGAAGAAGCACTCTATTCAATTAGGGATAGGAATGGGGTGGGGGAGGGGGGCAAACTGGGCTAAGTAGTCAAACCGATAGCTCCTATAACGGATAAATGGAACTTCAAACCCGGTGCGTCAGTGAAATGTTTCAATTTCTCCCACGCGAATTCGGCCCCAAGTCGGATACAGTTCAAATGAAATCGGAACGCTACACACAGCCCATTTACTTCAGGAGTTTCCCCGATAGGAATAAAACGGGGTTTATATCCCGCCAAATGACTCCTCAATCACCACGCGCAAATCGTTGCCGTTACAAAATGCATTCCGTTCTGAACAGAGCCAATCAAACTCTTTCCAGTATAAATCTTCGCTACATTTCATAATAACGATAGCTTCTATTCCATAATTTCGATTATATCCTCATGAAAGCGTCAATTGTTGGACCCAATCTGTTGATTCTACGGATTCCCAATAATAACTACAAACGTTTCGACAATTCTGTAACATTGAAATATAAAATTTCCGAAAGGTTAATAAAATATTAAATCGCTAATTTAGGTTCAATATGCGCTAATAATGCAGGTAACTAATTATTCAGGTATAAGATCGGCCGGCGGTTTACCACTGCAGTTTAATTAATTTAGTACTTCCAAGTAATAGATTATTAATCGTACGTAGCATATATCTATGGACCATTATATTAGCATGAATCCCATAAAAACACTAAAAGGTTCTCAATTAAATTTAAATTAAAACTAACTACTGGTAAAATAAAATTCAAAATTATTGCAGATACCAAATATATAATTTAAAAATTAAATGAAAAATTGATTGATGTACCTCTTAAAAATGTGTTTGTCTACTGAATCGTCCAATATGTTACTGGCAAATTTAGTAACAAAACAACCGTCGTAAACCGAGAGGAAAACTGAACTTTGTTTTCCATAGGAAGCATATTTTATAGGCCGTAAATGTAGGGCGTAAATGTAAACATCAACAATTTACGGTAAACGAAACAAATATCTTAAATCTCAAGTGCATTAGGGCGTTAAATAAAGAGGGATATTTATTAAAAGTCGACTCGAATAAAATTCGAAGTTGTCTACACTCAGCAATGAATCAAACAGGCTGATTGGAGAATTCGAAATTGCGAGTTTTCAATACGAATATCCGATGAGTTAAAATATTCAGATTTATTCTTCGGCGAAGAAATAATAGTTTAAGTTATCTATTAAAACGGAATATCGGATGAAAATTTCCATGGTAATTTTGGTTATAAGTATTATTCCTAAGACTAATACACTTGCAGTCGATAAACATAGAAACACATTAACACAAACCTCCGTTAATTTACTTCCCTGAAACCAAGATAATATTTAATATTTTAATGCAAATCTATTTTGGCGCTCAGAAAAGAAAAATTCTATTTGCTAATATTTTATTCTACGACGCTAATGTTTATTTCGAGAGGTGGATAATTATATAATATAATCTGTATTTTTTTAAATTAATCAGAAACATCTATATTGAATTTTAGACTAAGACATCCATGGATTCCAATCAGAAATCCTTCGAACTACCTTTAATGCTGCTTTATAATGGTATTTTTGTCACCACACTATATACACAATGACCTCAACATACCCAAAGTCGACGAACTAATGAAATCCCGGTTCTCATCCCGAATCCGAACTCATCCTAATTTACGCGTTGATTCTCTCTCCTCTGTTAGCCATCCATTATCCCCCCGTTGAGGTTGGCTTCCTCTGGCTTCGAGACTTTTCCCCTTGGGTGTAGCCCAGAAGAGCGCATTTCACATTAGGTATCAAGCCAAAAAAGTTTCACCACCGCGTGACTCCTTTTATCGAGACACTCATGCCAGGAGGATATATTTACCGTCCTGTACCCACAACCTAGTTATTCGAACTTGATTGCGCAATCAGCGAAAGTTAGTTGGGTACATATAGTACAAATATTCCGTATTTTTCCCACGGATACATTTTTTATATCCTCTACAATTAATTTTGGCAATAAAACAAATCTCGTCGGCCAGATTACATTCCGCAATAGAAATTTATCGACGGCGCCCGGGAGGCCATTGTTTGCGGCGCGGTTGGCGGAAGTTAGAAATTAGTTTACTGTCCTTTTAGTTGTAAACTACCCCCCCAAACAAAATCATGTATAACTAGAATTTCAATTTGGCTCAAATTAAAGTTGAGCCCATTGGGCAAACAAACTTCGGTAATTTTACAAACTTCAAAAGGCCAAGTCTCACTCACTCTCTCTCTGCTTCAAGTTCCGAACCCTATCTCGCTCTCGCTCTCGACAAAGGAATTACCGCGGAATATTACTGTTAGTTGTTACTCTTACCGCAGTTGGCACTCAACCGCCTCCCACCCCCTCATACCCACCCATCGCCCTCTCACCCTGTAATTCGGTGGCCGATTACTTCAAATAAATTTCAAGGAACGCGAAACCCGGTAGGCAGAAACTCGGGGTAATTTCGGAAAGAGCGGTATCTCTTACCCTCGACCCCGCATCATTTTATTCCACCTTACCAATCCCTTTCCACTCCGATCACCGTCCATCGGGGGAAAAAACATCGGCTTGTTACACGAATATGTCCGCCACTGAACATCTACAGCTGTCAGAGGTTCACGTCTGAATTAATACTTATTATTACATTCGACTCCTAAATAAGCAAGCGATAAAAATATACAATTTACCATTATGGAAGTTAATATCTGGCACAGGATGTTAGTTGTTCAAAATTAGGAACTGAAATGTAAAAATACTTGCATCGAATGAATTGATAAAGTATACCAAAACGTGAACAAACGGAAGTCATTGTGCAAAAACTATCCTGGTTCAACACTTATAGTGAATATATTATATAAATAGTGTTTCATAGTGAAGACAAAATGAAGAATTATAACATTTATATTAAAACACTGCGCATAATTAAAATTTTACGTACTATACGCATTAGGATAATAATTCTGTTTTCTTGTAACAGATATTACTGTCCATACTCTTTTTTAAGTAGTCCGAAGTAGGAAGAAAACAATAGTGAAATAACAATGAGCAAAGTGAAGTTCGAGTTGTGTTTATATCGGTAAATGCCCATTTATTCTCTGTAAATAAGTCCATGTTGTAAGTTAACAGCTCAAACTGTAAACGGCCGATTTTGGTAGCGGTTCATCCGTAAAGAGGGCCCGACAATTAGCAAATTTTCGCGACGGGATATCACAATTCAATTAGGCGACATCCGAAATTCGACGCTGAACGCTGAAACTCCTCAGCTCCGGGGAGCGGTACCGGCGCCTCGGAGAAGCGCTCTAACTGCTTTTGGCCCTAATGGCTCGTCGACACGTCTCGAACGCGTCACGGAGTGAGTGACACGAGAACTAAGGAGATGCTGCGAGTGCGAGAGAGAGAGAGAGTGAGAGGGAGGGAGGGAGATGGGGGGGGTATAACGGCCGGCGGAGGAAACTTTAACCGAGAGGGAGAGAGACCGGTCCGCCAACTATGATTAAATTAAGCATGCAAATTCGGAGCGGATGGCGAGCGGGACCCCGGCTAGAGGGAGACACACGCTCACGCATATCATACATTGAGAGTCAAATCGTGTTTGGATTCTAGTTACAAGTGTAGAATCCCCCCCCGCGCTGTTTATCAATTAAACCCAATTATAATCCTTCGCCCGGTGACCTCTCTAACATTTTTTTAAAAATCCTTCATTAAAGGTGCAACCCCACCAAACAGGCTCACATAAACCTGAAATTATTAATTTAATTGGAATGTAATTTGTCCAAAAATATTATGCAGACCGCAATCCTCACTTTCACTTTTTCACAAGTTCACAAGATTCACAAGTTTAATGAAAGTATTTTATATTCAAAAATTATATTTATTAATTAATAAGCAGACGCGTCTGTGTAGTTATTATAAAATTTTTGGCAGAAAATAATTGTCCTAAAACTTATACGATATAAGATTTCGATCGGCCCTTGTCGCTGTAGGCTCGATATAATTTCTGCTTCCCGCTCGTTTTGCTGAAAATAGTTGTCCGGAACGAAGTTGATATTGTATTCCAGTTTGCTGCGAGGAAATTCATCTATGACGGACGATTTGCCCACGACCGGGAGCCTACAACGGCGTAACAGGATTAGTACGTCCCGCCCGCGCACTCTATACCCGACCATTAGCTCTGAAATACAGTGAATTAGTTATAGGCGCGGGCCCTCTCTCCTCCGGCCTTCATCGAGGGAGTTTGAGTGTTTTTCAATTTTTAATACCGTTTACAGCTCCCACTTCTTCCTCCATGGCAGGGGGGGGGGCGAGCCAAAGGGTAACCGAAATAAGCGAGGGTCAACTCTTTGTATGATCATGCGTCGACCGGAACTGTGTGAAACTTCATATCTCTACAACGTATACAAATGAAGAACTAGCTAGCAGTCTGTTGGCGGAAGAAATTTCCGTGGTACCAACCATAGAGGAAACCTTGTTCCGGCATTTTCCTATAATAGGTAATAAAAAATCTGTCAATGCCGGTCTAAGTGCGCACATCCGGTGGAGTATTTTCCCGTTAGATTGGTGTTGACTCGCTGACCGAGACAGCGGACCGAATTAATTTTGGTAGTTTGAATTTATCAAGCTCATACAACTCCAGCACACTCACTAGAATTCGACAGTGTGTTCCATAACGACGTCTTCCCGTTTAAACGTCCGGATACAAAACCTCCGCTCCCTATAGCCGAGCGGTCCACACATAATGAGAGTAGGTGTACATTTGTATAAGGACCAATTGAAGGACTCGGGTGTCCCCGATGATAGGAGTCGAATACGGCTTTGTCGTTCCTTCATAGTGGTAATAGTTTCGTCCACTGACTGATTAACAGAGTACAGTTTATTCTCCCTATTTGAAGTTCAATTCAAGCGTCGAATAGGAACAGAAATTGATCAAAACTTATTTCCCCAATACTGTCACGACAGACAAGAAAAAAGAGTTCCGAGAGTAAATTATTAGGCCTAACGGCTAGCGGCTAGGTATGCCGTTCAACCCTTTTCGGATCTTCATATCTTTCCTATCATATGTTTTCCGTCAAAAAAGACAGTTGTTGCTATACACCCTATTGTCAATTCACCCAAATAGATTGGTGAACGCATTAGATCGAACGATCGCGATATCTTTCGGCTCAGTAGGGTATACACATTTCAATGCTTTTCAGGCTCCTTAATGTTGGCCTCTAACGACACACTCGGAATACAACATTGCGAAGGCATTAAAGAATCGACATTTCGAAGGCGGACCGCATCAAGCCCGCGGTGTCTCTCCGACGGTAATGTAACCTTAATATGCCCTTTATACGTTCCACCCGTGACTCTTCCGACCGGCATGTCCTTTGTCCGAGCGAAATTTCCATGGATATTATGTTATAAAAAATGATACTGGTAAAAAAGTATTGTGTATTATAGTTGATCGTTCTGCATCCAATGGGTTCAAAAACGAAAAATAAAATTAAAAGGTTCTCGCTATTTTCAGCAGCGTCCCACTAGTAAATTAGTGCAGGACCACTGCATATCCTTTCTTCGTACAGGACACTACGACAGTGACAGGCTAAACCGAAATCGGTCTAGCGTCCCAGGTCAGCGAGCGAAGAGAAAACAATGGCGAAGTCTTGTTAATTAACCCTTACAAGCGAATAGCGCTATAACAAAACTGGCTCCCCTACTTGGACACCAAATGGCGAGGAAATTATATTTCTGAAGGTTGGGGCGTTCTAAAAACCATAATTGTAGGACAAGGACGGTACGGGGAGCGGGGGGAACGTTAATCCCAAGAAAATTGATCGCGGCGGGCCGACCTAAGTCTCCTCGGCTGCGATTAATTAGGAGGCTCCGCCAGAGAACGCCCTGAAAAGGTGACAATGGGTGGGTGGGTACCGCCGTGGAGGGGGTTCGATGCTCCGAGGAAACAATGGACAATTAGCGGGCAGGGAGGGAGGGAGGGAGGGAGGATTACAATCCGCGGTACGGACCCGATTATCGGGGATGGTGGGACGGGGTTGCGGGTTGGGGGCGGGGACGCGTTATGTCGCCAACCAGACGCCTATTGTGTTCACCGGTCCAAGGGACTTGCTCTCGACGCTGGAACACACCTGCACAAAGTGAACTTAACACTGTCTGCAGGTCCTTCACCGCGGTCCATTGTCTCCCGAGATAAAATACACGAGACGCTTACATTTCAGTAAATAGTGTTTGGAATGGGTGGTTTCAGAATGGAAATGAAAACTGATGAAATATAAGAAAACCTTCAGAAAACATAGGTGCTGCAGACAATGGAATAACCGAGAGCACTGTAAGATGATAACGAAGGTATTAAGAACTCCTGCAGCGATTGTAATATACAATTTTAATTTCAGACATAGTAATGTCAAGATGCACAAGCGCGTTGTGCATAATATACCCGAATATAAATGCATCTAATGTCCTGATAAGCTCACGATAAAGTGTAATGACTAATATATACCAATATATTGTTTGCGAATGGTCAGACATATACAACAGAAATGCTTACAACGCTCACAACAATCCAAATATATATCGTAAGAGTATTATTTCTCATTTTCTTTAGTGGGAGAAATTAATAGAGTGGAACGAGGCAAGGACGCGTCCCGTGAAAGAGAAAAACGAAGGGCAGAAGAATTAATAACACAGCATATTGTGCTGGAGGTCTAGCGCACACTTCTTCATTTGATTAATCGTTGTCTGACACTATTACGTATTAGGCCCTCAGTCAAGGAAGTAGAGGGCCAGATCATTAAATGTCGGACTGAAAGCCATTGTCGCGACGCTGGGAAATAATATTTCAGAGCTCTAATTACGCCCAGAAAATCTCTACGGCCCGAACATTACCGGAATAAAATGATACCGTCGATCTTGATACAATCGTCAGCGCGATTTTACGCCACCGTTTGCATTCAAATTGTCCACGTCCGGGACATCTGGCCATCGCCAGCAGCGTTTCATTGGCAATACGTTCAGATATCTGCTCCTTATTTTATTCCAAGATTATATTGGCGTCTACCGCGTTACCTAAACAGCGGTCAGGTTTTCATCGATCGCAATAATGACATTTAAGACGTCGGGGCTGAATATATTTGCCGATCGAACCTGTCCTCAGTTCGATTTAAATATATTCCGTTGGGTAGTATAGGTTTTTATTATGAACAATATATTAGGTTTACAAATGAAATATGCAATTGGATAAAATTAATTTTAGTCTATTTTAGTTACGCCTTCTCCGACTACCGTTAACATGTATATATATGTATTCTAAACGATATATTAATTTATTTTAATAAACAGAAAAAGAAATGCTAATTTTGGCCATTATAATTTCTTCTCCGTTTTACAGACGAAAAACAACGGAGGGGAATCACCAAATTATCAAAAATGAATTTTCAAAACTTGGTCCCCCTTTGATAAAAACAGGAGGCAACAAAAAATGTAAAAAAACGACTTTAATTACACGGTAAGCGCGGCGCCCACACAAATGAAGAAATACTCCCAGGACACCCGCTGTGGGAGGTCGGCGGGGCGCCCATTTTTTGCTTCGGCTTAATCTGCGGGGCCCCAGAAACCGGGCCCCTCCTACGAAAAAACTCAGCTTCGCCCAATGCACTTCACCCGGCGAATAAAGTTCCGGCCAAGTACCGGCCTGGTACACTGATGGCCCACTGCTGTCTCCCTCTTTTCCTCTTCCTCTTCGGCCCACCGTCCGTCCGGGTACCGGTGGCGGCCGTTCAGATGAAATTTCCGGGCGGTCCAAACTTGGCCGGGATAAACTCCGATGAACATCTCGAGAGATTTTTCCCCACGACAGCTGCGCCCTGTCGCTTTCCACGACATTTCTTCCCCGAAATCATTCCCGAACAAAATACACTTGTATACCACGATTCAATTCATATACAATATGCCAAAAATATATAATTTCGTTCCCTCCCTTCTGGTCCGATCGCCAACATCAGTTTGAGAATAATAGGTACCATAGAAATGATGAAAATTTATGACAGACAGAAGATTTATAATGTAAATTAAAAACGCGAAAAGAACACGTTAAGAAGCGAGATTCGACATTAAGCAACAATGTGACCGGATTAAGCGGCAAATAAATGTCCGATAAAATCCGATAACGAATGAGAGGCAGGGAGAAGCAATCGTTTGAAAATAAGGTACTTGTCAATTAGATCCCCCTCCCATGAGTAACCTGTTTACCAAAACTGTAACCTTCCCGTTTGACTGCGATATATCGAATAAACGTAGCCTGCACCGCCTATATGACATATTTCAGGATAGTTGACAAATAACTTATTCATAAACTTATAATAATAATTTATTCATAAACATTAGTATTATTATATTATATCGTATTATTATTATATTATTAACTTGGAAGTGATTCGATATCGATATATAGATACATCGATTCATTCGATACCAAACGCCATGTTTGGGATAGTTGGTTACCCTCGGGAGGGTGTCTAATTGACAAGTACCGAAAATAATATCGCGATCAAGAATACTGATTTAAAAAAATTTTTTTTTGTAATATTATTTCCTGTCCGGTCCATAAAGCAGTGTGGTTTACGAGCTGGACTGTTCGAGAAACTCGGGGCGCGTTGAACTCCATTACGTACACAATTGAGAGAGACGGGGGATGGGGGCGTTGTAACGCGATTGAAATTCGGAAGCTACTCTTTCCTCGGTCGCGGACAAAGCTTTGATTCCGACAGTGTCGAAATGTTAATTGACAATTAACAGTTGTTTGGGGGTGATGGGTTGGGGGGGGACTCGATTGTCTCTCGAACGTTCGGATCAAAGGAGTATTCTTCGCTCAAGATGTCGCCAACTCTAATGGACGATCCGGCTTGAACAATGCGCAAATTGCGATGTTTACTTATCGACGCCACAACAAAATAATAAAGAAACATGACAACCAAAAGATAACTCGAAAGTAAAACGATAACAATTATTGGAACATTTCTAACATTCTGTCGTGATATAATTAGTTTGTTAATATAAAGATATTTAGGAAACCTAGGTTGTAACACGTTAATCAACTACCACCCTTGTCCTTATTGAGACTGCTAGAATCATATATTATGGTGTAAATACAGCAATGCATAAGGATGAAACGAGATATTGTTAAAATTGGCAGCAAATTATCGTAACTCTTCAAGAGTGGGCCCGCATAGTATAAAAATTCCGATATCGGGCTTTTTCACGAAATATGAAGCCGGTAAATTTGCGAGCCGCCGCAACAGATGTGTCGAAAACGCCGTCAGCATAATTGGTATCGAATTCCGGGCCTAGAATTAAGTTTAAAGAGAAGTCAAAGAATTGGACCGAGGGGCAGGAAAAAAAGTAGAAACAACAGCTGTTATTAGCGCGAGTCCTCTTCTGCAGTTTTTGTCAAATCCTTTGAAGTATTTTTAATTGAAGTCCTGATGGCGGTGGCGCCGGGTAAAATTGCCCCGTTCTCCCCTTGTCCGGGCTAATTGATGTAATTGAAGTAGCCCGGCACAAAGTTTATTTTTGACCCCGCGAGAAACCGCAAGCCCCTATTCCGGAAATATTGAATCAGGCGGGAAACTTCGCTTCCACGACTTCGACTCCCGAAGCTTTCACGAAAACTGCCGACTTCAGTGCCAAGCAGCTTGAAAAAACGAAGGAAAACTATAATGAGTACAATAATAAAAGGATTTAAAATTCGAATTTTACACTTCCCCCCAAAACTGGAAAGCTCTCGACAGCTAAGCGGGGCAAAATATTTCCTATTTACTTTAGGGTACTTTGGAGGCCTGAGAGGGTTTGGTCTTATTTACTATAAAATCAACTGACACGTCATGGATAAAGGAAATCGCCCACTACTGACATTTATTTGACTTTCCATTTCACGTGAAACAGAGGTAAGATCGCGAGAGCGATCTAATTTCCTATTAATCAGACATCTATCGACATCATCATCCTTGAATTCTGCAATTCCCCGGCACAATAAATTAAGCCTTCCCTTTTATGATATAAAATAATCATCAATTGGGAAAGATAACTGCAAAAATAACTATCGGAATAAAACATTCTTTTTTTCGGCCCCCGCCAATCATCACTTTACAGTCTGCAGTCACGTTCCTCTACTGTTATTCGTTCAACATCAATCTCCGGTATTCACGAACGTTCGGCCTAATGACGCCACTCAACGCGATCGGTACCCGGGCATATTTGAATATTACTTTCGAAAAGTAATTACTGGGCGGAGTTAGTCGAACACGGCTTCAACTCAAGCCAAAACGAACTGGGCCAAAACCGCGTCCGAATGAATAGTCAATTCACTGTTTTCAAAGTTTTCATAATATTTCGAGTGCGTTCTAAAAAATAAATCCAATAAAATTAATCGAACCAGAATAGAAAATAGAAAGAACCAGAATTTTAATTTACTCTTTTTCGATTAACAATAGTTCCACGTTATGCGACTGTACAATCGTCGATCAGCCTCTAATATTACTGATTACGACCTACTTCAGTACCCATAACCGAAACCGGTCTTACATAACTGTCTTCTGTCGAAACAATTTGATAAATGTACCTGTTACGGATCGATAGGAATGCTGTACCAACGCTTAATCGTGATTGGCTTTGTTGTTGTGCAGGGCAGGCTTCCATTCAGCTGCAGCATTTCATTATCGAATCACGATACCAGCTCGTTACCCGTTGTTCTCTAATTGCTCGGACCCGCTACCTAACAGAGCTCCCCTCACCATTAAATCCCTCGAACCGCATTATTCAGCCGGCCATATTAGTGATTTAAGTATAACTCTCAGGTCTTACAAAGCGCATGGATTCAGAAGAAATGTTATAAATTACGGAGGACAGATTGTCAAACCATAATCCTCGGATGGAAGAACTAAATCGAACGGAATGGAAGTTAAATACTTGCAGAAACAAGAATAATAATTTAATATTTAATTAATATAAGACGTTTGTATTTAAAAAGTCAGTATTAGTCGAAGTTAGTTAAGTTATCTGGTATTAAATATTTTTTAGTAATCAAAGAGGTCATTATCTTGCAACTGAAAGGTTAAACAAAAATTATATTGCAAATTTGTTTAGTGCAGTGAAAGAGCATAAGGTAATGTTACTTTTACTGTTGTTATTCCCACAGATTAAACAAAAAGTACAATAAGTTGGGTGATTCTTGATCGGCCCCACGGACACCTTTTCCAACTACAATATTTTCATGGGGCGAGGGTTTTTCAACGGATTAAATTATTGAATGGGGGTTGAAAAAAAAATTTCATCAACGTCCTGCCAACAGATTTATTAATATTCATAAGGACGGATCTTTGGCCGAGCACCACGAGGCCGCGTTAAAACGCCCGACCAATTATGCGCTTTAAAAATTCTATTTGAGCTACTTGCACAATTTAAGTCCGCATTCATACGGCCGCGCCGGAAACTGCACTGGTGGATATAGATCGGACAATCCCTTTGATACTGGGATAGTCAGGGTGGAATTTTTAATGATATAAAAATTTGAAATTGACAGAAAACCCGTCAGCCACCGGGATTCGAACCCAGGTCGGCCAATAATTGTTCTTAAAGGTATATTATTAAATAAATTTTGTTTGAAACGGTTGGCTGTAGATTAAATGGGCCGACAATCCGTCGTTTTGTCTTGCAAAAGTTACAAGACTTATATATCCCTCAAATAATATATGGAAAATGCAATTACTGTTTACTTATAATGTGATTCATTCGAACGCTATTCTTGACGAGGATAATATAACAGCGTTTTACCGCTACTCGATAATTTATTTCGTATACGACATAATACCGGCTATTGGAAATAATGAGGCAACCTCAGTTTCATTAATGGTTTCGGCAATATTGTAACGCTGTAATCAATGGAATTGCGCAACAAAGTTCAGTCCCTATTTAATTAATCCAATGCGTGTTATATTATACAATATAGAATAATTAAAGAACAAAATGCCTTAGGTAGCGGTCTGTTTGCCGGCGGTTGGGAATATTAATTGGGGAGAGAGGATTGGTGTGTAAAACAGGGATTCCCATGTAAAATTGGTATACATCGTCCTAAAATACGGGCATAAATTTCATGGAAATTGTTAACCATTTTAGATTATGCCTTTTCTTGTATTCCATGAATCAATTCCAACGAATAAATCAATTTCATCGTACTTAAAATTACTAAATTTTAATCCCGCCGCAAAATCTATTTATTTGGAAAAATGTTATTACTAAAGGCAATTATATAAAGCTTATAGTTAGCCACATAAATTTGATTGCTTTTGACTTTGCAAAAGGAACACTATAAACAGGTACACCATGTGATAAATAACAGTAACAATAAACACAGGCTATCCCACCGGCAAATAGCTTAGATGTCTCACTAATCTACAAATGGGGAAATGAATAATTTAAGGGCAATTCCGAACCAATCACCGGTGATTTTGGTCCGGGCTGATTTTGGTCCTTCCATTAGTAATTGTAACTGATAGAAGCTGGTAGTACACTCACCAGAATTCAGTTTATTATGACTTACAGCTAGACCGATTAAGGAAGACGTTCACCGACGGTTATTCATTCTCGCCAAGAGCCGCATTCTGTTAGCACTGCCGGCGCATACATCATCGTCGCTACGCATTATTTAGTGTCCAATACCGCGAAAAAGCGGAAACCTCAGTTAGTCAACACAGCACAGACTGCAAAGTTGATTGCAACCGACGTATTTTATGATACCGCCTGCGGCGGTATTATAAATCAAATTTTAATTCCGGAATCCCCGCCAATAGATCAACAACACGGAGCTAAAACGGATTTAATAGTTCATCCGAGCCAATTTAAACACTACCAGTAACCTACGGGCCGGGGAATAATTAATGATCTGGATTATAAATGAAGTAAGGCAAAGTTCACGATTCATTAATCAAGACGGCGAGCTTCGGACCGGGCGATAGAGGGGGCCGGTTAAAATTTCATTTCATTATTTAGTTTCGAATACGGTCCATCGGATTAGAGGGCAAACGCCCGGGTCCGTTTAAGCGCTCCGGCGGACTTAAATCGGCCGCCGAGGTCCAGAGAACTTGCGGCAGTACATTTTATTATGTAGAGCGTCCCGCTGCATTCAAGGCACCAAACTTTAACAGAGACGGGGACCAAGCGCGGGGCACTCAGCTAAATTAAAACGCGAGGAAACACCGAGTATGGATTTTACCGCCCGGGGTCAACTGCCCGCCTATCGTCACACCCGGGGATTGGGGCGACTTCACCCCCTTCTGATTCTTAAACACCCATTCCCCAATAGCGATGTCACCCCATTCAATCTATCCAGTCGTAATTCCCTTGAAAAATAATTACCCGCAGGCACCGAGTGGCCGGAATAGGGGGGCTTTGCACGGAAACGAGAAAATGTGTCCCCGACGAAGAATCGGGGCGAAGAAACCAAAGGCAAGAATCAGCACACGATCCATTGGTTCAGAATTAAAGATTAAAGAATCAGCCGCCGGGCACTCGTGGGAGCAAAACTTTCACACATGCTCTCCAGAAGAGGAAATGAACTAAAATAAGAAAAAAAAACGTACTATCATAATATTACCCGTTTATATTCCAACAGCTTTCTTTTAACCATTCTGTAGGAAACCACATTCACCCAATCCATTCACCTCCACATGCTAAGGTCATCGCTGTCAAAAAACATGAATTTGCTGAGGGGAGTCCTTCCCTCCATCAAGGCCTTCTATCAGATCCATACTGTTTTAGAAGTCTAAAACATTGAATTAAAGCGGACTCGAACTTGTGGCAATATTATTTAATAAATTAAGTACATATATATAGATATATCCCCGTAAGGAAATTAATGGAATAATCATGTTGATTAGCTCAATCAATAGAAGAAGTATTAATATTTCAAGTAAAATTTCGCGTTCTAATATTAAAAAACAGGGTAGAGCAGTCTGACTTTCATAGCATGGTAAATTTCAATTAGAAAGGTCAAGTGTTTACAGTGCGACTTTAGAAATGTTGAACAGGCAGCCAGTTATGTACATATATATATATATATATATATATATATATATATATATATATATTTCTATTTCAATTCTGAAAATGAAACTGCCGTAAAGAGGGTAGTGGGGAGGGGGCACTCTGCTGAATTAAAACAGTGTCGGTAGTGGGGACGGGGGTGGAGCTAGACGGGACCAATATGAATTGCATACTAAGAACAAACTAATCGGGATAAATGCCCTATTAAAAACTGTAAACGGGGAATAAATAACGAAATCGTTGCACAGAGGCTTCGTTGTGAATCGACGACCTCTCCTGGGGTCAAAAAGACGAGGTGTGGTTTCAACAGACAAACATTACATTTGAGGGGTAGAATTTTTCCCCAAACCCCCTGCGCCCACATGTCCTATCGCAAAGGTCTACTACCGAAAATTTAATGTAACCAGCTCCCATTTTCGTTTTGTAAAGAAAATCACTTCGATAACACAAACCCCAACTTCACTGGGGCGGATACCGCGCGAAAGTTGTTCTGTTCTTAGGCCGGCAAAAACTTTCGGGCGTTTCCTCCGACTGCCGGATCGGCGAGGGCCCCCGCGTGGAGGCTCCAAATCTTCCAAATCGTACTTCACCGAACTTAGCGCGCCCCTCCCTCCCCCCCACCACCGCCAATGAACTTTGATGATTACAAACAGTTTAAAGAAGAACAGCGGCAGATTGGGATGGGGTCGGGAAAGGGGCGGACGGACACCGAAAATTATGATCTCATTTCCGCCGGCAATAAGCTTGAAACGTCCAAGCTCAGCCCGCGCTACCGACAAGAATCCCCTCTATTAATGAAAATTTCTGAAACTCACCACAGAAAACTAAACAGGTATTCTGAACTGTACCCATTTCTATTCGTGAAAACCTTCATTCCTTTATCTCTGTACTGTTATTGTCAATTAAAATTATTAGAACAGTAATTATTTTAAAAATAAGTATTGTTCACTATGTGAAGAATCGCTGTCATAAATGAAAATTAACTAATTTGTTTTTACCAATAATATATTAAGACGTCAGTTGAAGTGTGAATTTGTAACGCCGCTCCAATGCTAAGCAGCATAAAAGTTGCAGCCTTCTGCTGCAGCAACCCTTTAAATATTTGTTGCGATATGAGGATCGCACATTCCGCTGGTATAGTTCTGCGATTTCAGCACTAGGCTACAGCGTACTATATGAGCGTATAATTAGATATTATTAAAACTGAAATTTTCACGTTGGAACCCCCATACGCGACTCAAAAGAACAGATCTCAATCGCAAATTTGGACTGCTGAGACCTCTTTTGAATAGGACATCAAAACTTTCAATAGACAACAAACTGACAATATACAAATCCATTTTAAAACCGACACGGACTTACGAAATAGAGCTACGGGGTTCCGCTAAGAAATCCAACATCGCCCGCATCCAGAGATTCCAATCAAAAGTCCTTCGCACCATCCTTAATGCTCCCCGGTATGTTTCTAACCGAACAATCCATAATGACCTCAAAATACCGACAGTCGACGAAGTCGCAAAATCACGCTTCCTTAAATTACACTCCCGCCTCTCTCCACATCCAAACCCACTCGTTCAGTCCCTTTCCTCCTTTACCCATCCACTATCCCCACCACGACGGCTTAAACGCCACTGGCCCAGAGATCACCTCGGGCAGTAGTTAAAACATGTCAAAAGCGCCATCACTGGATGGTTTCTTTATCAAGACTAACACGCGGAAATAAATACATGTATCAACTGCACCCATAACTGTATTTAAAATAAAATAGTTAAAAAAACTGAAATTTGAATGAATTAATTAATCGATATATATGTCGATTACTCAAATTTTAAAGAAGTTTATAAATGATGGTTCAAAAATCGTGGTTCGAATGGAGCGGAGGCGGGGCAAAGTGTCAGGATTGTATTAAATTCGTCCTTCTCGGATTTCTTTAGTGTCGGGCGTGAGAGGGGCGGCGGTTACTCGAAAGGATCTCATAACGGCGGAGCCCGGCTCGGATATTGGCAGTCGGACAGGGGGCCGATATTTTTCTGCTGCCGACAATAAGTTCAAATTACAGACGGGGTTGTTTTTTTTCCCCCCCGGTCCGATCTGTTTTATCCCGACGGGGAAACAGTCGGAGCGGTACGCCCCCCCCCGCCCCCGCCGAGGAAGACCCCGCCAACCCCTCAAAGAGGTCCCGGCCCGAGAACGCACTCAATATAGAAAAGGGGTAGCGATCTCATTTGTCAGAGCCCTTTGTGCCGCCGGCCCCGCCTCTTTCCTCCGACCCCACCGACAACAGTATTGATGTAATCTCTTCCTGTTACGCGTTATAGACTTTACCCGCTTCCACGGCTTTGTTTCGAACCCGGCCTCGCATTAACTACCACCCCCCCCCCCCCCGCCCACAACCTGCTGAACAATTAGACGACGGGCTATAAAACGAAACAATATCACTCGCTGAGCCACTCAGGCACCTACAGAGGAATATCGCGACTTGGAAGGTTTAATTGTATTTTACTTCAAACTGAGAAACACATTTAAGCCCTGCAAAATAACAAATTTATCCACTAGACGAATGTATAGTCCCATTAAAGTCTGTAATACCAGACTTTGAAAACCAATTATCTATATTACAGTTACTAGGAGTACTATAGTTTTGAGGGCCAAAAAAGATATTTTCAGTTCGATAATCGAGAATGAATTTGCATTACAGAAAACGGACTAGCGTTTGTAACAGCTATTAACTATAATAGCTACCGAATGAACGCATTCGTATCAGATTCTGTGGCTAGTTATCGAACAATTAAATCTTCTCTCTCATTGCCCGCAAGGCCCAATTAATGAATAAAATTAATGGAATAAATCTCTTAAAATGAAACCGATCCGATAGTTACGTCAACGAGTGTTCTAATCGAGGATTGGATTGAACTGGACATATCGGGCAAAAGTAGTCTGACGATGAATGAACATATACGACTGTTATGTCGATGCGGTGGAAGTTAGTTTACAGACGTTAAAATGAAATGCAATGTCAGCGTTCAACTCGAGACTCACGTAGTTGTGCAAGTGGGTTCAATGCTGGAACTTATTATGACAAAGTCCCTTTCCGGCCGGAATTGCAAAAAGGGTGCCCACATCCCCTCCTTCCGCCCCGTCGCGAAACTTGTTTTTCCTTCGTTAGTTGTAGTAGAGAGAGCTTAGAGTCGCCAAATGTTCTACGAAAACAAACTTTTCCGCTTTTACTCGGCGGCTTCAGTTTCTCATACAAAGAGCCCTTATTAAAAATGGAAAAGGGAGCTCGGGGAAGGGCGGTGGAGGGGGTGGGCGGAGTAAATGCTATACTTTTCTTGCCGAAATTCGAACCGTATATTTCATCCTCGGACTACTCGTTCGATTTTAGTCCACCTACGATATTGGGGCATGTTATTCATTCAATGTTCCAGGGTTAAGTTGAAAATAATATGAAAAGGATAAACAAGAACCGAATATTTCAGTTGTGGTCTATAAAAATAAATAAATTAATTAATTTATCTTAATTTTCTCCTCGTTTCCTTCATTTTGTGGCTCTAGACAACATGTTTCGAGTTCGCCATTTCAGATGTTATTATGCCAACATTTTTCCAACAATGCGTGTAATGCTCATGAAAAATTCAGCCAGAATTTTATAAATGTACTGTATATACTGTTTTCACATTGTGGCAAATCGAAAAATTATCTCGTAGGTGCGCGGTGTTTCTGTCTCCTCTCGCTGGTTTGGTCTTTTGCTAACTTCAGTAGCGGTGTTAGTCACTGTTGGCACTTTGGATGTTTTTCGGGCACCCTCACTGCACTGTTACTTTCACTTGTACTGTAGTGTTTGTCAGTTTTATATATACACATTTTGTTATTGTTGTTGGGGAATTATGTTTGTCTTATTTGGGTTGGATTTTGTTAATCATAATTCCCCAACAACAATAACAAAATGCGTCTATTTAAAACTGACAAACACTACAGTACAAGTGAAATGCCCGAAAAACATCCAAAGTGTCACAACAGTGACTACTGAAGATGGCAGCCGAAACCGGCCTAGCAAAAGACCAAACCAGCGAGAGGAGACAGAAACACCACGAACCCATCGTATTCTAATCCATCGCAGACCTCAAAACAGGTATATTCAACTTGAAAAATTATCTCTCAACTTTAAATGATATTTTTTGGAATTTTGTTTTTGAAATGATCCTAATGTTTCCGAGAGAGAGAGAGTTGACGTTGTAAAACCGGATATATTAAAACCTCCGGCGGTACAGTTCCTCCATTTGGGTCAACAAATGCCCGAAGGGGGTGGAGGGGCCCCATTTCTCCTCGGGGTTGCGGGCGAGCTAAGATAGCCGGTGAAAAATAGGTTTGAATAAATTGCGGAGTGTGCCGGCACCTACCTGTGGGGGGAGGCGAAGCGTATACCGGGGAATTGGCGCTAAGACCGATGACGTATATGATCAAGATGGCCGGACCCCAACTCCAGGAGGGGCCAACACCCCTCTGCACCATGGCAACCACCATATCGCCTCAGCTCATCTCACCATCACTCTCCCGATCATTCTGCAACAATTATAGAAATTAAAACAGAAATTATCGCGAAAACCCCTTTCCTCATTTCAACCTTCGACGTAAGGTACAGGGCCCGTGGCTTAAGTTTAAAATGAATAGGACACCTTGGATAGGACTCCTATCTTTGACCCACGCCGCACCGAGTATTGATGTCCGGCTCTTCAATCAATTTCTCCTTATCCAGTAATTGGATCTGCCCCTTTATGTACTGCCATTTGTGCCGGATCCGGTGGCTCTACCGGGAAAAGCAATTCATAAGGAACGGACCAATGGACCGAATTCTAGGGAACATTCCATTATAGTCGTATAATGAAATCTATTGTCAATCGTGTGTTCTGGCCGCGCTGGAATTGCAAACATGAGCCCACGGTAATGAGGACTATAAATTAGTTTTACATCAACATCCAAAACCGCGTATGATAGTACTGCCTAGATACATACAATACACAGGACATAAAGTAAAAAAGCTATTTTCTATTGTTTCTTTATTAATTAATGTTAAAATGTGATCGGTGACCGCTAGAAATACCCCCGTTCGGTATAACCTAAACCTGTGTGCAATATTGATGAAATCATGTCACGTAATTGGATGCCATTATTTGTCGTAATGTTTAATTAATTGTCTCGAATTAGTTAGTACAGTTCCTCCTGCGACAATATTGACATTCCGGCCGTGGAGAATAATTAGTTGGGCACGCGGGAATTCAGGCCCCACGAACAAGATACGACATTGATGTCGTCAAATTTCGGTCTCGCAATTACACAACGAGACTGTCCTCCGACGTTGGACTGTATTTCGTCTAAACAAAGTAGAAACTTCAATGCGCTGCTTCTCGCCGGCTTTTTAATTAATATCTTCGACGACATCGAGAGCCCGCACTCGGAACCCGAAGTCGAACCCGAATCCAATTACGGTCGGTCGATTCTGTTTACGCGGTCCGAAAGGGGCGTACCGATGAAAGATTACCAGACCGGCGATTATAGTTACAACAGTGGTCCGTTGTCGGCCATCTGTTATATAGGACATCGCGCAGACAACGGGCAACGGAAATTGTATTCACGGCCCTTGCCACAGTTGTGACGGAAATGACTATATCGGACAGTGGCAACTTGTTAAGTGTTGAACATGTGTATATAGCGAGGTGGACGTTCGGAATGTTTACTCGAAGACACTTTACAATCCTCGGAGGCACTGTAATTCGTAACGAATGCTACATTGTAGCAATTGCGTGTTCCGGATAATAATTAGAACTGGGCTAATTGTTTTAGTTATTTTTATAGCGGACGTTTATAACGTTATAAAATAATAACGTGTATTTTATTATTTGCATTCACGTCGACATACCTGATGCTTCCAAGCGTACAGTGAACGTTGGTACTTGTTTACTTGAAAGTACTCAGGCAACAATTTCTGCACGAATGTATATTGACTTAATGTAACCCGGTCGCCGGCAATACACTTGCCGTTGCAGTTATATTAAAATGGAATGGACAAATATTGTTTCGTACCTGTAAATAGAAATTTCATACGGTCATTTTCAACACGACAAACGGAAAAAAAAATTAGGTGCCGTGGACAGTCGGAATCATTTATGCGACTGGTCGGTTATTTTGCCAAATGGTATTACGATGTCATGCGATATAATGGCATGCCATTTGTGAAATGAGAGTATTATGTGCACGAAATTGCACATTATTAATACATTATTACCAAAGATTCGATTCGTAGAACGTATTAACAGTGATGCATTCGGTCCAATTGATACGATGCCCTAAAATTAACTTAATGCAGATACATTTGTCTGTTTTAAGTAGATAAAAACAACGGACAACAGTCACCAAATTGAACATTCAGAACCGTTTAAAAATTCTTTAAATTTTCTGAATGTTTCCTGGTGTCCAGTAATTTTACCAGGTGAATCACAGAAATGTCTACGATTCACTAATCTTCAAGGATACTGTACTCGTTCGAGATGCCAAAAGTAACAATATGGTAGGGAAAATAAGAATTGACAAATACATGAAGCAATTTCGTCCAAAAAATCTGAAGATATTCATTCAACTGTCAGAAACATAGTGTAGCTTGACTAGAAGCGAGATGCCTTATATAGCGAAAATAAATATCGAATAAAAAAAGAGATGCAGAATATTTGGAAGATACTTACGATTAGTTATCTCTATCCATACAAAGCCGGACGGACGACTCTGCCGACCTGAAATAAACGAAATATTCCATCAGAGAGTTAGTCTGGGGGGCTGGAGGCGCGGGTCATCAAGACACAAAGGACAATGGCATTATGCGACGAAATAACAAAATTCCACTTAAGAAATGTTCTAAAACAATATAAGGGCGGGGGGTGGCGGGGAGCGGACCCCCGCCCGACAATGCGGTAACGAAGCGACGGACAGAAAAAAAAAGGGTAAAGAGGAGGAGGAAAATCGAAAAAAGGGGAGAAAAGAGACAATTGAGGAGCCGCGGGGTAAAAAGAGTTTTTGAAGGAAAAGAATTAGAGATTCAACCGGCCATGGAGTTAACAAGTTCTGCCCCCCAACTTTCAAACACAGTTTTTTTGCCCGGAGTTAACACCGGGAGCGGGGGGGTGGTGGATGAAACGATGGACAAAAGGGGAAATTTTGGATTCGGTGCGAAATAAATCCGCGTAACGAACGTCGCCTTCACCTTGGATCAGCGCTTCGTTACATACATATATATTTCTCCACTGTAGGGAAATAAAGTTTTGAAGTGCGATTTAGGTCCAGTTTAACACTCCTCAGTAGTGGAAAAGGATAATTGTAGCAATTGCGGTCTTAATTGAACTTAGACTTAACTAAGGCAAGGCTTAGTAATTAAGACAGAGTAGAAACTTTCGAAAATATTCAAACTTCTGAAAAAACTGTGTTCAGAAATTGTGGCAGTATCATGCAGTCAGTATACCAAATCCCCACCCACCACACCCCCATTAGTGCGAATAAAACGGAAAAATTCTCCGCTTGGATGCATGAAAATATGTTAATGTTCCCGGTTCCGGCCGAGGAACGTGAGATTGCGAAGAGATGGAAGAAGCCCGAGCGGAGGCCCAAACGAACCTCGGAAATTGCTGTTTCCTATTTACAGTCAAACTTTTTATTCCAGTGCCGGTTTTTATTTGTTCTCCATTAATAAGTTATGAATTCAATTATCAACTATACAAGTCACTGCATCATTATTGTAATCAAGTCATCAATAAGTCAAGTAGTGATAAATTTTCAATCGTCAAATTAAAGGATTTTTATCGAGATTTCCTTCAGAGGAACGGTAAATTTAGTTCATCTTTTATTAAGCATTTAATAGAATTTATGCAATTAAGCATATACGTACTATAATTTTGTATTGCTCTATATGGGACGGATAATTTTTCTCTTGTCAAATAATTAAAAATCATTGAGATCACAAACGGATCTAACATCATCCGGAATTTTTGGTCTATCACTTTAGATACTAGGCCTCGCGTACCCGAATAAGTCTAGACTCTCATTAAGTGTTTATAATTCTGATTCAGCAGATTTTTGTTGGCGCGAATTGTTTCTCGATATTAGGTCCTGAAATAAAAACGTCGCTTTAAATAACCATTTTGTATAGTATATGAATTTAATAACTGCCTCCCGTCTGAATTTCTGACACCGATATTACCATAGTTATTTACTGATGCGACGATACGGACAAGCGTTCCTCTACGATTTTCAATAGTGAAGCGTGAAAACTCCATCGAAATTTTACCGGAAACATTTGACGGTGCGGAAGTGAGGGCAGAACGGAGCGGACTCGAGTCAAAGTTGAGTTTCAGCCCCCGAAACGAAGTCCTCTCCGGACGTTCCGTCCGGATTTAAAGCCGGAGAAAAGAGAATTGACGTCCGGGAGGCGGGCGAGCGGGCCCCTTTATTTAAGCATTATCTCGGCACAGCTCGGACTTACTTAAGGAAACAAATTAAACTTCGCGAATCGAATACCGAGATCGCATAATGGCGTCGAAAAAGAAACCAGTGCTGAGCCCCTCTGCGCCACTTATACATTTAATATTTTTTCAACTTTTACACAATAAATTCTCGCGTCAGGAACTCGTTTTCTGTCCCGTATACGAAAATGGGCCTCCACTAGAAATCGAAGTACCTTACTAAAAAAAAAACACAATATGTAAAGCAGATTTTCGTAAGGAAAATTTAGGTAAGGAGATAATAAATAATTATTATGTCCTAACAGAATGGAGGGGCACAAGACGAATAAATTAAAAACGAATATTCGGAATTTAATTTGAATCGGAATTAGCGGATGTGGACATTTTGTAACAATGGAATGGGTTTCAGAAAACACCCGCAAATAAAGACTTCAAAAATAATTATGATCAATTCAGTTTTATACATTGAATGATAAATAAAATTATACCTTAAAACACAAAAGTAATTTGTATGTCTTGAAATGCATTCAAGCATTACAATGTTAAATGACTGTCAGGAATAAAATTATGGGTATTGAATGAAAAGTCAGGATGCGTATCCTATATATGTGTACACACTCTATCCCTCTCTCTTTTTCTCTCTACCTTTCTCACACACACACACAGACGCACATATTCGTAGCAATAAATCAAAGGGCACGGTCAAACGAAGTAGTGAAGTTGAAAGTTGAAGTCCGCAGTTGAAAGTGCAGTGAAATGGGCCGCTGCTCGAAACTCGGACCTCGTCCCGGAAACCGGGGTCTCTACTAATTGGACTTCCCTTGAGGAAGTATCGTTTTATCTGGCGCGAAAATTCTCCTCGCAAATCAAAGTAAGCCCCACTGAGTGGCTGAAACTCGGCGCGGATAAATCCAACATTAAAAGCAGGAGTTTTATCACGCGGTGGTTGGGACGGAACCCATGAAATCAAGTACTGGAATATGAATTGAGTTGAGATATTTTAAAGCAGAGAAAGATAGGAATATTAAATTTCCTTTAATTATTAGTTTAAATCAGTGTTTGGACTTCTGTCTATTTACCAGTCTTTACCTACCTGACATTAAGTAACATGATTTTTATTAAAAGTAGTCAACATCGACTAATATCAAAAATTTCAATCGATAAAATTTATATCATTTGGCCGGTTGTTATTAATTTTTAACAATTTTTTAGCGTGCCCCTCACTTCCATTTAGCCAGATATTTCATCTATTACATCGCCATTAGTATATCAATAACGTTCGAAATTAGTGTAGCCCCCCCGCGGCTGGGGACAGGAAATATCAATTCATTTTGAATAATAACCAGAGTGAATTTCATAATTAACGGACAACAGTGATAATTAGCCCGATACGTATATTTTGAGGACCAGCCGCATTATTTCCTAATATAGTCTGTGAATTAGCCAATATTGTGTTTCTTAAGCGTTGGAAATGCAATTCTTATCATGGCAATGTAAAGGTATTACACAATAAACGATTCTATATATCATTTGGCAAAATGATAGCGCCTTGAGAAACTGAAAGGAAAAAGAAGAAAGAACTAGTTTCAAGATAAATAGTCATAAATTATATTTCCATTTCAATTACTTGGCCCAGAAAAACGCAGGAAGTAATGAGAAAAAAAATTATGAAGTTAATTAAAGTAGGAAGAATTTCATTAGACAGCCTTAACCTTATTACTCGCCTTAAAGAGGTCACTATTAGAGGGAAATTATAAATAATTTATAAGTTAACACTTTGTTGCATAAGATCAAAATATTTCCAGTAAGAAAAGTCTTATTATCAACTTCACTCTGAAATTTTGAAAGTTTCAACTACAATTACACTTTCTATGTAATAATTTACATGCCCTTGGCAGTGAGAAAAGATTGAAAGATTATTTATTCTATACTATGTGTCCATTCTCCTCATATCTCCTTAAGCTAAACACCTTTCCGCTTCTCGTCATCCTATATTCCCGTCATGATAACTGCTATTTAACATCCTTATTTCAAAGGCCATCGCTCGTTCCAGCTAAACAATTCCATTAGTTCCTGATTTATAAGGCGCCTATAAACCGTACGTTGAATGGCAAATAGAATACCGAAATATTCATTGAATCCAGAGAAAATATATCACCGGGATATTTAGGGGAGGGCGGGGCGCGTTTAATCGGTGCGTTAGTTTGTTGATAAACTTTTCAGGACTTCATTTCACAACTTATTAAAGTACGGTTTTCCATTTTAATAATGTTTTCTCATCAATCTCACGGCCCCATCTCCCTACTACCCCCCATTTCTGCCCCCACCCGGTAGCGGAGTGAAAAACAATTCGGTCGCCAGTTCCCTGATTATTCATAACTTGGGCTTGTTAAGAGCTACATAAATCAAAGTCCACTGCGGGTCGAAAAGCGGGGGAGGGGGGAGGAAAGATTAGAATCTGGGGGCGGAAGAATTTAAATTTTCCCCCCTTAAGAGCCGAGTCGGTCGGTGGTTGAAATTATTATAAAATAACTCGTAACTTATTCCGTTCCAGTTGTTATAATAATTGTTGTCGCAGGTATTTGTGTTCCATTTTCGACGAGAAACGATTAAACAGAGCCTATCGGCTTTGTATCGGTTCGGATCTTTTTTCATGATTTCGGCGAATGCCCCGCCACGATATTATAGAAATACAAAATAAATATAATATAATAATAGGAATTTTTAATCTGTCATATTTTAATAAAGACTGGTCGAAGGGTTGGCATTTATTCCAGTTGAAATCTGTGAGCGCTGAAGAAGGAGAAAAAATGATGTAATATTTATTTAAATTCTCAATTCGGAAAGGAATATTTCAGTAATCTATGGAGGTAGCTTCTAAGATAACGCTAGTGACCGACGACTTACGACTTGTTCGACTCGAGGCGTTTCCCCGCCATCAAAGACACCCTGCAAGTTTCCTTCCACCATACGTTTAGGGGTGCCTTAAAACCGTTTCACATGCATAACAAGTATTTTTTTTCTTTTGACACGAAATAGCCGAGTGCACATTTAAGTTGGGGCTTGCGAGCCGGGCCATTCACCCGTGTTCACCTGTACGTAAAACGTTAACGAGGGGAAACAGTCCGTCCACGCGCCCGCCTTTACAAACTTCGCCGTTTTATTTTCCTCCTTTTTTCACTTCTCCCTTATTTCTCCGCGTCCTGTTTTTTTTTCTACAATTTAAAATAATGATGACTACCTCCTTTAGACTCGTTCGAGCTGCAAAACGGTCCTTTGAACTGCCCCCGCCCCCGTCCTCGCGGCCCCGTCGCGATTTCACTTCGTAAAGACCTTACGCGGTTTCTTTTTCCCCCCCACTTAAATTTACGGGCTAAGTTGCTAATTTAAACACTCGCGACTATAACCCGTGATATTCAAAAGGCAAGAAGTTAAATTTTGTTTATTCCGTATTATATAGATGGTTAAATTGTCAATTGAAGATATTTGTCTAGAAACCATCCCCCCGTCCAGGAAAAATACACGTATTTAAAAAAATAAAACTGTGAGGAAAACAAAGTTGTACAAAACAGGTACAATCTGAAAATCGAAATGAATGTATTGTTTTCGATACAATCAAAAAGGCGATAGCAGGACCTTATCCTTAAGGGAATTTGTTAAATGTATATATTGAATAAACACTTAGATCTATGGTTAGATCGTGACAACTCTTTTTATATGTGCCCAGAAAGGCAATCGACATTATCTAACCTAATAAAATTACTGTTTTGTTAAAAATGATAATAATTTCATTCTAGTAGAAACGGTAGAAAGCGGTTTCAATTTGATTCACAGATTTCAATTTTCCCTTATATTAGATTTGACTGTTGGGACAGTAGGCATATATGGGTATTACACATTCTTTAGTTTCGCCGGGCCTCGGTCAAGTTCACCGAAAAGAGTTGCGTGAACGGGCTTAATATATCTTGGCCAGGGAGGGCACAGACTTGTAATTAATTCCTGCTTGAAAAATACGGGTCCGTTCTTTTGTAAACAGCAGTTAGTCAAATGGTAATTTGGTCCGGCAGCTAATGGAAAAACGAAAGCCGCCCCCTCACCGCCAACAAACACTCGTACAGCGCCACCCCCCTGAACCAAACCGCACATACATTACAATCTGCACTGAAACACAGACGTGTCTCCCACGGATGAATGTTAATTTCTGTGCAATTTACGACCGTGAAATAATTACCTGGAAGTAAAGAAAATCGCTCTGAAACGCCACACATAAAATAGATATCAGTTTAAGTTATACGCCTTGGTGCTGACAGTGTAACGTCGAAATTGTGTCTACAATATTCAAGTTTCCCCTAACACAATATAACGAATTTACTGATAAATTTTACGTAGGTCGACATACGGCTTCAGGTTTATTACCATTCCTCTAAAGCGAATCACTTTCAATTATCAACTGTCACACAATTCAAGTCCTGATTAAAGCGCCCAATTGAAATATCTATCCGATTTCCAGACTTAATATACCTAAGTCTTCAAAATCGTCAGGTCCGAGCTCCTCTCATAGAGTATTACTAGAGTACTGGTGCCCAGACGGGAGCTTATGTGTACTACGATTAATCAAAGTACCGACTTAGGACTTAGGACCAGAGACGTGCACCTGGTTCTGGACCCTTCATACTTTGTGCCACCTGGATTAGTACTCCCAGGTCCTTCTCATTGCCGTCAGATACAATAATTTAGTTTCCCACTACAGCACATCTCAGTATAACGTATGTAGACTGGAATTATTGTTTGGAATTGTCACTGATTCGGACGAAACATTTGATCTGAATTCGTCCAGGAATAGAATCTTTTCGGTTTATCGACTCCCAGTGATCGCAACGGTGACAAATAAAAGGTGGCCGCGCAGGAATTATACACCGTTCTATTAAATATGAAAAACTATATTTGGTAATAATATATCATAAAGCTCATTAATGGTATCATTCTTTCCCTCACGCGTCTTCGGTCCCAGAGTAGCCCACAAAACAGGTATTCCAAACTATAAACTTTCCTCTCTCAGCCTATTTTAATTTATGCTGACTCTTGATGGAGTCTGCGTTCAGTTTTACAGCCCGGAACTGGTAACGTATATATGTGGGAATATTTGTCGTATGATGTAATAAATAAAATTTTACATTCTAAAACAGTATATAGTTTTAAGGCAATAATTATGCTTTGCCAACTTCAACAGTTGTATGAAAGGACCAAAATAATGGGTGCTTGAATATTTTAAAATTATAAACTTACGTAATATAATCTGCAGTCCGGTTGTTGCTCAGTATTACTAACGGAAAGCATTTCGTCGGCTCAACAGGAGCACTTGTCTACTCTGCGTACAATTACTTTTCGGAGACGTCTTAAGAAGTGACATTTCCGCAAAATGACCCAGAAATTTCCTTACCTTTCTCCGACCCTTTTTTGTTTAACAAAGTCGACTTTCTGTCCCCGGTCCGATGACAGAATACAAAGAGGTTTAAATGGAATAAGTGCGCGCCTCTTTCCCCAGTCTAAAATATTTCACCTGATCAAATTGCTCCTTTGTCAATCCTCCCGGGTTAACCCCCACTACCTCCCCCACCCCACTACCCCTTTAGATATCGTTTTACCAATTATGCCGCACCAACTCCACGGATATTGGACCCGGCTTGGGACGCGTCATTTCCCAACTTTTTTCACTTATCCCGAAGGTCCCCGGGCTTAAATCCTGACGACTTAATAAGTCCCGCCCCCGTCCTCGCCCCGCAATTCGCCGGCTCGGAGCGGCTGGAACAGAAAAAAAGTTGGGACGAAAAATAATTTCTTAACTCGCGGAGAAGCGGAAACAGAGAGTAGAAGAAATGGGATTCTTTAAATCAGCCGTCGAGAATACGAAAAGGTAGAGTTCAACAATTTACACTAAGATATTCATTTACTTTATAAAAAAATTCAATCGTATGAACTTAATTGATAATAATTTATGATAATATTTACTAAAACAAGTTCAAATTTGTAATGACATAGGTTGGATAGAATACGAAATAATGGTGCGAAATACACAATCACGATTTGGAGAAATTCTGCCGGCAACTACCGTAGGAAAGGTTGTGTAATAAGGGCGCCATTTTCAAAACGACGTCCGACTCCTGTAAAGGCGACCCCGGCGGAAGAAATCCGAGGAAGTCATTAAATTTTGGGAGGAATTTATCATTTTGAATAAGGGAGGGATGGCTCACATTACGCCTTAGGATACGATATAGATTAAATGGTGCTAATGGTTTCCTCCGGGCTGGGTAGGAAAAAAAAAAAGAGAAAACGAGTATTGTGCCCTACCGGCACAATGCAGCCCGCCCCCAACCCCTATTGTTAGTTTTCTTTTCTCGGTTGGGGACTTTTTAGAATGGCTCATCTTATCACTTGAAGAATGGCTCGTCTGGTTAAGAAAAATCGGGTTTTTTTTTACATAAATAATTTAATATTTGACAATTGCGGTCATTAAATCTGCATTACGCCATTTGTCACATGTGTGACCAATGCGCACTTAATTGAGAGATGAGTCTTAAGAAAATTTCAGAAAATGACTTGGAACAATTAAAATTACAATTTTGCATTATTAAATTGGATTTTTGGACTGTCAATGTCACCGAATTTCTACAGCGTCTACTAACCCACAAATAGTTAAACCTGGTTATTAGAGTGACTAGACTGATCCAATAAAATAGATTTTAGGTGACCACTGTTTAATTCACTATATAATGACTTGTCATTCTTTCAGATTGATTGAAACGCAAGCTGAAAAGATGCGAAATTTTCGAAATAGAACATTTTTTCCTTAATTGATTGTGTCAACAAGGCCCTTAAGTAATTCGCGCTTACTCTTTGTTCAAAAATTTGTCCCTGGTCCCCCGCTCCTGGACTTAAAATAAGGTTCGGGATAGCCGAGCCACAATGCGGGCGGAGAGACCGCGAGGGGAAACTTTTCAGACCTGGAGTCGGCGCCTCACGGGAAATATCCGAATAACGCTCTCCCCCTCCGCAAAACACAGTAACAAGACCTAGAACACAAGCTGTCGTTAATGGGAAGGTGGCGCGACACCGTTGTTCCATAAACATATCCATTACTACAACAACAAAAACTGTCAAGTAGCAGATTAAAAAGTAACAGAATTGCCCCAGCCTGCAGATATTGAAGACATTTATCCTACCCTAAATTTTCTTTTACATATAAATAAAAATACAGATAAAAAATATAAATTTCTATTCAGCCTTACTCAGTGATTTTAAATGCCTATTCGTCTAGCTTCAAATTATTCCGAGTGCAGAGGAAGTATGAATTACATAGAATATGTCGCTAATGGGATATCAGTAAGCAGGATTTTTCTGAAATTCAGGCTTATTTATTCCAATTATCAAAATACGATTTCATATATTGTATCGTTCTATTTTTCGTTATTATTTTTTTTAATGAATTCATACCCACTTTGCCCACTCATATCCTCACCAGCGATTTCTAACAACGGCGCACAGTTACTCCAACCGACCGTGTGATACACCGCTGTAATTTGTTCCCTCGGCGTAGCGTAACCGATGTTGCGGATAGTATTAATGACTGAGTACTGAAAATTCCATAATTCTTTTCCGACGGCAAATTTATCGACTCGATGGGAAACCGAACTGTGCGCTAGCGGCCGGGGGGGGGGGGGTTAGAACGGGCGGAAAACTCGCGCTTCGCCCGTTTCTCCTCGGAGAGCCACATTTCAGGAAAAAGTAGCTCCTTACAGTTTTCCCCAGTGAGACGGTTGTGGGGGGGTAGGGTCCCGTTCCGCGTACGTGATTCAATTATTTTTAAGTAGTTTGCCGTGTAACCAGACCCGAGGAACAACAATAAAGCGGCGGTGCGTCCCGAGCGCGACTGTCTTCCTCCGACGCAGCCGTGAATTACAAACGGCGATTTGAATGCCTTAACCGTAGACCGGGCCGCGTTATTTCGGCGTTTTCCGGACGCGGAGATTCAGATGAAAGTTTCTTTCGGCAGAATTTAAAAGAAAACGCATCAATCCGCGTTGGTTAGTTCAAAACTTCGGAATAAAATTCTCAATCCCAACATTTCTAGCCTATAAAATAACAGTACGGAATTTTTAATTACATATATACTGGAAACTTTTTCTTTCCAGATTATAAAATTATAAGGTAAATTCACAGTTTTAGAAATAAGATATCGTGACTTGTTCCATACATTATTCCACATCCCGAGCGAGATGGAAAATGAGCGGCTAAATGAAAATATTTTGTAATTGTTTATCGGTCTTGAAATTTGATATTTACAACTCGGAAAAGATATTTCGCAGACGCTCCCCGACAATTAACAGGGCGGTACTCGGTCTATACTTAGCCGGAGTTAATAATTAAAGCCAATCGGCGGATGGGGGTGGAACAAAACGGTGAAGAAAATTGCTGGTCCGAATAAATTGTTGGGAGTAGGAGGGGTGGGGGTTCTGGACAATGGGGCGGGCCTGAGCGCCAACAAGGGTCCAATGTCCGACAATGGATTGAATGTATTGCATTCCATTGTGGTCGGCCCATTGTCCTCTCCACGTGTAGCCCCCTACACCCCGCACCCGCGGGACACGGACCAAAATTCATCATACCCAATTTGAACCCGCGGATCCAAGTTCCATCCCTTAGCAGAAACGGCTAAGACCGACAGACCATTTTTTTTTATTTGTACAATCAATTATAACATAATTATGTGTACAAGTGTTGAGTGTATGTTTCTCACTTGAATGGCTTGACAAAAGAAACCGTCCAATGACGGCACTTTTCACAATGCGTGAAATAATTTATGGCTTGGTAAAGCAATTCTACGGGCTAAGAAAATCTCCGGGCCATCGGCGTTTGAGCCGACGCGGGGGGGATAATGGATGGGTAAGAGAGGAGAGGGACTGAACGAGTGGATTGGAATGAGGAGAAAGGCGGGAGTGGAACTTCAGGAACCGGGATTTTGCGACTTCGTCGACTGATGGTATGTTGAGGTCATGGTGGATTGTCTGGTTAGAAACATACCGGGGAGCATTAAGGATGGTGCGAAGGACTTTCGATTGGAATCTCTGAATGCGAGCGATGTTGGATGTCTTGGTGGAACCCCATAGCTCTATATCGTATGTCCATGTCGGTTTGAGTATTGCTTTGTATACTGTTAGTTTGTTGCCTAAGGTCAATTTCGAAGTCCGTTTTAGTAATGGCCTTAAGAGTCCAAATTTTCTGTTTAAGTCGGTTCTTTTGAGTCGGGTGTGGGGATTCCGACAGACCATTTCAGCGTATCTTATATTTGAGCGCGGTAGAATTTCTCCAAGCCTGAACCCCTATCACATCTCTCAGTGCAAATCAATTGGGCACCATCTCAGTTCAAAGGGTTAATAAATTTATTTCTCTTGTTAACATTAATATTATTTTGTTATTCGAAACCCCAGTATCGCTTGGCAGAGGACGTCTTAATCACCACTGGCCACAAGTGAAACCCATACATGCAGCAGACAACAATTTAAATAATTATGTCTCGATGTATATTAAATATTCAATAGTTTACCCTTTGCACTCCGTTGTCCCCTCTCGTGGGACATCGTAATTCCAGCTTATCACTCCGGTGTCCCCTCTGAGGGGACATTAAAATTTATTAGTGATTACGGGGAATTAAGTTGAGAGGCGACATCATTATATAAAAGGGGATATTAAGTAGGCAAGACAGCCTTTATATGGCTCAGTGTAAATCACGTTCTATTTGTTAATATTGAAAAGCGGTTCATTTTCATTTTATATCTATAAAAAAGATTACATGTGATATTTGAATTGAGAACTGGGTTATAGAATATTGGACTTTTGTGGCTCCGGATTCGTAGCCACGTCCTAGAATTTCTTTCCATTGTCGCGAAGCGAATCTATTGTGCTCCGCGTCGCCACTAGAACTCGGACCCGGCGATATATGCACTCAGATTCAACTTTCGAATATTTAGAGACCTCGTCCAAATATTCGACTGCACGTTTCAGGGTTAAAAATTTAACTTGCATCCGGTTACACGCTCGAACCGTAATCTTCGAAAGCGATGCGGTTTCTAGTTTTGTATATGGCTTTTGGTGTGCGATACTACTTGGAGAAGTAGATTCTTTTCAGAAAGAAAATCTTTTCTCGAGCACAAACGGAAGAGTACAGAATGTGAATTTTGTTCATGGGGTGACTGCAATATAATGGATCATACCACGCTTGAAATTATTGGTCTCTATATTAATATAATATTCTTTGTTCTATCTATGTTATTGCTCATGATTGAAGGGTGGTACCTAAAATTAATTTTATTCTCTGAGGAATAGAGGAATGACAGGCATAAGGGTTGAAAATTCGTTGTCGATTTGTAGCGTTCTGTATTGCGAGGAAGTGAATACAATTCATTGCGGAAGAGACGCCGTGGAAAACAGTGAACAATCGAAGTTCGAACTTCCAGTTGGGAGGCGCATTCTACTAGTAAAACGCCTAAACATGGCCGAGGGTATAAACCCCCGCCCTGTGCTGCGGTCACGCCCATGACTTTTCCTCCTCCGGGGAGGACGACCCCCATTACTCACTGACTCAAACACTCACGTCCATACACAAACACCAAACAGAAGACATATACAAAACACATACGCCGGGGCACACGCGCTTGCATACAAAAGTCCTCCCCCCTCTCCTGCAATGGAAGGCCGCAAAGGGCAAAATGCCCATTCATAAACGCCACCCTTCCCTAATACATATATATTTATAAAAGTTTATCTTCATTCGTTTCCCATTGTCCCATTTCAAATTATGCTGATTTGTAGGCTTTATTTGAATACATTTGAAACAGCCCACTGAGTCATTTTTCCGAGACTGCCATGACAACGACGGAAAGTTGAACGTCCACCATTTTATTTGTAAGTCCCGCGGCCCGAAGAAAAGCGTCCGAACCAAGCGATTTAACAAAAGGTACATCTTGGAGGGATCGTTAGAGCCAACTAAATAGTGGGGAAAGTGGGGACCAGCCACTCTATCCCCGCCCCAATGAAACTTCGCTTCTATGCTCCACCTCTCGACCATCCTTTTATACGGATATGAAAACTTATTAATAAGGCCCAATCGGCAAGAGACAATTCCGGCCTCTGTTCGGTACGAAAAGAAACGGGAACATTTAGGCTGATTGTAGGCTTTGTGTAGTCCCATACTATTAAAGAAAATAACATGAGCTCTCAGGGTGTTCGTGGTAACGTCTCTAAGTAAATGATCATTGCATCTTTACAGGAAAAATGGATGTTCTCTGCGCTTATAATACTGAATTTTCTGCCTCTTCTCGATCGGTATTATTCGATTAGAATCACAGCGGGGTACAGAATCCCCCGCACCTACAGGGGCATCTCGTCAGCACTGTCGCTGTACTGCTATTGTGCTCGCGTCAATTGCATTCACAATCCTGTTTGAAACGTTGAAATTTCTGAGAGGTTGTTCAAGTAGTGTACGACGTCATGCGGTATCGACTGGATTCCCCCCCAACGCCAAGCTGCAGGCATGCCAGTCATTCAATCAATAAATAAATAATATATTTAATATTATCAGTTAATATCCGCATGATGATAACACTATTAATGTTTTCAACGCAAAACCTACCAAGACTGACGCCGTGTATAACGTACATAACAGTGTTGAAGCTCAGAAAGCTACACACATTCTGTTTTCTCAGCCTACAGATATTAATTTATTTCTGAAAGTGTATGAACTAAAATCTGAAAATCTACTTAGGATCTTTCCACCGAGATATTTGGGCTTATCTTTGGGGCAGTTGACACTCTAGATCGGAGGGAGACTCAGCACTAAGCTGACGGGCCTCAAATCCGGCCGAGATAGCGCCTATTCCCTCCGCCGTGGTCGAGCGTGTCCTATCTGTCGGATTCCATCTTCTATTTTATGCCAACCGCGCCCACCCTGGCAGCAACACGCGTTAACTTGTTGTTCCCCGGTCTACCGATCACGAGATAGCCCCGGGGATACTTAAACGGTAGATTTGGATCCCTTTCTACAAAAATGTATACTTCAGCAGCTCTACACGTCTACTTCATCCACTAGTTAATGAAGAAAAGATATTGTTCGACCGTGCTTTACCTCTTGCCAAATTGGTCATAAACCTCGTAGTAAGTCCTGAAATAAATTAATTAAAAAAACTTTCAATTCAGTTTCTCACTTGACTGCACATTTCTGAAACTATTTAGGTCTAGCCGTAGTGCTAGACATTGAAATTGTTGTATGTTTAAAACATTGTTCTTAATTAAGGAATCATAAAATTAGACAGATATTAATCCTTATCGTCACTTAATCACTTCACGATCTCAATTTATTCTGAACGATTTTAGCATAGTTATTGAAGCCCGGGACATTCCAGTAATTACCTAATCGCTCGGGTGTGATGGTGAAAATTCGATAATTTCCTTTCTGTCGCGTTTCCCCTACGATACCAATCTTTTATTTTTGTTATATCATCGGATAAATGAGGGCAGCGGAAATATGTCAGCCGAAATGGGACGGGATGGGAAGGGAAAAAACTTTTCAAACTTCAAAAAAGGTTTCGGCAACGCATTTCTCGTCGGAATACAATCCGGAAATCTCCTTTTTTCCCGGCCCTGTAATAAAACCTTGTTTCCGAGCAAGGGACGAAACGTCTCGGGGAAGAGGAGGCCGATTTCAAGTTGGAGCACTTTCATCATTTCGGCAAAAACCCACTGCCCCAGACCAACAACACATGAAAAATCATATATCACTTATTATATGAGTTTTATTTATTCACGCTTTGCGACGTGTCTAATAATGATGAAAGAAATAAGTAGTAGAACATTTTTGAAGACTAGATAATGCAACCTTGATTTATATAAATATAACTGTATTATTTAATACTTATAAATAAACACCGCATTGGTTCAGGGCATTTATCGGGGGGTTATCGACAGAACACAGTACTACAGTCTACTCGTTTTGCTGTTTTATTTCTAAGCAATTTCGATTTGAGCCTCTTGATATCGTCAATAAAATTTAGTGGCATTTCACAGCGACTTTTTACGAAGCATACCGACGGCACTATCAACTGACCAAACAAGGTGGGGCAAAAATTCAACTACTGACTGACTTTTTATTAATATTATAAATAACAATTAAATTTCTGTCAAGCGTGAAAAAACAGAAGTTTATATTATTAGGTCGTATTAACAGCTTACTAACTAATTCATACAGATGAATGAGGTGTTAACAATAAATAAAGTGTAGTAAAGACCAATTGATAAGTGGCCAACTGTGAAGTGGCGACATCCCCATATTTAGAGTGCGATGAACCCGCGGCCCACGCTCGCGAAACGGGAAGTCGTAATTCATGAAAATTCGACCTTTCCAGTCATAAATCGGAGCGGTGGCGCCCCGCGATTAGCGCTAATAACAATCTCAGCGAGGCCGGAGTTGCGTGAAATCCGTACTCAGTCCAATCGGCTACTGTAAAAGAGGTTTTACCGGCCGGCGATCGGAGGAAATTAATTCGCGTCGGACGTTTGAAATATTGGAAATAGGGGCGGGGTATTAACCGGGTAGGTTCTCTCGGCACGTTACCACCGCGGCGCGATGAATCTCTTTATAATTGCCGCGCACGGCGATATCCGATATCTCGTCGTGCGATAAAAAAAAAAAATCCCACCCCTCGAAAATCGGGTTTATCCATGGTTGGGGGTGGGGTTCCGGGGAAAAGAAAGGGGTGGAAAAACCTGCAAAAACCGTTGCCAACTGTTGAGCATTTTGTCCGACGCGCCAGTTTTCGTCGGCTTCGCGGAATCCACTGCCGCGCGGAATAAATCCTGGATTAACCTAACACCCACGGGATATTCCCGCCCCCCCTCTCAAGCCCCCGAACCCGGCAATTGAATCGGATCGGTCACGTGAGCTACGGACGAAGGGCACTTCGGGGGTGAAGACGAGATATTTGCGAACAGTCTTTAAAGGCGTCAGCGTGGATATCGATCGTGGAAAACGGACCACCCGTTTGAGCTTATCGGTTAAAGGACCGTAAACGATGCGATATGAGGCTGGTAACAGGGCCAAAAATCAGATGAAGTAGGAAATAATGTCTGAGGACGGGACCGATTCGTTTGGTTTTAAGAATCGATTTTGATCGAAACGAAAGGCGGCACGAAAGGAAGAGAGAATGGGCAGGGGGGCCAAATTGACTCCAAGACTGGAACTGGGACGGGGAACTGCTAACGGCCCGAAATAAAGGAAAACGTTGCCACTAAATTACAGAATCCCAGTACAGTAAATTGGGAGCCCTGGGACAGAATCCCGGCAAACCAATAATGAGCGCTCATAAATTATTTCCAGATAAAACCATTTTAAACAATTGTTACTCTCTCCCCCGCCCGCCAATCCCGCGTAATTCTTCCATCTCTTAGATTATCCGTTTTATGATTCGAATTAGGACCGAACAGAATTGAAAGGTTATTGCTTTCTTTCTTTTTTTATTTACAACCGGCCATCAGTTTCGAAGTGAATATTGGAGTACCGTCTCAACGACGATTTCTCCGCACAGACAGTCTCCGATTAAGTTGTATAACAATCTCAGTGTACACACTAAAATATTTTAACGCCGAAAACGGCGAAATGCTGTACATTTCTGGACCCAAGAAAATGGCCCGTCATATTAGAGAACGATATAATGTTGTTCTTGGGTTTCCAAGCGAGTGAAAAACATTGGATTCGAGAACCCGCAGACGAACGAAAATGTTTACTTCATTTATACGGCGCGACGAGCCGGATAAAGTGAAACTTTAACGTTTCGAATCGGGTTCAGGACTGTCATTTCACTCAGGGGGGAGATGGATTTAAGCCCAACAGCACTAACGAGTTCTGTCTTCAAAATGTCGACGCAACTCCCAATGTCTGTATTCATTTTATACTGTTAGCAGACAAAAAAAGAGGACAATTTACAAAGTCCGTGCTGACGCGATTTGTAGAATTCGAAAATTAACAGGACCGACGTAAATATTACACCGATTCCAGTCAAAAATCGCCAACTGAGCCGAATGCAAAAGTATACCATATTATTTGACTCAAATAATTGGCTGTGTTGAGGCGACCGAAGTTATTATGCAAAGTGTGCCATAAATAAGCGGCATCGAGACTGCTTAAATAACGGCTCATTGAAAATTTTGGCTACAGGAACTAGGAGATAGGATGTGGCGATCGAGCCCAATACTTGCCTAATGGCGCTAAAGCGGCAACAAAACCGATATATACATAACTGATCTTAATAGTTTTTGTAGGATTATTCCAACAGAAATTTGATATATTAATTATCAGACCAACTTATTGTCAACGCAAATTTGTCTTTCACTGGTAGATCGTCCTACCCCTTAATTTAGTTTTAAACTATGTTATATTCTGATCAGAATTTCAATAATATAAGCAGTAAATTACTGTGCCTTCAGATGTAAAAGCGCGTTCCCGCTCATCGGTCTTCCAGATGCCTGTTTTATTTCAAACAGGCAGTTGACAATCGTGAAACTTTACGGTGCACACAGATCGGGTGAGAAATTTTAATATTTGAAATATAATATTTTCTTACATTTTCCATCTTGAAATCAGAACGGTAAAATTCCCTTTCGGCGCCCCCCGTACGTCGGGCTCGAATTTCGGAAAGACCGTAACACTTTTTTCGGCCACTCACGGGAGAAGAGTTTCAAATTCTAACGGCGATGGCGGGGCAGGGTTAGGGGTGGGGTGGAGTAGTTTGAAATGGACTTTATGAAAGGTGAGATGGGCCCGAAGGAGGCCGTGTTAACTTTGTTAGCTTCTCCGTCTGCACCAGAAATTAAGCTCGCCCGGAAGGGGCGAGACATCCGAATTTGGCACTAAATTATATTAATACGCGTGTCTTAGTAATTCACTGCCGTACAACTACCTGTTCAACAGTTCAGTCAGTTATAAACCTAATAATATAACTGGTAAACCGAAGATCAGATATGGTTCGACAAATGACGGTCAATATATTGTTCAATAATTAATTTTGATTGTTAATAAAAATGATAATTTTGATTGTTAATAAAAATGATAATTTTGATTGTTAACGGTAACCGAATAGCGTTTGTTACACACTTATTTGATAAATAGTTTCGCATAATTTATAACCGATCTAATCGCAAATTGAGATTGGCAGTTAAAATGAAAAATATCTCAAATCGCCGTCTCATAGTATGCGCAAATAATAAGTAATTTATTAAATCGTTTAGATTCGAAATAATTTCATACTAACTCCGAAGGATAAGATTAAATTAAACGATGGAGTCTATGCTCCTGATAGCCTATGCTTTCCTAATACGTTCTGTCATAATTCTTGAAATAATTGATGATGAAGAAAAATCAGAATTGTAAGGTAGAAAGGATGTTTTCACAATCTTATTACGAAATAATTTATTAGCCTAACGATCTCAGGGGGGATTAATTAATCTGTTATCTGTTTTTCGGTGGGCGATTGGTGATGGGGGGTGGTTGATTTCTACACTTAGTTCCACCTACTTTAAATGTCTCGGCCCTGAGCCGGGGCTCAGTTCAAGCAGAAACTCAAGTTTCAAACAGCCCCTTCCCAATTTCCCAAATCCCCCCCTTCCTCTAATTTTCCCGCGTTTTGCTTCATTTAATACAATTTCGACCAGGGAATTCTCCCCCAAATCATGGCCACGTAATGGGATAATAAAATTTTAACTATTTTCGCGCGATTTATAAATAGTGGGGACGTCGCGGTCGTATTTGTGGAGAACGGCGGGTCTGCAGTGGACGTTTTTCGTAATTTTCTCGATGCGGAAAATTAAACACGGATTAAATTTAAATTACACGACGTCAAGTTAATAATTAAAATTATAATAGATTCATAATCACGGACGAAGCAACCCCCCCACCCATGGCTGGTTTAGCGGAAAATTGAAACGTTTAATATAATCCTCTCTAATCGTGCGAGAAAAGGGTTAAACTGTCGTTGAAAGATTTTTTTTTATTTCCCCGACTGAATAAAATCGAGAGGCTGTCGTTAAATTGGACGGGCAGAAATCCCGGTCGGTGGAAATAGTGGAGAAAATCAAGTTATCAGCAGGAGGTGTGGGCATCGCTAACAATGCCCTTTAATTGGGCCTTCCTCCGCCGGCCAGAATGGCGGACCGATACCCCCGGCCCAAATTAAGACCGAAGAAACTCCGCTTTCACTTCCCCGGCTATAAATCTACGCCTAGACGGGATAATAAGTATTACTTTACGCGATAATTATACCATAATTGGATCATATACCATATGATCCATAAATGAAATAGCAACAGTACGCAATACCATGATTCAAACCCAAAATAAATATCGCAGTTCAACGAAGACGAGAAGTACAATTTATGTACTTATTATACTCATCAGTCATAACCTGGCTGAGGAGTTGACAATATTATAGAATACATTTCTATAAAGTACATTTTTATAGAATACATTAGTTTATAAACTATGATGGAGACATCGGAAAATCAGATCTCAGCAACCCACCCTTATTCATATGATCATCCTGCAAACCATTAATAATAAAGGATAATACATCTCATTTAAAAATCTGTTATACCTTTTCATCGTTTAGCCCTATATTCCCAATCTGCAACTGCAAATATTTATAAATCCAATTGCTGTTTCAATATCGGAAGATTAAATTTAAAAAACTTTTAAATGTCTTTCGAGTAATATGCTTGAAATTATATTGGGAACCCTCTGCGGCCTAAGACCGTACATTCATCTTTTAATAAGTATAAATATAAATAGAATCGATATCGTACATAGACTATATTTTTCACCAGAAATGATATCTGAGCACATGTCCATATGCATCTGGACACTATCCAGGATTTTAATATACCCCTAAATAATTTTAGTCTATATTTGAATCAACTGTAGATACTGAGCTATACTATTTTATATTAAATCGTAGATTGTCTTCAATATTATTTGGCAGTACACGGGAAGATCTTTTTATGGAATTTTTTTATTTGTGCTCGAAATGTGTAAGCTTTTTTTAAATTACGGTACTCCTCCAATAAATATAGTTGACCTAATATTGCCTGAAATACAGAACAGAAACGGCCTGAATATAAAAAAAGAACCTCTCGAATTCGGGGCGTGGACTCAGGATACCGAAATCCTTCAGAGAATGTCCGTACCCGAATAAATGCGGACGAAATAGGCAAACCCTGTAAAATCCCGAATATTCGTTCCCCCGAAGAACAATAATAGAATCAGTTTTGAAGCGACTGAAAAATCGGGTACGGAAAAGGCGGCCCCAATTTAAAAAATAGAGTCCAACTTTAAATCGCTTTTACAACTAGGAAAAATGATACCTCTCCATTCGAATTGGAATCCTTGGGGAACTTCCCTCCACCAACAACGTGATTTAAATAAAAAAGCACTTTAAATTTTAAATTAAACCTGCACTAAATGGTAGCCAACATTTTTCTCTGAGTTTCGAATTTATTCTGCAGTTCAGATTTAAAATTTTATCTGCAGCACCTAAAATAAATAGAAGTTAGAAATAGAAAATGAATGAGAATAAGAAACTGTTGATTGTCCCACTGGAAATGATGTTTTTTATCATTTTGTATAAATTAAAGTGTCCTGATATTAGAGTCAGATCAAATATAATATAGAAAAATTAAATATAAATAATTATTAACACTTAAGATGCCTTCTCCCTCTTTAACGCTAACAAATCCACCGCGAAAAATTGTTCAACCATCGATATATATTACCGGGCCTTCTCTTACTATTATATAAGATATGGTATTATACATAATAATAATAATATTATTTTAAGAGAGGTCCAACAACAAATGGGCAATCTGATACAGCATCCAGGGTGCAATTCCGACTACGGGGGTCATGCTGGGACTATGAGGAGGCATGCCGTGCAATCGAATCCAAAATGTGCTCACTAATCAAGACGTGCATCATGCATAATGCCTTCGTTCCCATTCGTCAGCCGAGCGGTATATTAAACAAATGAATCTATAAATATTAAGCGTTCAATAATAATAAAGGTTTGATGATGGTTACTGGAAGTAATCACCAATCCAACAATATTATACAACCTCAATATAAAAAAGAATTCAATATGTATTTAATATATTCACGATCCCTTCTTTAAAAGATATTACTAAAATTGGGAATTGCGCTTTAGTAATATTTTTATTTCAATATCAGTGATGATTTATTATAAGAAACAAAAAAAACGGACGCATACACCCACATACACACAAAACTCACATACAGTGGTATACATTTATCAGAGTGTATATATATATATATATATATATATATATATATATATATATATATACTATACGTATGTGTGTCTACATACACACCGGTTCTTCCGAATTATTATAAAACCTGAGATATTCAAATTTGTCTTCTTATACACGTCAGAACTCACGACCTACGGTACGGAATCATTGTCTGTTGCCGAGCACTTTCATGAAACAGCATAACCTATATATATATATATATATATATATATATATATATATATATATATATATATATATATACATAATTCACGTTTAAGCGAATAGGATTAACCTATAATAAGTTGTCTTTTCAGAGCCGACAGAATTCACGACCTATGTTAAGGAACGCAACAACGAATCGGATATGTAATAAACAGCCGCGCCGCATAACGCTTGTCGAACACAACAGTCAAGTGTTTCAATTTACCTTAAGGGCAAAGCAAGTTCAAAGGCGAGTCGAGTAGTATCCAAGACGTGCAGGTTATCCCGTTTTATCCTTCGGCTGTGTGTGGGTCACTCCGGTGAAAATGGAACTTCCTCCGATATATATTTTTTGGTGTTCCAGGTATATTATGGATTGGAGGGTGTAGGCCGGCCACTACAAACTAACTTTCAAACCGCGCACTAGGTCGGCGATCCCCGTTTACGGTCGTACATCGCTGTAGCACACCACTCGAGAGTTCCGCGGGCGTTACTGCTTATACCGCACTTGTGTGTGTGTGTGTGTGTGTGTGTGTGTGTGTGTGTGGGTGTGAGGGTGGGCGGAGGCTTCCCCCCTCGAAGCTCGCGCCTGTGTGCGTGTGCGTGCGTGTATGTGTGTCACTTGAAAACTTGAAAACACGGTCACTCGTCGAACAACGTCCGGTCGTATCGCACTTTCGACGGATTCGTCCCGAGGGATCCGGCCGTAATCTTTACTGTTATTATCTCGTGTGAGCGCGGCTGTCCGTGTGTGTGTCTGTTGTCTGTGTATCTGTCCTCAAACCCCTCGGTACAGTAAAAAAAAAGGGTAAAAATGCGAGATGGCGGAGAGGAGGGCGAAGCGAGCTTTGCACAGGACTGGAGGGGTACTCTTCGGAGCGAGGGCTCGGCGACAGAGCTCGCTTGTTTCCGGCCCCAGTTCGGCCCCGTTCGGCTCCCGGAGCCCCCTCCACGCTACCTGCACCCCTGCCTGGGCACCAACCCCTCCTACAAATCCCACCTCCAAACTATACTACATACAGAAATTCTTAACCCCGAGTCCCTCGTTTTATCACTTTTTTTAAAAAACAACTATCGATCGACAGCGTATTAGAAGTTCGTCTCGAATATCACCTTTCTTCCCGACGTTAAATATTGTTCAACCATAATATTTAGGTATGCTGCCCCATTGGAAGAGGTTGCGCAACGCGCGATACTCGGCCTATTTCATAAATCCTGTTAATTACATTTCTGAGCAGTAACAACGCCCCGTTCTGCCTCCAAGGACGGTAATTCGGAAGAGAGATTTATTGTACTTTTCAATCCCGCTTCACTTAAAATATTTTACTGCATCCGCGTTCAGCTATCAGATTCAGACAATCGAACTTTCGCCGGATTTATCTCTCTCAAGGAAATGATTCTTCCCGAAGCGTGGTCTAAATCTCAGGAGGGAATAACCCCCTCCTCCTTTGAATGAAATATGAATGTGGTTCGATGGGCAATTTGTTTGGTTACTGACTGGTGCGCGTTACAACGTTGCTTATGTCTTAGACTACAGCTTGTCATGTCGGTGGAATAGATCGATGAATGGCGTGAATGGCAACAAGATTGTCGTCTGTATTTAAACCCTCCCTGAAAAGGAGCCCGCAGGACAACAAGAAATTTGAAAATTGTATACGTTGGCCGAATTACTACTAGTCTGAACGGTAAAAGTGAACCAATGATGAAGAGGTATAAATTAGTTCAAAATTGAAAAAAAACACTGGCAACGGTGAGAAACCGAAACCTTCCAGAGAACCGAAAAGAGTTGAATATATTAAAAAATTCGAATGGACGTTCATTAAAACCACTTGGCAGTATTGAGAGCAAAATTTTCATACATGCTTAACAAAAGAGAGAATGAACTAAAGCCTAACTAATGAATATTATCACCACTACACTATACCACCTAATGCCAGGGCGTGCACATGTAGTTATTTAGAAGATTGCAGGGAAGGGAAGGGGGTTGGGGAAAATCATTTGCCTTATAGATGATTTAGGAGCAATTGTCGGGGGCTTAACGCTTTACAAGGAGGGTGGTCCCGCGGGAGGCCGGGGGAGCGCCCCGGGGAGTCCCCGCCAAATTAGCCCGTATTTGTCGCTCAAATGTTCAAACCCTAACCAACGCCAATGTCGCTCCGGCCACTTGATTAAGACTTGTTCCGGCCTCGGTCGACAGTAAAATTCCGAACGAGACGCCAAATCCGAGCTGAAAATCTTCATTGTTTTACACAGGTTTACTGTACAACTTTGTGCCATAGGAATAAATGCTAAAAATATTGGATTCACTTAATCAGGTAATGTCCCATATCTTGTGATATGGGTTGGCATACATTTCAGAACGATTTCGTAGTTACGGCTGTCGATGATTACAGCGGAGGAATAAGCATCTGGATTGGATAAAATTATATATATAACAGAATATACGAAACCAGCGCCACCAAAAGTAAATCTTCATATAACGCAATTTCGGAAATACGGTACAGATTAATATTAAAGAATGGTGGTATTATTTTGCTTAAATTGTTTTGATTTCGTAGAAATATAAATTTTTCACATGGTCATATTCAGAATGGAGGGCTGTTTTTCATTAATGCGAACGTCATTATACGAAAAATTTCCACAATCTTTTCGCTCGTGATGGAAATGGCGGAATGAATGGCGACGGTAGGGACGGCCCGGGCGGAACTTCTGCGATTCCCGACCGCTATTTCTTCCTCGGAGTCTCATTAACTTGGGGCCGATAAACGTCACTCCAAACGTTCTAAATAACAGTCCTCCCCCAAGCCCCAAGCCCCGTGCCCCAAGCCCCAAGCCCCTCCGCCCTGACCGACACCCCATGCCCGCCTTTGCAAAATAACAGAAAAACTTTCGGCTGAAATATGTCCCTGCGGCCGGTCGGTCGCTCCCCAACTCCATAAGTTGGACCATTGGGCAAAGAGTAATGCGACAATATAACGTGGATCGCTGTGCTATCCGGGGTGCGGTCCGGGCTCGAGTTTTCCACCTGATCTAGTAGACAAAGGCCGGTAAATAGCCCAGTTATAGTCGAACCCCTGAGCACCAACCACCCGCACGCTTCTCGCTTCATCCAGTTTGAAAAAGTGGGCATTTTTAACAGGCAGAGGATAAATTATAGATCGGTTTAAACGAAAAAATTATCAACGTTACTTATTTAAATCGCTACTTTGATTATTAATAAATCTCACGAATGTTATGATAAAAGGCCGCGAATGGGTCACTTCTGTATCGTTTAACTACGCGGTGCGAACAAAATTAAGAAGTAAAATTATTTCAGTGATGGATTCACTAGAATTGACAGTATTGTCACAACATAATTGTTAATCTCCGTAAATTTCGACACGAGAAATTGATCTTTCCTTTAACTTGAAATTTATACAGAAGAAAGGACAGAAGGAGAGCTTCGCGCACAATTAGTACTGGCAGGAAGCTATTTAACAATCCTTAGAAATTCCAGTTAGTAATTGAGTGAAAAATTCCGTTCACTACAGGAATTCGAACCTTGATCCACCTTCACTACATGCCCATATAATATTTCAGTTTATATAACAGCAAAATTAAATATATGAACATAAAAAGTAGTAAATAACCATAGAATATATCTTATATGTGGAAAACATCTGTCGGTGCTGGGATATGCGTTAACGCTGCGTGTTACATAAAAGAATAATGATATGAAAAAATTCCGATGATATTAATAATATAGCATTAAATCAGTAAGTATAATTAGTTAGCACAACTATTATTCTGCACTTTAAGCGACCGGTAGACGTCCCCTTGTCGGGGTATTGTGATTCCTGCCGTGTAATTGAATCGTTCGGAGCGTGAACGACGCACTTTACCGACGAGCCGATATTACACAAATGAGTAAACTATTGATATTCGCATAATTTGATTGTAGGCCCCGTGGTGTTGGGAGTGGGTGAATAAAGCTATGATTGTGTGCGGAGGTGGGAGGTCGGACGATTAGGAGACAATGAAAGGGGATGTTTGAGCCCCCGGGGGTGGCAGCTGTTCGGGGGGCGGACTCACCGAATCACTCCCAGCCGCCCCCGGCCCGCCTTTTTACCGCACATTTCTCGCCCTCCATGAATTGTAATGCCCGCCCAAGAGTATACAGATGTGTAACTCGCCCTTAACATTGAAGGCCCTAAACCACCCCCAACCCCCCCGCCACAACGGCCACTATTGGGGGATGCGTCGGACACGAAAAACGCGTTAACGGCAACGAGGAATAACCTCCGTCGGTGTCAATAAAGGACAGCAGTCGATAGAGTCAATGGGCCAACACGCTATGGGCCTTTTGACAATAAAAATTGCAGATTAGGATAAATCTCCCGAATGGGGGTATTAATCCTTTAGACAGGGATGGGGTGATTTGTTCGGAAACGAGAAAAAGTGTCCCTAACGAAATGAAGAATAAAAAATTAAAGAACCAGTCTCGAGGTAACATTGAGAGCGAATCTTTCACACGCGCTCGGCACAAGAGGGAATGAACAAAAAAACACGCATTTGTAGTATTGTTATCCTTGAGAGCTCCGGATGAGATTTAAAACTAGTAGAATAGTGTGGCCCTTCGAGCGTTTCTTCTTATCTCCTTTTTAACGCACAAATGGATAACGTAGGTAATGGCGAGAAACCGTAGATTTTCAAAAATAGAACCGAACGAGAGTAAAAAGAAAGTAATCTATCTAACGAGATACCCATTAGTATTTAAAAATTCAAATGAACGTTTAATTGTAATAGAATTTATGGGCAGGAATTTATAACTCAACCGATACATCCCCAGTCCAAGAGAGAGATTCGTTTCCCATATTAACGGTTTGTGCCTCCAAATCAGTCCTTCAATACCACTAGTATTACATTATAGTTCAAGTATAAATGTACTGTTTCTTCGTGAACCTAATGAACCTAGTGCTGCTGTAGTCGTTTGTCCTCTGAAATTAGATATTAGGTAATGAGGGGAAAAGAGAGTAAATTTTGAAATGTAGGAGGCGTACATTTTTCAGTCGGTTAGCTCAGGCCGCAACAATCTTCCAACGGGCCGGAAAGGGGGTACGCCCGTTTCAATTGGGTGAAACCGCCCCTTTTATAGGCCGACTAACGAAGAGATTTGAAATAACGAGAACCGAGGGGGAAGAAACAGTGAGAGGGGGTCGGTCGGGGTGGGAGGCCTGAGGATCGAGCAGAAAACTGGGGTAGGAAGAGAAAAAAAAAATACATAGGAGCCGGTTTAAAGAAAATGAATATAGGGAAGATATGGGTGAGACGCCGAGCCCCCTTTTGAAGCGACCCCAAGCCTCCTCCTCCTTCTCCTCCTTCTCCTCCTCTTCTACTGTTACTTCAGAAGATTGTCTCTCCCGGGCGTTACAATCTTCCTTTTGTGTAGGGGTTGAAAAAAAAATGTAATAGAAATGCAAATGAAAAAAACGATGAACTTAAATATCGCGGCGTACCCCGACCTACCGACATTCCCCACATTTGAGACAGGAGGCTGTCGCTAATATGCATTCGTTTTTTCTGACTATTATCAACTTCTTATGGTTTATAAACTTTTGTTAACACTATTACCAAAAAACCACAACCCGATACGATAATTGTAATTGCAATCTACGTAGGTTGGTATTGAAGTCAAATCTTGATTCCAAGTTTGTTGAAATGGAAATTGATTCCTCACCTATAAGAACACAATAAAACAATAATAAATTTAATGATCACACTTACAATTCGATTAGAACTGAATATTTTTTAACTGAAAGTTACGGGCTCTTGACTCACTATCGCGAATATTCAAAATTTAAAATGTACAGAAATCCGATGTGGACTAATATTTCCGCCTGCTTTGTCCCCCTTCGCTCCAAATAATTTTTTTTATACTGCGCCAATATATTCTGTTTCGACGGGATTTTCAACGAACTTTGATTTGAATCGATATTGCGAAATTCCGTAATTTCATTATAAAAGGGTTCGCTGTCAACGAATTCCGGTTTCGCAATAACCATTCAACCGAATATTTAATTTTCAATAATTTAGAATCCACCGTTATTGCGGTGTCATCGAACGGGAATTTTTGCATCTCAACTCGAACAGATTGTTGTTCGGAAAAAATATTTACGGATATTCGCCACGTTTGTTAACATGAAAATTTCCTTATAAAAATCGATTAACTAGACGATAATAATTGATACATGGAATAAAAAAACTGCCGGCTAATATATTTCATCCGCGTGCTTTACCCCATTTCACCGAACATAATTTCGCGCGAAAATTCCGCACCTTTAAAATTAAAAATTACCATCTGTCGGAATTAATTTTTTTCACTATGTTCAATTGTAGGCGCGCGCCAATAAACATTTTTTAAACTAAATTTTTTTTTTCGGCCATAAATTTGACTCGCAAGAATTCCAGGAAGCTCGGCCCTTACACTAGTAGCGCACAATTCAAACGTAAATCATTCCCATTTTATCGGCCAGTGAGTTCGCCGAATATTTTGAGTCGGAACCGACTGCGATTCCGCGCCCGCGTCCTGCGGCGACGGCTGAAACGGTTCTGGGCCGCCAATTTTATCAGTCCACCGTTTAAAAAAAACCTCCAATTCGACCAATCCATCTGCCGCCGGTTAGCGGACAAAAATTGCGGTCTAATCAGAATTCTCGAAGGCATAATTTATACTAATATAATCTAGTTGAGTACAACGATAGGTCTGAATCGGCGGGATGCCCCCGTTCATCTATTACACAATAATTATACAAACGTACATCACGCCTATTTGAATAATAGGGCAATACGGCACAATGTCTTCATTACCATAAGAATGAAATCGGAAGGACATTAAGCGGCGGTCGATTTGAGAGAACCTCACCACTGTGAGGGAACAAAGCTGCTGCGCGGCTCAATTATGCATTCCGACGCGTTTGAAATAATTGAACCGAACGGTAGAGCGGTCTCGGGCTTTTATTGGGTGGTGGCGGTGTTCTCGTGAGACGTGTTGTCGGCACAAGACAGAGTTGTCCCACCGCCGTAAGTAAGTCCGAACTAAGCCGCCGGCGTTACAACCAACGGTATAAACCCCGGACGCTCGACCGCCGTTCCGACGGCGCTTTGCGGCCGAGGCGTAAAACGTGTTCCGACTGCCGATGATATTCCATCAATCAGTTTAAAAATCTAGATTCCACCGGTGGAGGTTCCTTCCTAGGGATTTTATAAAAACATTAATTAATTACAACACCAGGCGGAAAAATATATCGCTGAGTTGTCGTGATTAAAGCCTGAGCGCTCAGGAATTTATTACATTACGTTATAAGAACTAATATAGTAATTCCTCAACATATAATTTATATTTCCCTTAGAGTAGTCAATATTTAAAATAATCTCTAGGTGATACCAGACTTGGCTGACTTGTGTATTGTTTATTTTGAACTTTAGGGCAATTTGCCGCCAAGCTTTCGCTATTAATTTCTCTCCCGTTCGGAATGTCGAAACACGACTACGAGTCGGTTCGGAGTTTTCCGAGTCATTAAAAGTAAGAAAACTGCGCCTGTCCCACGACAGGTCGCGGTGCCCCCTTCGAAACGTTATATTGGAAACTTTATATTTCATAAGGTGCTAAACTGAAATCCACGGTCACTTCCCAAATATTTCGGTATGAGAAGTTGTCCCAGCCCAAGTGCCTGTTCTCTGGAATGTACAACTTTATAATCTCTACCTGAGATTAGATTTTTATCTGAGTGAATAATAAGGATCTATTTTGGTTAGCGTACCGGCTTAATGGGATCTCTAAAGTAAGAATTTAGAGTAAGAGATTAAGGTAAGAATTTACAAAAAATCTCTTGACAAACCTATGGGAATCCATTAAAATTAGAGACCCGTTAAAATGAAGTATTATAATTAAATCAAAAATTGGTTCTATGTAAAGATAGGAGTTATAAAGAAAATTAGATCCAACTTAACTCAGTTGTTAAAAGGGTAGATGGCTTTAAATTGTACCTTAAAAAGGTTTTTTGTAATATCCAGCACTAACAAATCCAGCAAATAAATATGGAATTTGGCGTCCGAAATAGTTGTTTTAAGAAAACAAATCGCAGAACACCTTTGTATTACACAATTAGGTTGAGAGTAATCGCTTCTAAATAGAGGAACGTGACACTAGCCAGTCTCGAGGGATTCGCTTTAATTTTCCATTTATTTATATCGGGCCTTCATCAATTATGCCGGCGTCTGTGGGCCGTTCGGTTGTCATTAAAATTCCGACAGCATTTCGCCTTTTTTATTGTACAAGGATTCTGGCATAAATCAGAATAATTTATTGGGATAAAAGCGGTTAAAAATTCACCAAGCTTATATTAGCTCATTTCCCTTTTTACTAATGATGAGTCGGTAGATTATTTCATTATTGGCTCATTAGCTTGGCCAATATGACAGGAATATCCTCGGTGCTACAATCTAAAATTTGAATATATTCCAACTCTGCTGTGTTTTATAGGCTAGGATGGAACCCAGGGTGCGTCCTATGCCTTTTCGGGAATCTCTCATGATCTCAGCTAAAACAACATTTATGAAAGTAAGTGTGTACACAAGAGAGCCATGAATGTCCCTTCCTACGGTAGTGCATATTGATATTTGGCAATGCAGATACCTTGAAATATGTAGCTTCATGTATGTCTCATACATGTATCATAGGATTTTGTACCTAATCTAGGAAAATTGTAACAGCATGAAAATCCATTAGTGCTGTGATGGTTCTTGGAGTATTCCCATGTTGTCTTTCTCATTCAGGGTGCAGTTGTGCACTGTATATGTATTTCTTTTACAAAACATGGGTGATACGAATGGACTGAAATTGTTTCGGATTGTCTCCCTAAGAATTCATTAGCTTGGTGTTCTACCAGACGCCGTGCATGTATTATGAGTTTCCTTCGAAGAGAAGTTCCAACAGCTTCGTCCCAAACATCATATTTAAAATTGCGAGCCCGAATTCCGGCCAGACAATGTACTGGAAAGGGGCGGAAACCAATCTATGAATAGGGCTAAAAGCGGTCGAGAGAAAAAAAATAAAAGAGGCAAAGAAACACAAATCGGTTTCAGACTTTATTGCATTTGGGTGGTGTGGAGGGGCATTGGGAGGTTTATTGGTCCGGGGAACGCCACGTTAGATATCGGCACGGTCCGATCGGACGTTCTTTCCACTACTTAATATTCACTGCCCACGATTCAGTTGTTACTTTGTTCTGACTCTACGATATCGTCACGCCAACTGCTTAACAAATGTAATCCCCCTACTCGCCACTCTTCCGTACCGTGATAATAATAAAAATATTCGTCAAGTGTTATATTTTCTCACGTTTTGCGAAGTATCTTATTACCTCATTTCATTGAAACGTATCTTATTTAATATCAAAGCTCATATTGGTGAATTACAATTAAACGCGAATAAAAAAATTGTTTTTGACTGAGAGAATAAGCGCTTAAGATACATTAAGTGGATGCCTACACTACAAGGGAGTACGCCTCCTACATCACTCGGTCATTACGTATTCTGTCTACAACGTTTCGGCTCAATGGGAGGATCGGTTTTTCAGCTTCTCCTCGTTGTCAGTAGTAACCAGTTAATAATTCAGTGAGGCGCTTACGCTATCGAGCGTGTTCATGTACCTCAATGTACTGGTAACTGAATGCGACTGATCGTGGCGAAAAGGACGAAGCGAGAGAGGAAATAGGAATAAATACGCTTTCGCCTTCAAATCTCAAACTGTGTTTGAATTACAATTGTACGTCTGAAATTAATTAGAATTTCGTTTTATTGCAAGTACCACCGAGTAAATGTTTCTGGGCCAATACGGGAAGACGAAACTTACTTCTGTGCATTGTGAAGTCTCACCAGTTGATTCTTTTTTAGAAAGGGAATACGGGAAAACATATAGTGCAGCATTTCGCGCTGGCTCATTCAATAGTTCATGAGGCAAGACAGAAGCGTATTGTCACAGACACGGATGTACAGAGTCCCGAGGAATAAGACTGCTTAGGAATAAGACTTACTAATCCCCCAGATCCCAGTTTTTATATCTAGCTGCGAGCAATTCCTTCCGAGTGTTGTTTGAAAAATGGACGACTTTTCCCCTTTCACAGTGAAAACTGTGGGGGAGGGGGACCTATCTCAGGGGTCGATAGAAAGAAATTTAATAATTCCGAAGTAGTTTTTTTTTGTGTGTGTGTGTGCGCACTCTTTACATATCGAGGACTCAGCGCTGCACCGGAAACTTTTGTAGTTTCACGGACGCTCTGAACTTAAAAGGATATCAATTTTACGGCGGAAACCTTTGAGAATAATACAGCTGGAAAAATGAACCGGAAGTTTTATGCTTGTGTCATTTTATAAGAGAGTGCACAAGGAGGGATATTAAAATTCTGCATTGTCTCGAACCCTGTTATGGCCGTCCAAAACAGTACATTCGGTAAATATTCCATTATTAATTTCTCTGCAAATATGCCCAATGTTTTTTTGTTCTTACAACAGACAGTTTTTCATGCCTTTTCTCCATCTTGAACTTTAATCTTTACTTGCCTATGTAATATAAATGGAATGACGTTTGCGATGCCTTGAATCTGAAACAAATGTTTGGGTGAAGGCGAAAATCGAACGAGCGTTGATGTTAAAAGTGAAACTGGACCACGCGCAAAAAAACCTTTACTCACTTCACAAGTCTCTCTCTTATCATTCGTTACTGGACTAATTGCCTGATGTGTATTCTTAAATATCATGATGCCCGATTACTTAAGAGAACCAATGGCTTAAAAGCGTACGATATCTGTTAGCGCTGAATAAGTTGTACGGCGATGGAGAGAATTTCTCGTGTTTTTCTCCGGGGAAAGCGTGATTCTCGTCTGTCAACGTGGAAATTCGGTTGGGGGGGCCGTCTGGACGTTGTGCCGGGTAATAACCGGCTCCATATTTCAAACTATTTGAATTACAAAACAGACTCCGCCCTGACCGGGAAAGGCGTATGATTGATGAAATCAGACTGACATGCACGAAATAAGAACAGTCGATTTTAAATATGTATCTTTTTCCGAATAAATGAAATATTCATACAACATAAGGTAACCGCCCCTGGAGTGGGGGATGATTAAATTGTGGGATAGAAACAATAACTGACCGGTATTCCCGGTCGAGGTGAGGAGATTCTTGACTGAATAGTTTTATCCAATGAATAATACAAACGTAAACTGCACGCCTTTAACGAATTAAGAGATAATGTATAAAGATTTGAAAGTAAAATGAGTGGATAAAGTAAATATAGTATTTATCAGCATTACTAATCCATCTGACAGACCGTGTCAGATTTATGAATTATAACATTCTATAACGTAGATTCACCATAAATTCTTCATTCGTGTATTCATAAACGCTAATATTTAATGAGCGGACTTGTTTTTATAACTGCTTTTTACGCGTATTTGAAATAACTCATCGGGTTTGGGTAATTGAAAGACAATTTAGCGCCCCGAAGATTTCACGGGCGCAGATGTTTCAGCCGAACACTTCACCGTATCAGAAAACGAGATCAGGGGGAGATCCTCGTGTTTTATACAAATTTAAGACTGGAACGCTCCGGGAACGCGAGTCACCCAAATTCCAAATCCTAAGGGGGAACACCGGAAACCCGATATCTTACTCGGGGAGGGGGCGGGGGGGGGGGGGGGGGGGGAGGACGTTGGAAAGAAAAAGAAGGTAAATCCCGGGGCGGAGTAAAGCTTAAGGCTTTAGGGACCCGTGGAGGGTAATCGAAGACCCCTGGGCGATGGGGGCGTGCATCGGGGGGGTTGGGGGTCAGTGCACCGGTACCCCAGTGACCCGCATAAATCCCACCTGATGGTATTGACAAATTTCTGAACGAAGGGACAGAACAGCCGAGAGACGCAAGCCTCCGAATAAATGTTTCGAATTTAGTCCGAACAGAAGTTCTGAACAAGAAGAATCATCATCAGTTATCATTCATGAAGTATCCTCTCTACTTTTTTACTGGAAACGCGGTAGCTGAAGACCAGAAACAGTTCTAGCTAAAAACCTGTTCGAGCTGTTAGTTGTAATTTGCCCCTAATTTACAAATTGGTAACGGAATCGAAAGCGGCGAGTATATGAAATTCCGTACTCGGTTCTATTAGGGGAACCCAAAAAGTAATCAACATTTTGACTTTGGAATTCATTTTATTTTGCACAAAAGAAACTTTAATTATGAATCTACTATATATTCACCAATATTATCAACAACTCTGCCACTTTTCCGGCAAATTTTCGATCCCCCTCTTGAAGAACTGCTCAAGACCAAAATACATCTTATCGAATTGTTGATTATTTTTGGGTGCAACCTAATACAACCCGAATATTAGCCTTCCTGTAACATTACACGATTATTCTTGTTATAAATTCAAGAATTCTTGTTATCAATTCATTTGGGAGGGGTGGAGTTATTTGTGCACATTATATTGAGGATGCAAATAACTAACTGACGATTCAGAGTTGATGAGATCCTACCTTCTAGCGCGATTTAAAATTATCGCTAATAGAATGAATCTCATAATTATTTCAAAAAACGTTATGTTTATATAACACATGTATAGAAATTATTTTAATCTGTTTTCCGGTCCTACTGAAGAAAGGCGGCGGGCATATGTGCCGGCCACTCGGCGGGGAGGCGGGCCGATTTAATTTGAAACGTCCCAATTCATAATTTGATATACCTGTTTTGTGGTCTGCGAGGGGTTGGAATACTGTAGGTTTGTGGTGTTTCTGTCTCCTCTCGCTGATTTGGTCTTTTGCCGGACCGGTTTCGGCCGCTCGCCATCTTCAGTAGCGGTGTCGGTCACTGTACTGTCAGTTGACAGTACACGTGAAAGTGACAGTGCAGTGAGGATGCCCAAAAAACATCCAAAGTGCTAACAGTGACTAATACCGGTACTGGAGATGGCGAGCAGCCGAAACCGGTCTAGCAAAAGACCAAACCAGCGAGAGGAGACAGAAACATCACGAACAGTACAGTGTCCCAATACATAATTTAATGCCGGCGTCGAATAAAAGATAATTAATTCAAACGCGGCGGGGCGCACCGCCCCTTAACGGCCGGCGACAGATGATAAAAACTGGGAGAATGAGTATGCATATGTCCGAAGGGGGTTGTAAAAAGCGCGAGGGCCATTCGTCAAGGGGAGGGGAGCGGGACAATGACTCCTCGTCCCACAATCGGTTCCTCCGGTCGAGAGCACTGGACGACGCCTAGTGTTTTTCATTGTTTACCCAACAGAAGTGTCGCCTGGATAAAAACTGTGATCTCCCCCCCCCCAACGTGGTATGGTGTTTAGCCCTCTAAAACTACAGGTCCTCGACTGGCCGGTGTCGCCCCCGGGATGACGAAGGGTCGGGCTAAGTTCTTTTTTTATTTGGCAGTTGGCACAATTGAGAGCGGTTCCGGATTTTCGACTTCGACTTTTGGGGGCCGAAAGATTTTTACGTGCCTCTCAAAAAGTCAGAAAGTTGACAAGGGAAACGTTAACATTTTTTTTTATGGAGGTGTAAACATTTTAACCTCGAAATTGTCGGTCATATAATTAATCGGTTATTAAAACGAAGAAGGAGTGGCTCGTTCGTGATGCGTACACTGTTTTATTATTTATTATTATGGCCTTTGATCTGACCTGTGTGACCTGGAAAGGTTCTTCTTGACCTGAGATGCATGCACGCTGAAAGTTTGTTGGAAATCGGTTCAGCCGTTCGGAAATGCTTAGGGAATACACACACGTACACAGACAAACGCCATTTGACAAATATTATATATATATTCATGGTGGAGTAATCGCCACCATCGTCATAATATTTTTTATCAAAACAATCAAACAATGTTGTTTTGACTTCATAGAAATACATGTTTATAAGAATACTTCGAAAAAGGACATTCATTATATTCTGACTAGAAAATATTGATAAATTAGCCACGGTTGTGTTCATAATTGGAATTTGAACTTCGTAATATTCCAAAGATGTGAAGGGGCTCGATCGAATTCCAATTAAATATCTAAGGGTGGACAAGAATATGAACTAATTTAACAGCATAATTTCTCGGATATAGAGCGTAATAACAGTAATGACGGAAGTTCAGTCCTGATTGGTAGCTGAGTTCATTATATTATCGATGAAATTTTACTGACGAGAAGTAAAATTTCGGGTTAAAAACTGTACGAGGCAGAAAACCGGACAAAGCATGAAGAATAAATCAGTTGCGATTCATCTTTTTTCAGTTCGAGCGGATCCGGGCTCAAAGATATCAAAGTGGCTAAAATTGGTGTTAATTAGGTAGGCAGTGCCGGGGTGAATTGTGTGGGCGGCCGCGGGTTAGCGTTATAATAGCAAATGAGGTTAGCCGGATAAAGTGGGATTGAACCAATTGAAGGGGAACAACAGTTGAACCGAATGTGGCGGCTGATGTCGGCCCACCCGGTAATGATAATGACTGCGCCAATTTCAAGTAATTTCTATGCCCGTTCGTGAGCATGCCCAAACTTCACGCACAAAGTCTCCTCTCTCCCTCTACCTCGCTCTCTCTCTCTCACTCCCCCTCTCTACTGGCGGGACCCGCCCATTCAACAAACTTAGCGTCCTATTTGAATACAAGGGGCGGACGACGGGACTTCTCGATTTAAGTTGTCCTACCGGGCAGGTTATGAGGCCACTTCTGTCCTAAAAAACAGACAGGGGAGGCCGGCCTAAGCCCTCCGGCCCAAAGCCGTAGCCAAGTACAAAGGGATCCCGGCTTACCTGTTTTTGCGAGGTCGTGAATACTCAGTGTGGCACTATATTCTAGTCGCACACACGAAACCACTATTTTAACTAGACATCAATATGCTCAAGTAAAGCCCTGACTATTGGAACTAAGTTCTAACGATAGTATCGATTGCATGCTGGATTATGGGCAATACCTGAATTAAAGGAAAGGAGTGTGTAATAGGAATATATAAGATGGAAAATTACATGCAGCCTACATTTTGAGAGGTGGCAACGGATGTGTTTAATCAATCCATCCGGTAAGGGTGTGCGGGGGTGGGGTCTGCCGAAAAACGAAGTTTAACGCTTAGACTTGAAGGGTTTCCAGTTAAAGTTAAGGTTCGGGCCCCAAAGCAAGTATCAGTTTTGATTAGGGAAGACGTTAAAGCCCCCCGACAGCCCATAGCGGCACCGTCTCAACTTTATTATCGTATCCCCTTTAAAATTAAACTATTAATTAAACGCTCCGAGATAATTAACTGTTATTATTAACAGCTTCTTATTATCAAAGAGGAGAAGCGCAGGGGGTCGCCCGGGGAATCTTTGATGACTCTCAAAAGGGAGCGAACCGTCTCCCGCCGATTGGCGGGTGGGGGGCCACAACCAACTTCTGATTTTCGGAATTAACACTATCTTTGTTTAGACCGAAATTAGCGGGATTTACCCTGCAGGAGGTGCTAATTAGGTTTGCGGTACTTAACGTTTAAATTAAAAGGCGTCAATGTCATCTTAAGAACACCTGGCTGTGCACTATCTTATCCAGGGAGGAATATTTTAAAATTTAGGTTTAAAAGAGAAAACAGTATACATCAAAATTTCTAGCGTTCAAGAAGTCAAAGAAACATCCCAGTTCATGGGATACATTACCAAAAATTTGGGAGAAACAGTGGTCCAAATAAGTTACCGAGCATTCATAATTGGTACTTGCACAAATATATCCAAACAATCATGCACAATAAATGTGGTTTTCACACTATTCCATTTCTTTACAAATTCTAAAGAATAATGTCGAAATATATTGGACTCCATATAATTATCCCTTATATACAAGCTCTTATATTTACAATGAACAAATATTGTAGTGAACATCTTGAGTGAACCCGGATGAGGACGTAATGACCATTCATCGCTGTAGAATGTTTTTTTTTTAACAAAAAAATTAAAAAACGGTATAAATAAAAAAAATTATTATTTTGATAGACCGATCTAGTAGAGGTTATATGGACGAAAACTGATGGGACTATAAAATATTGACAAGGGTGAGATTTCTGTTTTGGGAAGCTGGTAGATTGAAGGAAAATCGGGTAATTGGCCAATCGGCAGGGCCGAATTTTTTTTTCTTTATAAAACCTCGTCTCTTTTCGTCAAATAGGCCGGATTTCGACCGAGAGGGGTGAAATATTTTATGAGAAGTCGGGGAGGAGGGAGGTGGCGGGCGGACAATACTGGCTGGTTGGCGTTGTGCTCTGGGATGATGCTCTTATCAAGATTATATGGAGCCGCCGCTGCAGTTCCCCCCTGCATCAAGTCCCTCCCTTGCACTGATTAAAACGATGCAACGTTTCTGACTCCCTTGCAGACAGCGGCCCGGAATGGGCCCCTGTACATTTTTTTTTTTCATTTGTCGCATAAAACAGGATTGTTGCCTCGACTTCAACCACTTAAATAAATACTACAAAGCCTTTTCAGACCCTTTGCTTCAGTGTTTTGAATTTTCATTATATAAATAAGGAAAAAAAGGCCAGAGACAAGACCCTCCATTAAATGTTGGCTACTGAATTTCCTATTGGGCAAAATTACGTTCGAATATTTTCATCATTATTGCGGAAGAAATTCATGACGAATTAAGTCTCAATAATGTTAGAACTGGATGAAAATAGAATTGTGTGCCGTAAAGCCCCGATTTCCTGTTCAATGTTTAAAAAACATGTTTAATACCCATGTATTTGGTCCATACCATTCCATTAATAAATATTATTTCCTGAGATAATTATCATGTATTGTACGATTCTTGGAATCAAAAACTTATTATATGTTGTGACCGGTTTGATCGGAATATTAGTTGATAAAACTATTTTAATTGAGTCGATTGATAATTGGTTTTAGAATTCGTTAGGAAATCGTTTTAAGACTTTCTTCGAACCGAATATAGTTTCTCCTCGGCGTTGGTTAAAATTCGCGTTTGATTGGCAACGTCTGAGTGCCTGGAAACGGAGGCGTTAGATAAATTTGCATCGCAGATCCGTTTCCACCACCCGCCCGTCCTTAGCTGAGGGAGGTTTAGAGATTGGACGAGGTTGAGAGTGCTGTAATTGTAAACGCGTACGTCATTCAATATTTAATTATTCGCCAGACAGACGGTTGCATGCAGACCGGGTAAAGTTCGGTGCAGTATTAGAAATTCCGCAGTTTTGAAATTCGGTCGGGCGAAGGCTCGGAACACTTCCGATGCACTCGCACAACGTGACCGAGGTGAAATGCGAGATTACCGCTCTATGAACATATCTAATATTTTTTACACCTATATGTGTATTTTGTGTGTGTGTTTTTATTCCGAATTTATTATTATTTTTTATGCTGAAAGATGCACTGACCGCGAGAAAAATGTACTTACCCAGATATCAAAAGATCGCTATAGTCTAACTCTTTCAGCCTTTCTCCAGGTTCAAAACCCGGCTGTGGACAGACAATTCCTCCAATTTTAAATTGAAACTATAAGAACAATAATATTTACTCCAAGTAAAATTAAATAGGAAGTAAACCAAGGAGGAATCTTAAAATCCTATACCATTTTTAAGTATTTAACGGCCGGCTAAAGTTGTCTATCCGCGTGGGCCGTTCAGTTATTATACTATATTAGTTATAGTAATATACTCGAGTTGAATCAGTGGGCAAGGCATTTTGGGGCCCCCTCCGAATTAGTGGGTCGGCCAACCCGCCCCGGTGAGGGCTCAAAGGCGGTAGGGCTCATTAAGCGGTGCCCGGCTCGATGAGAGGCAAAGCCACGGTTATGAAAACCATACTGAAGCAGGCCTTGTTCTTAGCCACCTAGTTGTACAGTTTACGCGATTAGGACCCGTGGGGCTAATGCGCGATACAATTTTAAATGCACATTATAACGCCAATGAAAATGTTAGGGGCTCGTGAATTTTTATTTCGCTTGGAAATGTTCACGGTAAAATTGACTTTCGGAACACCTTTAACTAATCCCGAAGATAGAATGTTAGTACGATAAAAAAAAATCGCCTAATAAATTAGCATCCTATATTAGTAATTTCTTTGGGGTAAATTAGTCATTATATAAATAAATATTACCCTTCTAAATTACGAATAAATTAATTTTTCACGTTCATATAAAGTAACCACCCAATTTTAGCTGCTGTAGGTATTCTTTAGAGCACTATCTCGACATTCCAAATTCGATCTTACCTCCTCAAGAATTACAGTTATCAGAGTTGTTGTTTCCCAAATAGTAGCCCTTAGATTTCGTATATAATTATTACTATCGTTAGGTCTAGTCAAATATATAAAATATTATACCTTTTCGGCATTATCGGTACGCTACAGGAACTAAGGAACGTGCCCGTGTGGGGAATAGACAGCCGCGGAATACGATGATGTATCGTCTGAGGGTTTTAACAATTTCTGGGTGGGTTCCCGGTTTCCGAAGGCGGTACACAGCCCAGGGGAGTGTCGGCCGGCGATCCACTTTTCCAATAGATAGTTGCCGAAACCCATTCGAAGCCGGTAGAACAAGTTGCGGGTCGACGAGGTAAGCCACCCCCCTACCTCCACCCCACGCCAACCCTAACCCCCGGCCAGCAGGTTGTCTGCACTTCCCGCCTGGCCACCGCCTTCGATATTAATTTGAAAAGTTCTGAAAACCCAACTGTAGAGAGGCCGCCTAACAACTCCCCGGTACAACATTTCTTCAACTTCTTCTCCTCCTTCGTGGGCCAAAAATGAGTTTTAGCGCCCCGGCATAAACCCGTATATAATGTTGCCATATTGACCGTTTAACATGGGCGGTGCATTGGGATGATTTTTCAAGAAAACAGCCTAGAAGTAGAATTACTGGTATTTTCCCGAAAATGGTATGTCACACACGCGCCCCTTAAATGTCTACACAAAAATACGTCTGTAACCCTATTTTCATCCGTGAACTTATTATGCAATCCGAATAAATGTGTACAGAAATTGTGACCTGAGATCTTTTCGCATATTTTCACCACATTGGAATATTTCTATTTGTGTACAGATACAGTCCTGGAGGGAGGGATATCGCTTCGGTGAAAACTAGTAATGGAAAATTGGGCAAAGTTGATCCCGGTTGTGTGTGGAGGCGGTCCCGATTATTTTCTGAGCTTAATTCCCGGGCGCGGTGTGATTTGCCGACCCATTTAGATAGATTCCCTTCTGATATAGAATTCCCTTTCGAATTTGCCGAAATATCAAATATTCACTTTGCTCCCCCCGCCCCACGCTCACTTCTTTCAGCGGCCGTTTACGAGGAAGGCTCGCAAGCGATTTCCCTTTATTTATTAATTCGCTTGCCCAATTATTAAAGATTATCGGTTCGTTTCCGGGTTGGAAATGATTTCGAAATTATTATTCCTATCTTTTTAAAATAACTCTTAGCAAATTTAATACATAGTCAATTTGAAGCAAAAAAACATAACTATAATTAATGACTTGAGACCATTTATTTAGATCGATAAAAGATTTCAGTTACCAATACGCCAATGTTCGCTCAATATTTACTGAAATTTCAATAAGCATTAGTATCAGAAATCATCCAATTCTATCGCTAAAAGATCAGAACACGAATTCCCTGAATTGTGAAATTAACCGAAAAATTTCGAATTTCCGATAGCACTAACCGAAAAATTGGTCACCAATATTATACAAATTTCGTATTTGTAGTTTTGATTTTGACTAATTTAAAACTGACTGTGATCTTCTGCCTTCAGTCCATCTATAACTAACTGCTGAAAAACGTCTTAGGCCCAAATATGCTTGAATCCAAGATCGCAGGAATGATGAAATTAATTATTACTATTGAGAGGTTATTCAACGTAGCCTCAGGTATGATTGTAGCGATTAATAAAACGTAAATGCTCTTTTTCTCTGCCTACATTATGTAAATATTGGCCGTGAAATGATACGAAGGATTCGACGTCCGCCGAAATAAAATATTATTAAAAATAATAAAAAAGTTAACCGCCGGACTCGGACGAGGCCCACAGCTGTCTCTTTATTCCGCACCGCCCATTCGCGAGGGGCAGTATATCTCGCGACCGAACAAGAAAATGGAGAGTGGCGAGAAAACGTGACGGAAAAAAAATTTCCCGCGTCCCGAAAAGCCGTATGGCCGAGTGATAAAATTGTTTACGGGCCGGGGGAAATTTTGAAAAGGCCGTGGGTGAGAGCGCGTGACGTTGGGTCGGCAATCGGGCACAGTTTATTGCCCGCCGGTTCGTACAATGGCGACTGAGACCCTCCTCCTCCTCCCACACTGCAGCTATTTCATTTTTAGAACCCGAACCTCTCTAATTAACAGACCGGAGAGTGTGCAGTATGACATTTAATACTTCTGCGAGTCGGACTATGCGACACAATGACTATTGTCGTTGACAATGGGGGGGTCGCAGGTGAACAAATCGAGGGAATTACAATGGGGAGAAATGGCCCCGCACTGACGGATAAATACAACGGGCGTTCCATTAGACACAAACGGCTGCTCTAATACGGGTTATTCGGTAAATCTCTAATCAATTTACGCTCATAATTCCGTGATACGTTTGTAATCAATTCTCTATAGGCCACCAGCAATGCGTGTCTTGTCCTGATGATTGAACCATTATTTCCAGATATTGAAGCGTTATGTTGAATATTAAAGGAATTACTAATATTATGTGCAAACTGAATGCGCGTTGAATTTAAAACTGTCTTTGAATAGACCCCCACACATCGTTATTAAATGCCTTCCATCGGATAACCTATTCCGACGTTCAATAACAGAGTTTTCTTTTTCTTAACGAATTCCGGTTCAAGAAGAAGAGGCCGGCCCTCGCTCCAAGGGAAACACAGAGAAAATCTAGTTTACATATAAAAGGTTTCCTCTGAAGATTTAATTTGAATGATACAGCCAAGCGTTTACTGGCATCCGACCGAGGGGCGGGCCCCCTATTTACCTGCTTAACATGGAAATTCAACCGGTCGAGCGTTGCATAAATTGCCGCGGGCCTAAAGGACATTACCGGCGGCCGTTCTCTAAACATACATTTTCAATTCATATTCCACCCCCGCCCCCGTTATTTGCTACCCCGTTTATTTGGGCTTTCGGACGGTTTCACGGCAAGTAACGGCGAGCGGGGGCACTTAATTTGCGCTTAGTCTCAATTTTGATACTCACTAGGAGTACAATCGGCCCCGATCCCGCCCAGCCAGTAAGTGGCCGAAAGTGTTACGCTTCTGAGTTATACCAACCACCAGTTAAATATTTCAACTCGAATCATTGTGCACATTTTCGAAACGCGATGGTTGTCTAAAATGAAGTGTAATAATAAGAAAGTTTCAAAAGCGACAAAAGTGCAAAAAGTTCTGTATCGAATATCTAAATTCGATTGTAAGATGCAAATGTAAGACCAACTCGAAAGAATTTTAGTTTATATTCTGGTCTAAATAATTTTTTTAGAAAAGCAATAAATATTATAAATATATTATAAATAACAAAAAATATATATATACTCCTGTATATTCACATATCTGTACATGACTGTATCATTGGACACAATAAAAGTTTCCGCGAATATCGAATGTTAGTAAAAAACGTGTTCAGTCAAAATGTATCCATTGAGAAGTATCAACATTATCGACTGACTACTGGGCCATACCCATTTAGCCGCCCATTGCGATTATGGTGTAATTATAAAAGGACCCGCCCGGTCTTTAATGAACTGCAGGATTTCTGAAATTATTTCCAAATGATTACATTCCTTAGGTTATAATCCTATTTCGACAAAAATTCTTTACCAAGCGGAAATATTGCAGACCGATTGTAAAGACTCGTAGAACAGTTTCAAAGGGTAAAAGGAAAGGGGGAGAGAGACAGAGAGAGAGAGAGAGAAAGAGAGAAAAAGAGGACTTTTAATTTGTCCCCTTTGAGATTAGCACTCGAAAACTACTTTACACTTTTTTGAGGAGAAGAATGAATGAAAGAGAGAGTGAAAAAATTAAGTGTTAACGTTCATCCGATCTTTATTGATGTTTAATTCCTTTTTCTTTAATATGCTCCTTTCAACAGGGAATGATTTCATCTTAGCTGTCGGACAATTTAATAGATTGGAGTCAATAAAATATCCATCTTTACATTATGGTTCGACAAATTGATTAATTATGGATTATTCCACTTAATAAATGTATAAATTAGTACTTCATAAATTACGATAATTACAAAATGTTTTACACTTTATCTAAACTTTTAACATTGAGGTGAAACGCCGACGTCGTGGTGAAGAGGCATCGCCGCAAATGCACGCCAGCTCTAAAATGCCTATAAAAAATGTCTTAGGGCGAATTATGCGAGCGGCATAAAATCTCGGCATACTCTGGGCCGAAAGTAAATAGTGATGGGTCCAAGTCGCCATAGTTATATACTATATAGCGTCTGATGTAAAGGTAACTGCGAGGAAGAGTAAGGTAAATGATATTCGAGAGTGGTTACTCGAGAGGCAAATAGGGATCATCGAAAGATCAGTCTATTTTCAGAGTGTAGTAATACAATTAGCTGGCAAATTAAATGTTTGTAATTTAAAGACTTATTTTTTTTAGAGGAATTGTGGCTGTTTTAACAGCATATGGAGGGGAGATGTGTTTAATTGGCGCAGCTTCCGTCTAAAAGCCTCACTAGGTTCTAACACTAGAAGTATCGTGTGTAGTTTTACGCAAAAACGAAATTTAGACCCTTTTTAGAATCTGATCGCCTTCGATAATCGGTTGATGGCACTTCATTTCACAATACGTATAGAAAAAGGCGCTTTTCCAACTCCTCGACCTATAAAACACAATATTCACGATTGCGTACAGTGGGGAAATACCGTTGAATTTCACAAAAAAATCCGGGGTAAACCGGAGGGATTTTTCCCTAGCTGAGGTCATCTTGAAAAGTGAAGTTGGTCTTTGGGCTGAGAGCCAACCTTGGGCGGCAAGCGGATGCAATCAGCGCTCCCAACCAGCACCGACACCGCCCCCTCCAGCCCGGAAAAGGTTTTTGCATCAATTTAAATTTCAGATGAGTCCCACACGGAATCGGAAGATAAATGTATAGAGACATAAATTGCGAACATTCAACCCCGTTCCCATCCGACCCCCTTCGCGCCCACCACTCGCGCCGACATCGGGCCCGCAGATGCATAATTCCGCCCCGGTCGTTCGTTCAGCAACCCCAAAACCGACCTTACAGTTTTGAAAAAAATAAAAGAAAAAAACTGGGGAAAAGTCGGATCTAATTGCGGTTATATATCTTATATCCGCAGTTCGCGTTCGTGACAGTGGTCTGCGGGAAAATTTTGCGAAATAACAAATTCGAATACAAAATATATTACAGTTTGAAAACAGTTAAAAAACGGTAATACAGATATAATAAGTACAGTTAGCTTTCTGGGCAGACTTCTGATCCTTTGGGTCGTTGTAAGGATTGTTCAGTAATTATTGACTTGTTTTTGAATCCCCAGAATCCTTTCTATAATATTTACAACGTAACATTGGTTTTTATAGAAAAATTAAAGGCTTGGCCTTTCATATATAGGATACGTCTTGTTGGTTCAATTTTATATTTCTTTCGAACAACAATAATATGATAAATTTGCGCTACATCTCGCTCCCGACAATCGGTCGGCCGTGGAATTAAAAAAAGAATCGTCGAAATTTCGGCAATTCATTTAGAATGCAGCGAATTTGTAAAGTGGTGGCATTGTCCCCACTGGCACGTCATTAAAAGCTACAGGCTGCGGGGCCCCAGGGGCATTACGCCGCCGCCATTGTAACGTTACATCGGTGCCCCAATAATTACTGCTGCAATTGTTAGACATGTACCCTGTCCGTTGTCCTTTTGTGCCCCCCCCCCTTTCGGAATAATTAATTCACACCGTGCTGCAAGAGGAAATCGCGTTTATCGCGTACGCTGAATTCAGAACCCGGACCCGCTCAATACATCTTGCTGCTGTACGCGATTATTTATTTAAAAAACAAAGAAGCCTGGCTGACCGTAATTAAATTATCCCGTCTAATATCTACATATTTAAAAATATTTCACCGCGTACCAATACTGGCCTCAGTACCACATAAAATCTAATACAATAAATACACGCCGTACACAACGTAAACTTTCCCGGCATGTCGGTTATATAACCAACGCTGTTATGTTATATTAAACCGCTGGACAATGTCGGATCGCGGACATAATGGCCGGGATGAACAAATCCGGATATTGAACAAGGACATTGCGCGGTGGCACTGAAGGGGGCGGTTGGGGGGGTTGAATGCCGAAAGAGGGTCGGAGACGACCGAGTAATGGCATTCGAGTGTAGGGGCTGTAGGGGGAGACCGCTAAACGCCCCCGTAAAAGGACCTTAAAGAATTTCTAATTACAAGCTTCATTGTCTTCTCTCCCCCTTCCGCCGCAATATCTGTATTAGGAACAAAAGGAGGGGGAGGAAGGGGGCTTCTGACACCACTTTTCAACAATCTACCCCTTGCCCGACCTTCCGGTTGGCCATTTGCGGCCTCCGCACAGAGTGGAGTTAATTTTACGATTATTGTTGCCAAATTATTCCCAGTAGATTGCTCCCGATTGAGGTTTTCACGTTTTCTCTACTCGATTCAGATTCTTGTTTGATTTACGCGATACAAAAATTGACAATTCGTTGCATTCGATAAAAATTCTCGGCACAAAATATATGTCCACTCCAATAACATAAAATATCCGATCCAATAAAATTGAATATATTTATTTGATTCTGACTCTAAAGTTCTTCACATTTTCCTGTCCAGCAAGGGCCTCTTGTCAGCATCCACCTGATCATGAAGTGAATTGGAATAATTCTTGGGAACGGATTCAGGCTCAACGTACGAGCACTCGTCATTAATGGTAAGGTATTATTGCCAATATTTACTTCGATTGATATATTTATTTTCAATTTTTCGACTTTAGACAAAGCTGCAAACCTTTAGAGCATAAATTTCAACAAATAAGCGCACTTCCAAGACGACAGACCCGAGGATTTTCACTGAATGATGCCCACAAAATAAAAGTTGTATACATCAATTTCACTTCACTTTTCAAGACAGAAACTATTGCGGATGTTATCGTGACGATGGTTCGTGATAGTATCGCCCACACATAAGAATAGTCGACCATATTCACAATTCCCCCCACTTTCACATTAAATTGTATCATTTGCGCTCCCCATCGTAGCATTTGACATTAATTGTTTTTCACCGCACAGTATTATTTGGACGGGATTACTGTCCAGGATAATGTTCACCTTTTCTTTCTGTCTTCCCTATCAGTTTCACATTTCCCCATCCCTCCCCTTCACGGTTTTGACAAACTCACAGATTTTTCCCTACCGCTCGTCGGTCGTACGTCACAAATGTCAGCCGGGTATAATTCATATGTGACATTTAGTTTCTCGGTTCCCGTCTTTTTTTAGTCCCCCAACCGACGCCGCCGCCGCCGCCGAAGGAGGCCTCAACCTTTTTTAAAGGTGAACCGAGTCGTAACCATAATTACAGAAAAGTACGGGGCGGGTAGAGACACTCGTAAACAACGTCGCCGCCCCCCCTCACTCTCTCTCTCTCCTCGGCAACCGGGTTTATGCGAAACGGTTCTTTTTTACGGAGCCCTCCGGCTGTGTAGCGTGTTCGGCGGAATAACCGATGAGCCCGCATCACGATAGCCGCCACAGCCACGCCTAGGCGAAAACCTATGAAAACCTAAGATTTATAACGGCATTTTTTACGGCCGTCGTAAATTTTCATAGCGAAAGGTGTACGGTAATCGCTGACTGTACGTCCGGCAATATGATATACAGTGGCAAATTTTAATTAGCGTAAAACAAAAATGCTAAAACGTAAATGTTCTAGAATTGTTTCATACATCTAATACATTTCAGTATATTATGTTATTATATTGAGTAAAAACATTGAAAATTTTTTTTACTTTCCTCTAAACGAACGACCATGATGAAATATTCGATGTACGTAATGCCATTGATTAATATACCTCATATCAATACAGATGTAACATTGTACGCGAATTAGATAAAACACCTTGCTTTCTTTCAGGATTCATCGATATTGGTACAATATTATTATTATCCAAGAATAAAATTTTACATTCTATACCTCAGGCTCACTGTCCCTGAGAAGGTCCTTACCTAGTTGCCAAAGGGTTTGGCAGTGTGAGATGCCTTAGGAGCCCACCAATTACGAACATAAACAACGCTAAAGAACTAAACAAACTAAATAAAAAAAAATATACAGAACGAGAGAAACTCAGACAAAACTGAAAAACAGAGTAATCAAAACTAAGCGAGAGTGAAATTAATTAAATCCAAATTAAATGAACAAAAGAAAAATGAATCAAATGAAAAGGAAGGTTAAATTAAACGGGACTAAAGATATTAAATAGTAGTTGGTTGATTTAGGTCACCAATCCTTCCGTTGGGGATGGAACCATATTCGGTTTCGTGCGAGACAGAAGGCGTAGGAATTAATCGTGGATCGGAAAGCCATAGCCCTATTCCCTTCGGGGCTGGATGGAGTGACGGAGGGCGTTAAAAAATCGTGCGGCGTCTCGCCCAGATGAAACTCATAAAGCATTGTCTAGTGTCGGGCTATGACGGATGCCGGCACACTGAATTCAATCCCAAGGAGGGAGAGGGAGAGGGAGAGGGGTGGGAGAGAGGCAGAGATGGCGAACAAGGGGATGGGAGAGAGAGAGAGAGAGAGGAGAGCGGGAGGGCTGACATATATCGCTGGTCGGTGAGACAAACAACGTCTCCAAGGCCCCCGTTTTGAATACGATTCTTGCGGCAGAACGTCGAAAAATGGCGACTTCTTCACCACTACCCCCTTACCCAACCCCATCTTGGAGGAATACCTCCGCGACCACATTTTTCCCATTTTCCATCACGGGGGCGCCTATTTTCCTGGGCTGCACGCAGTTTTCAGCCTGCACACGATTAAGGATCTCAATGTAGGGATTTAAATAAATATAAATTTTAAGCATTGCTCATGTGCAATATCACGCAGTTGATAGCAATTTTTTGTTAAATATTTCATTATGGTATTACATGTTCTTGAATTGTACCGCTTAGATGATGTAACATAAAATTTATGTGTATAAATGAAATAATGAAACGACAGGGACGAGGAGTTAAAAATTATATATGACGCCGGAGGGAGTAGGAGGAGGAGAAACTTTTAGTATCTTGAAAATACTAAAGCTCTCACTGTTTATGATTAGTTAACCCGTAGTTATCTATAGGGGTTTGCCTTTGTGCCGGTCCCCGGAGGAGTTATGAACGGCTTTCTTGCCCGGGGCCGCCGGAATCATAAATTATGTATCCCTAAATGAAACTGCCGCCGTACCCTCCGCGGTATTTTCTTTGAAAATGTATTTGTATCGATCCTTGGCCGGCCCGAGTGAGACGTTGCGTTCCCATACCGGCCCTTATTGGTTTGGCCTCATTACTGAATGGAAACCATCTTGCCGGCGGCCCGCCTCGATATTGGGCTTACTTTTAAACGTTAATAAACCCGGACTTTCTTAGTACCACCGAATTTATTGTTTCCGCCGATGAAAACTGACTGATGTTAAGACAAATTCAATTTGTCCGTCGCTAATTGTTCGCTTCTTCAAAAAGTGGAAACGCCGCCTCCTTCTTGGTGTATTTCATTAGGCGGTGCTCTTTAGTCTTTTTTGAAAAGGATGAAAATTAAGGAATGAAAATGAACATTCTTGTATTCTGTAAGCGAGGTCGCTCGGAAGAATACAGTTGAAAATTATAGTCCCATGCACACTTATAAATATAAAAGAGAGTTTGTTCCAAAGGTATTTACGGCAACATAAATGTTGCTAAAGAAGTTATTTTTCAGTACTTCTGGTCTTTCCATTTTATATTAAATTGAAAACTGCAAAGAAAGAGTTTCTGAATACTCATAAATCATATGACTTTTTCCCGGTGATAATTCACTAACCTGAATAAGTGTTACAATAGCGCTTAGGCACTAAAAATTTACCGACCGAATTCAGGACATAACAACGAGAAACCGATGACTGTCCAGAATAAAAGAGCGGATATATTTACACGAGGGTTTAATCGAAATTAAACTGCTGTTAAAATATACATTAAACATGTGCAGGATTCAATTCTATGACATCAAGCAATACTGATTGGGTTACCATCACATTTTCCAAACTTTAAGATAAATAAACACAAAATACGTTATTTTCTGTCTCCACTGTGTTATTTTGTCAAACGTTGCTCGTGCTGGGTGTACATGTAGTTACAATGTAGTGATATTGCTGACAGGATTCATATGGGAAGAGTTATTAGCCAAGTCTTCTGTATATCTGATATATTAGCCAAAATACATATATCTGATATATTGTTGTTGATAATAAATTATTTAGCTTCATAATTGAATTAGAAAATCTGTCCCGATTAAATAAAATTAGGTTACCAAACAAAACAAAAGGGTCGAATTTTTCATTGTCGCTATCTCCGCATTTGAATAGAGACCGCCATGAAAAGAGTAAACGAATTGTGCAGACGTTATTATCGGGGGAAACGACGTTCATTTTTATAGGTCCATCGAAGTGGGAGACGTCGTAACGACAAGAACCTACTCCGATAGGGCGCTTTCTCATTCTTCGCGGAGAGTTTTCCGGGCCATCAGACTCATCCCGGGGCTGTTTAGCCCGCGCCCACATCATCCGATGCATCAACCCGAAAAGTTTTCACCGCTTTTACAACGAGTGGGCGGAATAAAATATCTGGGAGAACTTCGCCGCATCAAAAATTCCGCGTTATTTTGAACCGGAGACAAGTATTCCTGCTGCGTGTTTATTCCGTGATATACCAAAGAGAAAAATACATACTTTTATGGCGGGTTGAGTATTCCCTATTTTTTTTTGTTTTAGAAATAATACATTCCTTGCAACTCAGAGATATGAGAGGGATGAAACTAAATGCAAATGTTATTATCACCCATTGGATATTCGGCTTCACTCGATATTCGGATTTACCGAATAGATTGGAATGTCCGAGGTTTTGTTACTGATAAAAAAATTCCCGGTTTAGGTAATTTAATTTCCCGTTAATTCCTTTCGCTCGGGTCCCTCCAACCTCGTTGAAATGTGATAAAATTGAATTTTCAGATCTATGCCTTAACGACTATTTCCAAAAACTTCGGGTAACCAACCTAGAGGGGAAAAATTGTTCATTGATTGAACTGGATAGGAATCCCCTCCGAATTGCTTTACGTCATAACGAGAATATGAATGGTTCAAAAGTTTTCAGGGATGGATAATCCCTTGGTCCAAATCGTAGAGCGGGAATGCGTGCTCTTGAGCGTTATTCCTGTCAATCGACGTCATACCATCTTAAAATGGAGGAATCTCTTATATATACGTAATACACGTGGGTTAATATTCCTAAAGGTACCGAATGGACGCAATGGGGGAGAATGCATTGAAGAAAGGAATATTCACCGCCAGCCGCATTTGTGACCGAAATCTGAAAAATCGGTCGACCAAGTGAGATTTTTGTTAATGACGTCTCTTTCCGGTCTTGCCCTCTCGAAAAATCATCAATGGACGTGTTTAAAATCGTAGTTTTAAAGTAATCAATAAAATTTAACCCTAGAAAAAGAAAAACTATTTTGGGAAACTCAGCAGGAAACATTAGCTCTACGATTAAAAATAAGGAAGGGAAACAGAAAATTATTTTACGGTATTGAATCTTGACACCGCTTAAATTCAGTAAGCTCGTCGTAATTTCAAGTAACCAGAATTTGTGGAACGTAAATGTTCTAAAAACACCGGTCGGGGTGCAGGTGTGGTTTTTTAATAAAGGTGGTATCGAGCTCGGGGGTCGTCCGTTTTCAGGGAGGAGCCCAATGAAATAATGCAGGGCGCTAATCCCCCGGGTATTAGTCCGGTTTAACTTTCATCGGGCATACCGATAATTAAAATTCGTTTAGAAAAAGCAGATTATTCCAATGACAACCTTGTTTTACAATCCCATTTAATATTCATTAATTCGAGTGTGTTGCCCTGCACTATTTGTTTGATTATTAACATTATTTACACTATATTCCAGTTCGCATTAGCAATTGAAATGTCAAATGGTTAGCGGGTTTAGGTGCCTGAATTTAGGGCTTTTATTTTTCACTTCATTCGGAACGAATACAAGGACGCGAGGCAATACAATTATATGTTAAATAAATCGGTAAATCAGCGTACTTACTCAATCTTACTTTGTGCATTATTATCTAACTACAATTCCAATTTAATGCAAAATAAACTTACAGAATGATTTTTTTATTTGTTCATGAAGCTCGATACACGGAAATATTGGACAACAGGAAAATATCCTTTTAGTACAGTGTGAAATGGTTAAATGTCCTACTGCTTCTTTAATTACTTTAATGTTAATATTTTCAATTTTGTACGTATTTTTAGGTTTCTCTAGACATTCGTATAGGAAGTACCAGATTGGTATAAAACTATGAAATACCACGGTGTTTCATTGGAATATACGAAAAATTAAATTACATTCCTCGTAATAAAGTTTATGTAAGTTGAAGAAGAATGAGAGGAATCGATAAAAAATATGCGGATTTAATTTATATTCACTCACGGGATTATATGCAAAAAAGTGAATAAAATAAATAATTAAAGTCTATAAACTTATTATATATTAGAGACCATTCTGAAACGCGATTTTATGTCGAGAAAAGCTGGATCAGTTCTGGCACCGTTTAATTTATCTGCGACTGGAAGGTCGGGATTAAACCACGAAATGGGGGGTAGTTTGAGGAGTGTCCCTAGGTGAAGTCGTGTTGGGGCGGGGGCGGGGGCCATCGCCAAATTGGATAATTTGCTCCGAGTGGGTAAATAGAGGGTAATTTCGAAGTGTCCCGGGCCCGGCCTTTGGGCCACGACCGCCAACCGTGTACCGACAATTCCTACCCAGTTGGGCAAAAACCCTTAAACAATAAGTGCCGCACAATAAACCGACCTACAACCACTTGCAATATAAACTCGACTTTTAGCATTTTTCCAGTATAATTTATGTAAAATTGAAGTTTATATTGACATAACAATATGTCAATTGTGGCGTGAAACATCTTTTTGCCTTAATACTTATGTTACCACACATAGCTCAGTTAAGACGACTGAAAAACCTAGACCGGTCAGGCATAGAGCATAACAGAGTTTCTCCTATCTCCATAGTATAGGATTTGTATTAATCGGCGTTTTTATTTTATTATAATTGAACATTCTGTGATCTATTCTAGTATTATACTACTTGTAGTTAATCGATAAGTTTTAGAAATTAAAGTAGTTAGCAGCTATAGGAAATTTGCCTAGCAAGGGACAGGATAAGGCAGTAGCAGTTCCGTCAGAAAAAAGTTAAAACCGGTGTTAAATTGCCGGAAAAAAATTACCCGCGCGGTCTCGAAAATGATATGGCCAGTCTCGCCAAGGCTTTGTAAACATTAATCGCTCCCAATAGGGATTTAATTAATTCGGTTCGGACGGGAACTGAGGGATATCGCGGAGGGAATGGGAAATTTGTGTCGGTGTGCTGAGTGGGGGCGGAAGTGGGAGACGTAGCCGGAGCGGTAGCGGGAGCGGGAGCAAGAGCCCTCCTAGTCGGAGCCCCAGGAACTAAACTAATTAATTATTGGCTGAATGCCTGGCAGTCCTGTTTTGTCACTTGCACCCCCCGCACCCTTATCATGCTCTCTCCTACCTGCCTCATAAACGGCCGTTTAATATATTTCATAACCGACAATGGGACCTGCGACCGATATTGAAATGCTCCCGGGTTCCTGCCCCTCCGCCTCCCTCAATCCCTTTACTTGCCCCGCTTTGTCAAGCCCGCTTTCTTTTGTTCCTATTTTATTTAACTGTGCAACTTTCCAAAACTCCTACTCGACCCACCGGTCGGTAAACGGTGTATGTCCTTACATCGAATTTTGAACAATTAACTACCTATGTTCAATTCGCCAAATTATATTATCAGTTGTACGCAGTATATAATTCCCTTCACGCACCATCCAGTTTCAGTCCATATTCAATAGTTTTCTTTAATATATAATCAAATCGTCGGTGATGTATTTTGGTCTTGAGGAGTTCCTCAAGAGGGGAATCGAAAAATTACTGGAAAAGTGGCAGAGAGTTGTTGATAATATTGGTGAATATATAGTAGATTAATAATTAAAGTTTCTTTTTTAGCAAAATAAAATTAATTCCAAAGTCAAAATGTTGATTACTTATGGGTACCCCTAATAGTTCTGTCCTATGTTTATACAGATATTTCAATGTTATTTTGTAATACATAAAAAAAGGTGAAAATCATAACGAAATAAGCAGCGGTGGACTGGATACTACTTGATATTTTACACTAAATATTACTAAACGTGGAAATAATACATTGGGTCAGTTCTTGGCCTTTGATAATCATAGGACTTAACCCGATAAGTCGTACACAGTATATTAAAATATTTACATTCAAGCGCTTATAAATGTCTAAAATTCTCGTTTCTAAATTTGGGAATATATTTCAATCTGGGGATGAATTGTGGTTACGCGTCCGCTTCTCGGTCCCGACCGGACATCATATTACTGTTGCGGAGGTTGGTACGGGCGGGCGGGGTAAAAGTCACGTCTTGGCCAACAGCCGGCGCCAATTTCCCGACCACTTTTCCGTTTCCATCTGCCCCGAGCACCCAATCCGGACGACGCGTTTAATAATTCAAGTCGTCAATTTCCCCGACACCTGCGCCGCAGCCCGTCCCGCGTAAATAGGGCTGTTTGTTTAATTTCGGTGTACGTCGGAATGTGCGTTATACTCGGCCGTACAGAGGGGAATAGGACCGAATGAAGGGAGGAAAAGATGCAGTTCAAGTCCTGTCGAAAGCGATATCCTGGAATTCGGGAAACCTTCATAGTCTCGCTTGGGAGACTTTAGAACCGTACACTCATTGGTGGCCGAATCTGAATTGCTATTGATGATAATTACATTGAACAGTTTGGATTGTCGATTTCAATGCTAGGGGTAAGTAAACGGAGGGTAAGAAAAATATATTTTACTTGTTTCCCCTATATTTAGCTGTGCTTTACGCTAGCAATGCCACTATGATGTTAGGCAGCCGACATGCGATCTGCTTCATAAAAGTGTTGACTAATAAAAAAAGGTTGAATTTGACTTTAATTTAAACTGGAATTTCAGGTATAGTATTACTAAGTTTGTATTCTTGAATGGATCTGTTTGTCAACTCGTAGTAATATTGAGATTTCTCGTGCTGTCCTCGAAAGCGCGGTGAGACCTAAAATAATCTCTAAGAAATTTCGAATCTATTAATTCAGTCAGGAAAACCGACATTAACATTTTTAATCAAGCTAATTGAAACTCTTATGGTATAATCGATGGGGTCAGAGACACGGGAACGGCGTTCATAAAATGCGAAATAGAACTCGGGCAGAATTGAACGACTTGAAGGGAGGGCCATCGAGAAAATAGAGCTAAATAAAAGAGGTAGTGTAGGGAGAGGCGATGAATAAATGAAACGGGAGTGGAAATAGCGGTAGAATTTATGAAGATAGCGCATGCAGCCGGGAATATGATTCTTAGGTTTAATGGTGCCCCTCGCCGGAGGCAAAGTCATATAGCTGTCTGCACTATTATCGTCTAATATCGGTGAAGTGTATGAAATATGTTCGGTTCCGGTCGGAATTTATGTTAACATTAAGTCATCGAAGGGCCGTTATTATTAATAGGGAGGGGGAGTCAATCGAAAGCGGATTTAAGCCCGAAGTTCTTTAAGTTTGGCCATAACAAGTCTGCCGGAAGATATGGGCCGGTCCTGAAAACCAGATGGCGCGACCACTCGGCTCAAAGAACGACGGTTTTTTTTTTATATTCCCAGGGGAACTCAAAAACTCCGGATTTTACGCTATGGACGCTTTAATGAAGAGGAGGGTCAGTGAACAGCTTTGGGTTTTTATTCTTGACGCGACGTGTGCAACAAATCTAAAATACATTGGGTTGCGGTAACCATTTAGGATATTCCGTTGTTGGCCCGATTCCACATCGCCTTTGTTAAGGAATATTGTGTTATATATATACTGGCTTGATAGTGGTCTCGGCCCTGTTTTGATCATAAATCATCTACTATTAGTGGTTATAAAATATTTTCAAAAACAGAAATGAAATATTTACTTTCATTGATGCTCCGTCATAATTAACTACCATGGCTAATTATCCACCGACAATTTTGTTTAAATATTATCAAAGAGTAAGATCTGGCGTAACGCATTCTGTGTAACATAGAATTTCAATGTTTCTATGGCTCATACTGGGCTTAACAGCGGGGCTAAATTAAATGGTAATAATTTCTCGACAAGTATTATCGATATTCGCACTGCGTCTCCGTGTGTCTAACAGTAGAATGCCTGATCAGGATCCATGATATACGTTCTCCTTCCCCCGTTCTCCCTTGTCTTTATAGTGTAAACCACATCGATCATTTTTTTTTTGCTTTATTTTCAAGGACTTTTGAGTTAAACCTTCAATTTGAAATTGAAATTCGCAAGGAGTGCTCTCCACGGTGCGCGGGTATCATCAAAGGAAAGGAAAAATCCACGATCGGCACATGACCCCAGTCCTGGGGGGGGCATAAAATCAGCATCTTTCCGCCTCGAAGAACTTTGTCGGCTCTCATCCTAATCTCCATCCAATCTCTTTGAACCCGAAGAGAGAATTGTTCCCGTTGAGGTGGCATGGACTAACTTTATTTCTCTTTCGCTAATCCATTACCGTTTGTCCCGTCCTGAAATAATAATCCGTCAATTAATTCGACTCCTAGTGAACAGACGCAGATGCAATGAAGGAAGTCCGACAGGAGAAAATCGGTATCAGACGGGAGAGAATCAACATGAGCATTTAATTAAGTCTCGCCCAAACCCAAAACTGAAATATAGTATGTCTGTATAGGAACTCATATCATATATCTGCCTACTACATCAGCCTAATAAATACTCAAATACAGCTGGCTTAGTTCTGGATTTCGAGGAGATCTATATTTCATCTACAACGTCTATATTGGTACAGAGTGTTTTAGCTTTTACTTTGCTTCTGCAGTTACATTCAATGTTAAATGACATAAACAAAGCTTCGCATTTTTTCAGAGCATGCGAGTAATTCAATATATCTTCCAGTGTCTTAACCGATGAATAAGTGTTCACTTGGGAAAATGTAACCGGATTTAAACAAAATTAACACAACGTTACATCTTCGAGCATTAAGCCTACTCGCCCGACTCCGAGTTCTATATAATTCAGGAGCCCGAGTAAGGCATTAAGGCTGAATTACTAAAGAGGAAGTCATAAATACGGGTCGCATGAAAACATAATTTAACTGATGTAATTTAAGAGTTGGGTAGAAACTGCTAGAAAATAGTCAGTGGCACATACAGGAGGACATTAATTACGGAGCAATTATTATTATGTGACGACAAAATTGATAAAATTATTTCTAGTAAATATATTTATTGTGTCAGTTAATTTTTTATTTCTCAATTGATATTTGGGGTTTTATTTATCATTAATTTATTATTTTCCTGAATATATTCAAGCTCATAATCGATTATACAGACTGCATTTCGTATATTTAATTATATAAAAATATAGACATATCCCTAAACAATTCATATATTTAATTTGCAGGTATCTCAAATGCTATCACAAAGTGGCCTATATCCCGCAGTGATATTCTGTGAGAATGATATCACGGTGTTCTGGCCGTCGTTTGGCTGAACCACAATAGCATCACCACAAACACCTGCTCCTGTGTCGGATATTCGCCCGAACAACAAAGGGGATACCGCCGAGAGCTGCAACTGTCGCTGTACGCGCACAGGAGAGCTCTTCGAGCGCGTCACGTTCGTAGCCCGGAAACACATACGCGGTTAATACAGGACCATCGATTAATTCCAAAATTCGGAGCGGTTAAAGGACTGGACGAGGCAATACAATTCATCGTATTTTACTTAACATTAAGTTTCGGATATAATGTCAGATGGGCGAGATTAATGAGAGTTCAGACGAGATACCAGAAAAATATTTGATTGCTCTGTTAATTACTTTTTCAACTTTTTTTATTTTGCACTTTTGAAAGGGACTGAACGAGTGGATTAGGATGAGGAGAAAGGCGGGAGTGGAACTTCAGGAACCGGGATTTTGCGACTTCGTCGACTGTCAGTATGTTGAGGTCATGGTGGGTTGTGTGGTTAGAAACATACCGGGGAGCATTAAGGATGGTGCGAAGGACTTCTGATTGAAATCTCTGGATGCGAGCGATGTCGGATGTCTCGGTGGAACCCCATAGCTCTATACCGTATGTCCATGTCGGTTTGAGTATCGCTTTGTATATTGTTAGTTTGTTACTTAAGGTCAATTTCGATGTCCGTTTCAGTAATGGCCTTAAGCGTCCAAATTTTCTGTTTATGTCGATTCTTTTGAGTCGGGTGTGGGGATTCCACGTGTCCGTTAATTACAAAGGAAAAAATCTACTGTCTATAAAGTGCCCCCAGGACTCGAAATCAGGTTATGAAGCTTACAAATCAGTATTGATAACGTGCAGAAATATAGAGATGTAAATTTGGGACTAGTGGAGTTACATGTCACTAGACAATATGTTCCCGATTAAATTTCACTGTATAGCACTTATGGTTTTAGAGCAGATAAGTAGAAAAAAATATTTTTGTCTATGCTAGTCTTAATACATAAAACATCATTGAGATATTTTAAGGTCGCAGCGCGTAAATCGCGTTGAGTACGGCTCGACCTCCGAGAGTTCGGAGTAGGAATTTAAAAAAATAAAACCCGAAGAGTGAACGCATAATATAAACTAAAACAAGCGGAAAAAGTCAGAGGTCTTTTGTAGCCGAGGCGGTCGGGGACCTCGGGGGTCGGGGGAGTCGTGCATCCAGCTCCGGCGGGGCGCTATTATTTCATTGGAAAACAAATAAGAGGAACTCGACACGGTCTCATTTATCTTCTGCCCTCCACCTCGCGGAAAGACTCTTTCAAATTGTTACAATTTATTTTGTTTCAGTTTTTCTTCCCCTACCCCCTACCTGGGCTTCTTTTTTCAAGCGGCGGTCTCAAGTTACAAGTTTGAAAGCGATCCGTCAACATTTCCGACCTCGGTTTTATTAACGCGTGGCAACGTATATATATACGGACCAGATTATCCGATTGCCGCGTATCATCTATCCTGGGACTTCTAGTCGTTCATATCCTTAACACGTTGACTGCCACATCACCCGTATTCAGGTGACAGTAAAGTTTCTGATCGGGCCGCGTCACCCGCATTGGGGTGACACTGATTTGACTACTTGCGAAGGAAAACTATTGAATATTAATTAATATAAACTCTATTTATTAATATAAACTTAAATTTATAAGAGAATATTTATTAATAGAAACTGTATACAAAAATGGTTTAATAAAATTATGTAGAATGTACAACTTTAAAACATTTTATACAAAGCTGGGGTTGGTCGGGACAACTTGGACAATAAGTTGTTTTCTTTAAATTCTTCAAATTTAAAATTAATTTAGTTAATTTAATTGTATTGCGATTTGCATTCTTCAAATATCGGTGGGAATGCCCAGCAGAATCATTTAAATTTATTCATTTTTAATTTAACATATTTCTGTATTTGGAAACCGCCAAACTCACAGAATTTTTGCCGCCGTTCCTCGTTTCTTTGAACTCCGAATCTACCAATGGTGTACTCGCATTGAAATGCAACATTAAGTGAGAAATAGGATAGAAAGGGGGACAGCGTTTTATGTTTGAAGATAGTTCAGTTCCAATCTCGAATGGGTACTAATTCTTATGGCGTTACAGCTAAAGTGAAAATCGTGTCGGACTCCGAATCGAACCAGTGGACACCAACCTTGTTATTTTGTACCGATTTCTCACCAGCAAAACGGATTATATCCTTGCAAATGATCTACTCAAATTGGGCTTTTAGCCTAATAACATACCCGGAATAAAATTAGCTGTTTAATCTCTGTTTTAGCAAATTTGCACTGTTCCGAGAATATGAGAGCAAAAATAGCATCAACATTAATATTTCCTTTACGAATTTTCACAACTAATGAAATATTATTTTATTCGCGACAATAGTTTTGCTGCATTAAAGGAGATCGATTGCAAAATGCAGTGAAATACTGTACCAATAAATTAGCAATTCATGAGGTATAAAATAATGCCAATTATTCGTGAAAAGAAATATCCGCTTTTGGTGGTTTTTTTTTCAACCCCCCCGTTTCTGAGTCATGATGTTAAATCTTCCCCTTGCTGAAATTGACCGTCGCGTCGGGAATAAACCCGGGTTCGGATTTTTGGAACGGCCGTATTTCATAATCCGAGGCATTAAGCGGACAGATTAAGCGATAATCTTCGGCATTGTGCAAATATTTGAGCGGCAAATTTCGCCACCCGTTTTAATCCCTCCCGCTCTCACCAGGCAGTCTATAAGCCCCTCTCTCCTCTACTCGCACTCTTCGCCGGCTCCGTTCACGCCCCCCCCTCCGATGATAGTGCCGATCATCCCCCTTCTTCCCTACCTGTATTCTCAACTCCGAGTTGGGACACTTGAAGCCCCCGACTTCGGAACAACTACACGCCGGGGGGTTTTCCCCTCTAAGAATTTGTTCTCCCACAAATATGTGACAGAAAAGGCAGAATTTCAAGACCTGAAAAGTACTCAGACCGAAGTAACGAGAAGCGGACCGAAATGAAAAAACAAATTCTAGACGAAGTATCCTGTTAAGAATTGCACTGACTGCGTCGTATGGACGCCAGAACGGTAAGAGATACTTCACTGATAACTGAATTTATATACAATGGTGGAATTATTATTCCGCTCGTTGAAATAACGGTTCAAAGGAAACACTGTAAAATGTTATTCCACCTAACGAATAAATAAAAATCCATCATTCTAAAGAAGTAATTCATTAAAATTATATAACTAATTTGGAAATAGTTAAGCCAATACTTTTACATTAATCTAAATATCCAGTATTTACACGGCTTATATTTATATTGTTTAGTTCTAGGGATGTGTGGAGGGCGCTGAAAATAGAGCCGAAAAAACCCCTTAGGCAATCTTGGTTCGGTTTGATTGGTAGTTGGATTTTTGTTTGGGGGGCCCCCCGCCCCGTTATCTAGCCGGTGACAAAGGCCTGACGGGACAGAACCAGAGCGCAGAGAGATAGCGGAGCCGGCGCTCTGATTTACCGAAGGATTATAATAGACGGTTTGTCGATCACAATGAAACATTATCCGACTGTCTATCGGCGATGCCGACCCCAAATAGACTTTTCAGGCTACGTTAATAGTCCGATATGAATCCGATTTTCGGCCCTCCCCGATTCGTGTCGGAATTATTTCGATTATAAATTCCCCGATTCTCTTTAATCGGAATTCCCACAGAATTTGGCAGAAAAATGGACAGATCGCGCCGTACTCAGTTTCACAGTTGCGGCACAATGACAATTTCGTGATCAGGAAGTAATTTCTATTATTATGACGCGAAAAACTCGGAGGAATACAGTTTTCTGCGTAGATAAACTGCGAAAACAGCACTCGGAAACCTTCAACGACGAGGCAACAATAAATACATTGAATGTAAAAGTTTGAAGGTAACCGAAGTTCTCATAATATTTTACGTATGCATAGCGTAGTTGGACATCTGAGAGAGCCGCCCCCGACCGGCCGGCGGCGAATTCCTTCCTTTGCATTAGCGCTCCCGGCAATAATTAAAACCGGATCTGGAGGCCAAACAGAAAGGATTTAATTAGGATTCCGAGATGGGCGGAGTGTTCACCCTTCCACATTTAACTTCAATCCTAAGCAAAAACCAATGTGGACGATTCAGTCCCGCGAGAATTTTGAGAGCCGAATTTAAAAAAACACTTTCTTGTAATGCCCTACTAATACCGGTGTATCCACCATTATCATTTTCAATTAATATTTTCTCAACCGCCCTGTTGTTTTACGAAGCATTGCTGGAGGCTTTATTAATTCCAGCTCACGCTGGGTTTCAAGGCAGCTCTTAAATCACCTGTTTTTCAATACACTAATCCGCCATTAAGCTACACATAATGAAACCCTAAATGAAAAGCATGAATGAGGCCTCTGAAGCCATTCAGGCCATTCTGTTAATTCTGTATTTCAGTTTGGATGCTTTACAAACCGGATGCCTCGTATTTTTGTTTTATTTATCATCGAAAAAATCACTGTCGAATTCTAACGGTGAGAATTCCAATTACCTTAATACTTCCCTTAAGTCTAAATCCCGCACCAATTTGTTAACTGGACGGTTATCCATAGCCGCTCAATTACCGAGCGGTCTTTGGGAGCTGGTGGAGTGGACCCGGGAGAAATGAAGCCGGAAAAGAGGTAGCATCAATACTATTAAGAGAATTGTGCTGAACAACACGAGCAGGAGTGGAAAGGTGAGAGCCGAAAAAAAGGAATATATCGATTGGGTGTAAATGCGCAATTAGGGGAAGTCGCCGCTATATATAGCACCATTTGTTCCTGATAATGGCCTTTACTAATAGCGACCATTTTTTTTCGTGCTCGGACCGAAACCCCCTCGAAAACGTTTGCCCATTTAACGGGAGAGAACCGATCGGCGGTACCGCCGCCCCCCTCAGGGCGCCATCTGCAAAAGTCGCTGAAATAACACCGTCCCTTCCCCATCATCCCCTTGCAGTCCGATACCAGTTTATTGGGACTTATCAAGGAAGAGCAAGGAAGCAGACATTTGAATCCGCTCGAACTTATTATTAATCTTGTAGTCGTAAAATATGGATTTTAATTTTTGATTCATTCCAAGGATGGAATTAAACCAATTTCCTATTGTAGGTTTGTGGTGTTTCTGTCTCCTCTCGCTGATTCGGTCTTTTACCAGTCCGATTTCGGCTGCTCGCCACCTTCAGTAGCGGTGTTAATCACTGTTGGCACTTTGGATGCCTTTCGGGCATCCTCACTGCACTGTCACTGTCACTTGTACTGTCAAGCGACAGTACAGTGACTAACACCGCTACTGAAGATGGCGAGCGGCCGAAACCGGTCCGGCAAAAGACCAAATCAGCGAGAGGAGACAGAAACACCACAAAGCTACGGTATTCCAACCCCTCGCAGGCCACAAAACAGGTATGTTAAACCAATTTCCTATTATTGACCATTATTGAATTTGGGCAGTAGATTCAGCTGAGGGTGATAGGAGCATCCATAACCTAATCACGTCCGAAATGTATAATAATACAATTTTTCGCGACATACATCAATTATTATTTGTAATAATATAGATTTTAAGGTTTGGATGTTATTAATGTCTTCTGTATTGGGTGACGTTATTCCATTCAATTGTGAACCCACCAATTACCTCGTTACCCTCACATTACCTCGTTATCCACTATGGATTTCTAAAAATTCCTACGGATATTTTATTTATTTCAGAAGAAAAAACGAACAATTAACAATAAATAGTTTGTTATAAAATCAGTACTCCACTACCGAAATCCTCCTATATTGCACAAGTTTAATTCTGCCGATAGACGTCACTATCAGGCCTGTTGGTTGTCTGCCGCTTTTGGGGGTGTGAGAGGGGCAGTTTGGCGGTGGGGCGGGAGGGGTACGGTTCTATGGTCGGGTAATTAATGCAAGGGAGAGACGACGAGGGTCGCCGGCGCCAAGGTGGGGGTGACACGGAAAGGAAGAGAATTGGAAGAGGGTGGAATGAGGGGGCGGGTTCCAGGGGGTGGGTATTCCGGTTACGAATTCATTAGGAGGCGATGCAAAAGGTGGGGTGGCGGCGGTGGCGGGGGAGGGTCCCTCCCGCTCCATCCCTTTATCTAGGCCCGGGTTTCTACACCTACATTACCTTACCGCTAATGAAACATTGCACCTTCCAGCATCACTCCCCCAATCTCAACCCCCTCCTAATTCACTCCCTCACACGTTTACCCCTCCCGCCCAAACTTCGCTCCCTCTTGGCCCGCGTTCCGTCTGATTTAAACGTAACGCGCGTATATATTATTCCACCTCCGCCCTCCCGCAAAGTATCCCGTCACGGGGGCCACCCTCCCGCCCCGTCCCCATTATTATTGCTGACGACTAATTGCCACGGTAATTTATAGCCCGGACGGGGTAGGAGGCGAGCGTCTTCCCTCTGAAGAACGGGAACCCGCTATCGATCCCCGGACTCTAGACCGCAATTCCAGACACCGTTGAATCTGGTAAATGTTCATATCTGACCGAACCCCCCTCCCATCACTGCCGAGGGAGGAGCCGTTTATTTGCGGGTGAATTGTGCACAGCTAATCCCCCGATTGGTTTTGGATATTTCACAAATATTGATCTACTGGGAAACTATTATCGTCGATTGACCGAGGTAGGTCGTCTATCAATTTTGTATAGTTCTCTCCACCGTTAAATCTTTACTTCTAGGAATTGCCGAGATCGTACTACTGGGCATAGTCTCTTCCTGATAACATTTAAAATTCTGAATTCTAAATTCATATCCTAAAAATGTGTCCAATACACTCTTTCACTATCACAAATAAGTCGATTTAATTTTTTTCCATATTATACGGGTCATTATAAAATATTAAAATGTATTAGACAGATTGAGTTTAGGTTTTAAAAAGAGAAAGGCCATAAGTCATATGTCCCATTATCATTTCCATTTGGCCGACTGAAACGTTGCATACTGGCTGCTGGGGCGTATAAAATATAGTTTCGGGAGGGGAAAAATCTGGAGCTTTTCCTTGCTATTTTGTCGGATGAATTTGATCAATCACCGAGTTATGGCCGGGCGGTGCTTGTTTCGCCTGTCGATTAGTGGGCGTCCTCCCGGATGACAAATGGTCGTGGACAAGTGAAGAGGAGATACGGGCGGAGCCAGCCGCGAGGAGGATATCAAGCGCACACAGAACCGCCGCTCTATCAGTCCATACTCAGCCCAGCGTGAATTATTTATTGCCTTCTAATCTTTCTCTTCGGTCGAAGCGTCTGTCCCTCAGGGTAGTGTCCTAGGGCCACTACTCCATACGATATATGTCTCCGATATACCCACACATCCCTCTTCAGTCCTCGCCACATTCGCTGACGACACTTCTATCCTCACATCCGACAAAAATCCCTCAACTACAACTAGCAAACTCCAAGAGCACCTTTCCGACATCCAGCCCTGGTGCAAACTGTGGAGGGTGAAGGTGAATAGCTCTAAGTCTACTCACGTCACCTTCACACTACGGCGACAGCCTTGCCCTCCTGTTCGGTTCAACAATGCTCCTATTCCCATCCAACAGCAGGCTCGCTACCTGGGACTCTACATAGACGGGAGACTCACGTGGAACCCCCATACGCGTCTCAAAAGAACAGACCTCAACCGCAAATTTGGACTGCTGAGACCTCTATTGAAAAAGACATCAAAACTGACGGTAGACAACAAACTTACAATATACAAAACCATTTTAAAACCGACACGGACTTACGGAATAGAGCTACGGGGTTCCGCTAAGAAATCCGACATCGCCCGCATCCAGAGATTCCAATCAAAAGTCCTTCGCACCATCCTTAATGCTCCCCGGTATGTTTCTAACCGAACAATCCGCAATGACCTCAACATACCGACAGTCGACGAAGTCGCAAAATCACGCTTCCTTAAATTCCACTCCCGCCACATCCAAACCCACTCGTTCAGTCCCTTTCTTCTTCTACCCATCCACTATCCCCACCACGACGGCTTAAACGCCACTGGCCCAGAGATCACCTCACATGTTAAAACATGTCAAAAGCGCCATCATTGGGTGGTTTCTTTGTCGTGACTAACACGCCGAAATAAATACATGTATCAATTGCACCCATAACTGTATAGGTTGATTGTGCAAATATAAAACATTTAAAAAAAAAATCTAATCTTTCTCTAGGTGTCTTTCTAATTTTTTTAAAAATTTATTCACACATCTCGGTCGGTGTGAGTAAAAGTTGAACTCACATACTGTACTGGTCAAGGCACAAAGAATTTTGTGAAATATCCAAGATAACTAAGTTGAGAAAAAACTATACTTTTTGATACTCCATGACGGCAGCGGTATCCAGAAATAATTTTACAACATAAGGCGTTAGTTCAAGAGTTTGAATTCACCCTTAAAATTTACCATTTAGTATTTTCTTAGTAAATTACTCGAAGGTTCTTATTCGCTTATTGGCCCCATGTGTCGCCTTATACAATATAGAAAATGATTGTATGACCCTTGTTATTTTCCGATTCCTCTCGCTTACTTACTTATACTTTGTGAACATTCCGAAACGATGCCACATCATGTTTATGTCTCAGATATATTAACTTTTACTGTTTTACCGTCTTTTCGGGTTCACGTCAGTGTTTGCAGGAATCTTCCTGTAAATAATAAGCGAATTTATTCGGATAGAGTGCCTGCTCAATTACTGATTGTGTGGGGATGGAGAGAAACCGAAAAATTAAAGATTACTAATAAATTATAGAGCCAATTTTTACTAAAGTAATAGCAACTATCAAGTATTTCCGCTGGAATATCACAGTGAAAATGTTGAAATAGTGATAAAATTTGAATTTTCATGCATTGCTAAAGGTTTATTTTACAGACACCAGTCAAAATGTTTGGTTGTTAGGATAATAACTAATTTTCACCTGTTACGCTCCAGCTAACACTTGAATGGGGGGGAAACAATGCGCTTTATAAACCTAATTGAACACAGTATCGAGTTAACAGGACCGGTTAACAACCTCTTATCTTTCAGGATATTGGATTTAATCTCGACAAGAACCCTCAACCCACATGCAATATACGAGATTCCTTCACATTGGTCGATCGCTTCCCCGAACGTCCCACATAACTGCTTGCCGTCTGCTTATTGCTTCCAAAATACAATGGGCCTGATAAACTGCACCCACGCTCAAGCAGATTATTCATCCTATCGGACGATATATTTCAAATTTGGTCATGTCTGCAATATAGGAAACGTAGCGAAAATGTCACAATGCAATGTATATTTTCACGTATCTCGAACCATGTTTCTGTTTCGTCTATCCTTTTTTAATTTACAAAAAACATAAATCGGTAACTCAATTCGAGAAACGCTCAAAAATTGATGAACTAAAATAATTGTAGGGAAAATAAATTAATGAAAATTGTTTTAAAATTATTTTTTTGGATACCAACTAAAACGTTTTTATAAATATAGACGACGTAACACGTCTGATTCAAAGGAATCATGCAGACGTTAAGCTCCCGTCAGGAGCTTCTGAATTGAGGGCAAGAAGTAGTTATTCGACAGTCATTACCTTACATGGGTGAGAGAAATTGGCGCGATATAAAAATTAATATTTATAACACTTCTCTCTCCTATTTTTCAGCATTTTAAGGCGTAGCCTTCTAATCTTGGTTATATTAAAACTATAATACCTGACCATTATCCGAGTATAGTTGGCCGCCGGGGCAGAGCTTACTCTCGAAACCCTATTATGTGAAAAACAGGTGAAATGGGTAATTTTCGTGCTTATCCTCCCGGATAACGCGTTAAATACTTTTATACGTGGTTGCCGGCTATAAAGAAAAACCTAATTAAACTGAATGCGTTTTTAAAAAGGTCCGTTCACGAAAAGGCCATCTAAAACGGGCCGCCACGAGTCGTGAAACATATATAATTAATTTAATACTCTGTCATTAACTCGGATGCTTTAATTTTAAATAGGAATGCAAGTAATGGATCTCGCTCAGGGGTAGTTCAAATCTGTTAACGGCGGTCTGTCTCCCTAGTAAGTTATTTTTTTAAGTTGACTTCAAGAGCCACAACGCGGCAATTATTTATTAAACTCTCGGGAATTATCAATCCCAACATCGCAGCAGGCAGTATTGAGAGAATTAAATGAAAAAAAATCCCAACAAAAATTATCTCTTATTTAATAAATATACTTATCCAGTTGAAGACACTATTTATTCGCAATAGCCATAAAGTATTTTATAAAACAAAATAACAAGAATGGTAATTGTTTGTTGGAGTTTGAAAGTAATCGCTCTTGACAGAAAAACAAGTACATATTATGGTCATTAGTTAGGTCATTTGATTATCTTGTGCCGTAGGAATACGGTTGGACGTTTTAATCTTTACTGTTTTATCTTATTCATTTATCAAATAAATAAAGACGGAGGTAAAAGGACTTGCGTAGTGATAATGTTTGTTACCTCTGGATTGTATAAATAACTGAATTATTGTAATACTTTCATAGTGGATCAATCCGGACACTAATATTACAACACTTGAGACTGCCGCAGCGATAGTAGGACTGTTGAATACATGTAGTTATATATCCTTATATATTATAAAATGTTATGAAATTATGTTAACATGTTGACTGTGAGAAGCCATTCGAATTGGCAAATAGTAATAGTTTGGGAGGGCATTCTCAAAAGACCGGGCTACACGCGAAAAGTCCTTTTATAATTATTTTTTGAAGCCGGACGCCGTTCCCGTTTGTAAAAGCGGGGAGGTCTCTTGGGGTCTCTTGGAAGTGCTATTTGTTAATTGTCGGGGCGGGCAATTCGCGGGGGCCATAACTCATGCTGAACTCAATAGTAGCGGACTCAGCGGCCCGGAGCTCACAACCCCGTCCCACACACACACACACACACACACACACACACACACACAGTCATAGTTACAGTCACACACGCTCTATATCTCTGTCGGGGAGTTGTCTTCAGTTCCCCCACCGGCCGTACATCATGAGCATCGACCCTCCCACATTGGGGCTAATCGGCCCAACTTCTCCTGGACTCCGAGATCCGGTAAAAACTCGGCACCCGCAGATAATATCTGAATTATAGAACCGATGCCCTGTCTGACCCCATTATCGCCGATATCGTATATCGAGAGACTCGTTTTGTTACATTTGTGATTGTTTTATATTCCAGCGGCTTCACATTCACAACGGAAGAGACAAACAATATCCCCCTAAACAATATCACAAGCTCATTTGGTATCCCGCAAAATTTCCTATAAATTGTCCTATAAATAATAAACGTAATTCTGAGGTCTAAAATTCAACTAACCTCATCCCATCATCAATGCGCCCTTCATCAGTAGGTCATATTCAATTGAACCTACAATATTATCCTTTCCAAAATCCATACAGAAATATATCACCTCAAACTTATCCTTTGGACCCGATTGGACCTATCCGGCATACAGGAGATTCTTGTGGGGAACACACTATTAACACGCAATTTTTCTATGAAAATTTGAACAGGCTTTCCCCTGGCCTATAGGGCAAGGAGAGTTCTACTGGGCACCGCAGTACTGTTCCAATCCGGCAATAGGTTTTGGGACTTATTAAGTCGAAGAGCCCAACCGTCATTTCCACCGAGCGTCAACTCCGCAATCGAGTCGGCCGCGGAGTTAAATTGTCCTAGGGTCGGTGGGTTGGGGCTTGGGGCGGGTGAACCGAATGCACAAACTTATTTCAACCTGTAGGAAATCAATTGAAAGGAGATTGGGTCGTCGGTTGAGGGGGCGGGGGGATTTATTCGAGAGAACGCCCAGTCACGCAAAGTTTGGGCCGACAGCGGAGGTAACGCGTTAAGCCGGTGGCCGGCTGTATCGAACTGAATTATCTTACCCTTCCGTTTTAAAAATAGAGCCACCATTCACTTAATCGTAACAACCCTATCGCATAATGGGGGGTGTTTTAAATTTTTTTTCCAGCATACCTTTAATCTGCCGCAAACGCCTTCATCGCGCTACAAATAATTAATGTAGCAGCTGTGTAGAAGGGCCATCAATCTGGAACAGCCTCTATAAATTACAATTACGAATCTTATTGTGTAGGAAATAAGACTGTATTTTACAATTACACCTATCATACAACTCTCAGTTATGGACAGCTTAGAATGAGACTTCCTGTTCAATATAGAAATGATTAGCAAATTTAATTAAGGAAAGAGAAGTTAAAACCATTCTGTCATCTAATTCCAGACATTTTCAGCTCTGGTGTTTTACATATAGGGATTTTTTATAATGTATTTTCAATTGTCTCTGAATATGTCTGACATGGACTGATAATAAAAAATTCGAAGAATGACGCATCGAGTCGAGAAATATATATAGAAGACAAGTCAATAATCATGATAATGCGAAGAAAATTACTGAAAGAAATATCAGATACAACATCCTCTTATTTTAATAAGAAAAACAAGCCTTTAAATTCAATCGCAAAACAAACCGGGACAATGTCGTTGACCTCAAGAGGATGGTCCCCGATAAGGAAATAAGAGGGGAGTGCTTTAGAAGAAAATTATACTGCAATAAAACAAAATCATATTTATTTTTTTTAAATCTCTCCTCGATCCTAATATGACATATTAATATCCTAATTAATGATATTATGAATTAACTATAATAAATTAGTATTTACGTCGTATTAGGCAGGGCGATCGGCCTACCTACTTGCAGATTAATAACTAAGGATTTAAGTTTTCGACCTAAAACGTAAGTTTTCAAATCAAAATTAAATTAGCTTAAGCTCCTTAAACAGAAATGAGGAGGCCTTATTAAAATGATCTCATTTATTGAAGAATCTAATAAGGATTAAGTTGAGATAATATAATTTCAATACTGTGTAAAAAAAAAATCGCTGTACTATAATTTCAATCGAGTGTAAAGGCGGATGAAGCTTTACTGTTATAAAGCTCCGACAACGACTAATCCAATCAACGACTATGATTTTTTCCGATGTACCGAATCGAGAGTCAATGGTCGGGGGGCGTAAAAGCAGCTCGGAGGCGGAGCGGTTATCGAACATAATGCCGACTGACATCGTCGGCGGGACGGGGCCGCCAATCGATAAGGCTCAAGTCGGCTAAAATTAGTTTTAAGATTTAATCAGTATCAGTGGCAGCCAGCTGCGGATGATTTTGCGCCGCGAAAGGCGGCCGAGACGTCGGTCGGTCGGGATGTCCCCAGAGGGCCGGGGCCCGAGGGCGCACAATCCTGCCACGCCGCCGTCATCAAATTGTTATCGCCGCAAATGTAATTTCAAGCTCGGTAAAACCGAAAAACCGAGATATTGCCGGGAGCTCTTCGCCAAATAACTGCCGGGGAGCTGCTACTGTTTGAACTACGGATCGCATTTGCGGGAATTGGCTTCCTTAAGGTCTGTTGTTCCCCTAACTGTCCCCCTCCCCCACCCCACCGAGTTATTGGGATTGCCGTATAATTCCGTCCGCCGTCTAAATACCGCCGAAACGCGGTCATTTGCAGAAAATATTTGAGCGGTTCAAATATGGAAATTCGCGAATCAGTTTTTAAGCACCATAATCCTTAAATCCCATACAACTGTTCCCTGGCGCTCACTCTATCAAGTTATACAGATCCTAACATTACTTTGTTCCAGTCCTTTTTACTGTTAATAAAGTCAACAAAGGATATGTTACAACCCTCAAACTCTAAGTTTCAAAACCTAAACATTCCTCTTTCAGCCCCTTCTAACTTACATACAGTCATCTACCTTTTCAAAACTCGAAAAATCCGTCGACAAATTTATTATGACAATATTTTCGATTGAAATCTGTAATTTAGGAAATTAGATCCGACACAATCCATCCAGCTGGGGGTACAATGCTTTTACGACATTATCCCTGTAGCTTCTCAGCTATACCAAATCACTAATACCTTCAATACCTTTTTTTATGATAAATTATAGTGTTTTTACATGCAATACACAGTAGTATATAGACGTTTTTCAATTATACAACCTCGTTTTATATTTCTGTAAAAATACCACTTTTGAAATAATAAGTGCATATCATTGAAATATTATCTTTTATGTGAGCGATTAGATCTTTTTATTTGAGTGATTATAAATTTTCGAATCGAACTGTATTCATTAATTGATCGATAAACTGCATGTAACAAAAACCGATTTACAACTGACCACAACAATGCGAATAAAATGAGGGCCGAGGATGGCAATTTAATATTTTATTAGGGCTACAAAAGTTATGCTACAATACTGTCCTCAGCGTCACCATTCTCTCGTCCTCTCAGATGGTTCGAGATAATGTTTGATATTTTGTTTAAACCCTTAAAATATTCAGGCCCGAAACATTTTCAACCGTCGCTGTAATGATAAAGGAAAATTGTGACATAAATCATAATTCCAATATAGTAAGAATTAGTACGCAATTCATACTGAAATTTCTGTCTGCATTCAGGGCTCAATCCAACCACTGAGTAATGGCCATCTCTATCATTGGTGGCTTAATTAACCCACATGCATAACACCCGGCGTCTGGTTCTAGGGGAAGAATTTCGGATAGATACCGGTTCGACACCTGCTGCCCAAGATTCTCTCCAAAGTATCACTGGAAGTTAGTGTTAATTTAAATTCTGGTCGCGGAAACCTTTCCCAATTTATACATAGTTATAAAATTACAATTGCGCTTTCTCCTTTTACCTTTTGTCTTGAATACAAGCAACGAAACACAGTAGGTATTAAGTCATTATTCAAAGTTAAATTTAACTCCGTTCCGAGAGAGAGAGAGACATCTCGGTTTGCAATGGAAAGCAGGGCCAGCCCTTCCGGTTTGCAGAGGAAATTTACCGGCAATAAGACTTGATTTGTCTGAAAGTTTCCGTCCAAAGAAAGTGGGAGAGGTGTGAAGGAAAAGGCTTGTCGCAGCAACGGACGACAGCTAAAGGGGACGGTTGGCGATCCGACTTGCAGCCGCGGTCACGCTGCTGAAGTTTCTTTCTCTTTTTTATAAATAGCCAGTAGAATCTTTGTACATTTTACAAGGCTCAAACTCGGGACATCGCCCGCACCTCTTCCTAAAGAAAGGATTAAATATAAATCCAGAAATCCTTTTTTATTTTATAAAACGTGGAATGCTCACTTGTCAACCACCGAGTGGACAAGGGTAACCAAAATAGTACTTAACAATATGAGAATATTATACTGGTGTATATTGTATACTGGAATTATGTATTGGGTAGTGAAAAAAAGAAAGTAATGAAACGCAAAAGCTACTAAAGGGCCGAACAAGCGAAAATTTACGATACGTTTGCAATGCCCATACTTCGGAATCTTCTGGGTCCGCGAGGTTAATGTCCGAACATAGAAAGCGTTCTAATATTATTCAGAAAGTAAGAGCGGACGTCTCGAAAACAGAATTAACTTGCGAGTCAGGTTCCGCACCTCTTGATATAAATCAGAGTTAAATAGGGTGGGATCGGAGCGGTCTCTCGCGCTATCTTCTGTTCCATTGAGTTAATAACTTCATCAGTTCTCCCTGGCCGGCACTAAATCAAGGAATTTCCACTTTCTGAATTTACCGCCCCAACTTGCCCCCTTTCGGTCGCCCACTTTTGCTGCCACCCGACTGCCCCCCGCGAGCCGGCTAAAATATAAACTTGCAGATCTTCAAGCTTGTCCCGTGCATAATCAACGCCGTACTATTTTCATGCTTCTGATCAATCAGCCTCGGTTAACCCGAATAATTAATTATATGTACATCATATCTGACAGTAACAAGCAACTTTTGATTATTTTCCCAACTCTGTTTCCATAACCTTCCAGACCAGGTTCTTGGCTTTCATGTGTGGCCGTTCAAGACCAAACTGGGGTCCTAAATTTCTTCATGCAGAAATTTGAAATTGATTGAATAGTGCTTGAGGTACTACTATCCGCATGAACTACATTATAAACGGTAGTCTTTTTATTAAATTTAATTACTACTTTTAGTAACTACTTTCACAATTGTTTTTTAAGTGGTTCTTTTTTTAGGACGTGCGCACTGCTCACTCGCGAAATCCCAATAGCATTAAGTTTTAAACGGTCGTTAATACCAGTGGATACAGAAAACTTGTAAGTAGGGGTATATCAGTGGGGAGGTTCTCGAGTTGTTTGTGCTTGTGTTTATCGGTGAAAACGATGGGCCGGGCATCGGGCTTCGAGCCACTTTCGGCCGAAAAGTTGGCCACAAGTAGCCGGTCCCCTCACCACTCAATACCTCAAACAAAGCCCCTGACTGTCGGCGGTCCACACACACTCGCCACATCGACCGTGCTTGATACCGAGCACAAAGTGAAAGTCCTCCGAACTCCACGTGTTATTATTCTCGCCTTGAGACACTTTAATCGGTCAAGACTAAAAACGCTGGATATAGGACGAGCGACTGTAAATCATCTTGCGTACCTCCCGCAACAACATACCAGAAACTAAAATATAGAAATTAGTACGAATTGCCAAGTGCCAGCGTCACACTAGTTTGCGTGATATCTAACCTAGAATGAAATTAATTTCAAGAATTGTGCCATTCCTTTACGACGACGGGTGAAACTTCGGTAAGACTTCGGTAATCTTGCGTCTTTCGACCTCCCCCGGCGTCGCCGCGGACCCGTCCCCGCCCACCACTTCCCCTATAAAATTCTTCAGATAATAATCCCAATTGCGGTCAAATAGACATTTCTGGGGTATAAATTTTGTTATCTTTCAGTGGGGACACTAAATTCCAGGTATTGTGGCGGCGGACCCTTCTCAAGATTCCTAATTTAGCTTATCTCAATTGTCCCCATTTTGTTCTGCGAGCGGGCCCACAATTATAACCGAACGTTCTTTATGCCATTTTCATTATCTGGGTCGTGGAAAAAATGCGGCTTGGATTCAAGGGCCCGTGAGTTTTCCCCGTGGGGACAAACAAACGCTCTGTATTCTCCAACCGATAACTCCCAGTTACTAATCTGAACGGAATATACGATACGGAGTGCACGGTATCCGAGAGGAATGTTAGTTTTAAATACGCGCTGGCGACATGACTATATTTTAACTACACTAAGATTGATTTTGAACTCTGCCTTCAACAAGTCACAAATAAACTTATTGGTGCATCCCAATCAGGAGGAAGGAATGGTAGGAGCATTGCGATAGGTTGGAATGAGGACGTAATTGGTTAATACCTACTTTCGCTCGTAAACCTTTACAGGGAGGAGTCTTACCCTTCAGATTCGGGATATTAGGGCCAATTGATCGGACGAAAATGCATCCCCCCCGGAAGTACTTCATGGATTATATCGCAACTTGGTCTTATTGCCTTAGAGAGCTTTTTGTAGAAAAGAAATGTTCCGTTGGAATAATTGTGTAAGTCCATTTGGAATTAACTCTGGAAACAAAACAAAATAACGATAATTGAAACCGTAAAATCCTTACAAACGCTTGTTTTGTGATATTGTTTCCGACAATGTAAAAAAGGGGTGGCGGACTCGAGAGCGGTGACGTATAAGGATTTAATTACCAATTTTCACGGTCGGTCCAATTCGTTCGGCCTCCCAATTAAGGAACTTCGGGGACTCTTCTCCGCGATTGGAATAAGGCGAAATTGATCGGGGCGGAAAATCGGCCGGGGGCGGTCGCCGCACTTCGGCCCCCCCGTACATGCATAATTGTCGGAATGAAAAGCCTCTAACCGATAAAACGGGGATGGGGTGGAGAGGATGGTTGGTATTTAGCGGTACGCGGCCCTCCCCTTAACAACCCACTAATTATTTGCGCTTCCAGCGCCTTCACCTCCATTTCCCCCTTCGACCCTGTGTACACCCTCTAACGACCCGATGTTAAATATTGTGGGTGCCAATAGCGAATTTGCTATCGAATACCCACTGTACGCAGACAACGATCCCCCAATTTTCGGAAAACAACCAGGGGGAATGTACAGCATCTAGGCCGAGAGTTTACTATTAGAATAAAATTTCATGCCTGATGATAGTTACGCCCAGAGTTTTATGACTCGAGGAATGTATCCTTTCCATCATGATTTTGATGGATCTGAAGATTTGAAATGGCACTAATCGGCGTTATGGTCTCGGCCCCCCGACCCTATAATGGGATCGGTGCTCGATCCGGAATCGAGAGGGGCTTCGGCGGAGTTGGATGTTGAGTGGCCGAACTTTTGAAAACGCGTCGGCACCCTGCTAATTATTTGTTGGTTCCGACCGACAAGGCGAGGGGTCGCTCTCCTTTCCTTCCCGCCTTCCACAGCCCCCTAATGAACGCTCTCTCGGCGGCCGACCATTAATTAAATTCAGCCCCCCCAATTATAATAAGCGCCCATTCCTCACGGGCCTTTAACTAGAGAGATATGCCCCACTTCAATTTGGAAAAACTCTCCGCGCACGGAGCAACGAAACGGCTCCTCCGGGCAAATCGGGAATATGGCGCCGAATTTATTTATAGTGGGGCGTATCTCAGCCGAAGAAACGATCGCCCGGATTAACCATAATTATTGAACGTATATAGACAAATTTTGGCAGTATCGCAACAAAAATTGGAATCAGTAAAATTTCAATAAATAACATCATTGATGCCAAACAATTGACAGTGAACATTTTATTAGTGGTATCAAAAACGTTATCGAGACACTGAAATTATTATCATAAGCATTTAGAACATGCTACTTACTCTGTATCTGCGTCCACCTACTTGTACCCTGCTATATAGCTGACTGAATAATATTGAACCTGTTGATCTATTATAATTCACGATTAATTTTGTTACTTTCAACAACAATCAATAAAAATGTTTGATTTGCAATTGAGAATTAGATTATAACAAATTATGGATAATACAAAAAATAATAAAATCACTTTGAAGTTAGTCTACGGTAATGATTCTATTACTATAATGATTCGTTACATTTTTTTAACACAGGTCAATGAACTGATGAGAATTTAGGGGGCACACGAGACACAGCTAGGAATAAATGGTTAAATTGTAGCTGAGAGAGAGAGAGAGGCATGGGGGAAGTTTCGTTGAATGCTGGGTTGTTGAGATGTCTGATCGGAGCTAATTAGATTGGTCTTGTAAGCGGGGCCCGGATTGGCTAGTAACACTATTACGGAAACCTCAAAACATCCAGGTCCCTAGACTCACTTAATACAGCTAAAACAGTACACTAATTTTCCTTCAGAATCTTCAGGCCCATTGCCCACATAACTGCTTCGACCCCCACCCACACTAACTCGGTTACCTTTTCAGCCAATTTCATTTTTTTTTTATTCCTTGAAATGTCGCCTTTTAAAACTGTAAAAATATAGGAATTTCTCGCGGCTTTCTGTGTCTGTTATCTGGAAACTATCACAATCCAAAATCGCGCTAAAATATATCTCAGTCCAGGAAATATAGTTCTGTAACTCCCCGTCTCAGAACTGACAATTATGCGGCTAGAAGATATCATCTTTAACAGAATCTAACGGGGCCTTGTTTCTTTCAGGCAAACCCATGTTTCGGCGCTAATTCGCGACTGTTCCTTCGTGCTGAAAGAAGGCGAGGAGTATCACTTTCGGCAGGACAAGAACGATCGGGTGACCGTCGAGTCCGGGGCGTCCGGAGGTGGCTTCCGATTAGAGCCGGACATCCGATTAGAGAAAGGAGACGAAGTCGTCCCGGCCCGGGCACCGGGAGGCGTGAAGCCCCGCAACTCCACCGGCTCCCGGAACGGCTTCACCGAATCCGAACACTTACCTAAGCCTTTGGCATTACTTCGCGCCCGAGTGACCCCGCGTTCCGACGCCTATTAGCCGAACGGGCTTAACAGTTTCGAGGAGCGAGGGATACTCTGCCTTTTAGGCATACTTGGCCCGTTATCTCCGGCACGGTTTTAAACCTAATGCCCGCCGGGATAAAACATTCCGAAGGCCCCAGTACCAAAATCGATATGTAGTGTGATATACTGCAGTATTTATTGAGCACTGCAATGTGCTCTTGCGAAATATAAATACAATATAAACAGGAACTTAATTACAAAGCACAATTCTTCCAAGTTTTATAGTTTTTTCCTTCATTTCATCAGTTATACTTTGTGCCATATATGTAACGTTTCAAGTACGTTTCCTGTAGAATTATATTAAGATAATTATTATGGATCATCGCTATAAGGACAGGAAACTATAATTCAGAATGAATTCTATAAGGAAAATGAATACTTCAACCACAGTTGAGAAAAGAAATGCGAAAGTTTGAGTACCCAAAAGTATTCCACAGAAATATTAGTAATAACCGTCGACAATGTCACCTTAAGCGAATTAGTTAGCGAATTAACCAAAAGAACGAATTTTCCTACTCCCAGGACAGTACGAAGGCCATCCATCAATGCTGACTATGGAATACAGTTCAATTCAATTGGTCTAAGATAATTTGCGACGATTTAAATGTTGTGGTGTATATTCGCGAATATATGTCCTGTTGGTACGTTCAGTGTTCAGCAGAGTGTCTAGTTTACGTTATGACAACATACAAAATAAACAAATTAACGCTTCCGATATCGGTTAATAGAATATGTAAATATTAGGACCCAATTAACGATAACCTATTCGTGGAACGGCTTCAGTCCACGGTAACCGCCTACCCCATTGTAATGCAAACATTGCCTCATCTCGCACTTTAACTTTTCTTAATATTTTTTCGATTTCCGTAACAATAATGGAATTGTTTAAAATATATCGTAAACTAAATTTGAAGGTTACTAACTACTGATTGTAGGAAAGACTACTGCTAAAACCATAACTACGACTAAGAGTATTATGGAGTACCGGACTCCAATATTTTCCTTCGATATCGAATAAACTGCTGATAAACTCACTGTATAGCAATTATTACCACTTTCACGTGTACGTTATTAAAATTGAAGAATACTGAGATCCATTCCAATTAAGTGCAATTCCTTTTCACATGCAAAGCCTAGCTTACAGTAAGTCGCATACGAGAAATGATGTCTTCCACCTCACGTAACTGCGACTAAAATACTACTATTAGCGGAAATGAAATTCGGGCATTATTTCCCTCGACGTTTCGAAAATCTATTCCACTTACATGGACTAGACGGCATCAATGGTTTTTGATACTACTAATAAAATGTTGACTGCCAATTGTTTGCCATGACATCACTGGTGTTATTTATTGAAATTTTACTGATTCCAATTTTCGTTGCGATACAGCAGTTTCTTTCCTATATACGCTTAATAAATATGGTTAATCCGGGCGATCGTTTCTTCGGCCGAGATACGCCCCACGATAAATAAATTCGGCGCCATATTCCCGATTTTCCCGGAGGAGCCGTTTCGTTGCTCCGTGCGCGAGTTTTTCTTGGAGTGGGGCATATCTCTCTAGTTAAAGGCCCGGGCGCTTATTATAATTGGGGGGGCTGAATTTAATTAACGGTCGGGCATTATTTCCGTCGGCGTTTCGAAAATCTATTCCACTTACGTGGACTAGACGGCATCAATAAATCATGTGATCGGAGCGTGGTGCAGATTAGGTTGTCGATTCCGAACTTCGGCGAGCAGGTGGTTCGGAGCCCGCGAAGTGCGTAAAGTCCGATGTCGGCAGATAGTGGCCTGCGGCCGTAAGGCAAGCCCGAATTAAATTTAGCCCACTTTGATCTGGGCCGGCAAATGGCCCGTGACAGTCGGTTAATTCGGGCTTTTCGGCCACAATACGTCGGATAACGGGACCCGACGCCGCCCCCGTCCCCGCCATCGCTTCCGGCGCCACCGATCGCCAATTACCGGGCATATCTCTCACGCCCTCGAACCTTGAACATCCTTCAGATCTCGCACCCTTAAAAACTTGGACATCGGAGCGAAATCCGGTCCGTAATTTCCTTTCTAATATAATGAATTGAGATTACAGGGCTTATACACCCTGAATTTAGCGATCAGGCTGATGTGTCCTAAACACATGGAACAGGAAGCTTTCTTCAATCCGATCGTAAATTTACATTGGTTAAAAGTATGGAGCCTACTAACTGGTGAGATTTCAGCTTTAAATTCTAGTGACGAGATGTACTACATAATCAAAATAAGTTAGGGACAAGGAGTTAATGAAGGGACATTCTATTACCAGTTGTTGCTGTAGAAATATGATGCAAACCAGTCAAGTACGTTATATTATACTTCTATAATACTTGATATAACGTGCGTTTTCGTTTTGGTAATTTGCGAAGTATAAAAATTAAATTATTTATATACGACAAATTATATAAATCAAATTAAAATTAATTGTTCACATTTAACGATAAGATAATATCGTTTGATTCTTTTCATTGAATAATATGACCATAAAATACGTATCGGTATAAAAAAACCGTCAATTCAATAAAACCGGTGATATAATCGTTCCCCTCCACCGCAACCGATCACCGACTCGGATCGGTTTACAACGGGCGCGTTAATCGCCTGAAACATGCAGCTAATCAATCATAGTTCGTTACCTGTTATCTGTGTTTACTTAGATATAAAAGTTGAAAAAAGGGCTTCGTTTAAATGGTTTCTCACAGTACTTTACTTCCTGTGCGCAACACGCGGCTGGTAGAATTACAATGGTCGGTGCATTATTCAATAATATGAAAGCTATTTTGTGTAAAATTAACGGAAAATGAATAAAAAATACATAACGTAATGATGGAAATGCAATTTTTGAACCGATTTTCCCTACACTTTGGGAATGAAATTATCACTTTTCTTACAAGTTCATAATAATACTATAGATCCGCTTTGTTTCCAATATAAAATCGGCGACAAATGACTTTATTCTTGGTTGCCTGACGTAAAATTCACGTATGATTTGACCCCACATTTCCAGTTGTTGGGTGCTGTGTAATCTGCTGCATTTTATTATCTTATTGATCATCTGTCCCATTTTTTCCTGTTTATTAAAACTTGTTATTCAAAATATGGAATGAATTTTACAATAATATTGTTTACAATTAATTTTTTATATTTTCAGTGCCTTAAAGTTATCAGAATATATCTGTGCGGCGATAATCATGAAAGGCTATTATTCTCCGCCCCTGTGGGAATTGTTGTGTACAATGAAAAAAAATCTCCACCACCGAGAGTATTGCAGAGTTTGAAAAGTTGAAAAAGGTCAAAAATCAGATTTTATTCAGCGCCACTATTTCGACCCGATGAATTTAGCCAATATAACACTGGGCAGTTCCCTCTTTCATTCAAAATTTAATTAGGCGTCCGATGGAAAAAAAATAATAAATTTCGTGTGGAAGCAGAAGTGGGAGAAGAAGGGGAAGACGAGGAAGGCAGGATAAAAGAATAAAATAAGTTTGCCACGACCCTTAATCCGAGACCAAGACAAGCGATGGATGAATGCCTTGACATGAAATTAAATTTTGGACGGGAAGCTCTATAAAAGAAATCTTGATAAAATAAAGAGAAGGAAGACGCCTTCTTCCTACCCCTCACCCCCCCTCAACCCACTTTCTCTTTCACTACTTAGCTCCAATAAATGTAATTTTTGCGATCCTTTATACTTCGTGGAATTAATAAGATCACTACCCGTGATTTATTATATAAATTGAATCTTCTATAACAAGCGCACCAGGTAATACTTGAAGGCTCAGGATATTACTGTTCATCGCTTTCAGTAATTAAGTATTTACTGTGTTTTTCTTATTGGGATGAAATTATGGTAGCATAAAATGTCTGATTTTTTCAGTGTACCATTTTATGTTTCCCACCACTTCCTAACGCACGTCGGACCGCGATTGATCTCATCCAATGAGAGGAAATTGTTTAATGTATTGAGTACAGTATTTTCCTCCTTTCTCTCAAAACAGCCTGCCGACTCTATATTAAGGAAAATTTTATTTTGTAACTTTCGGATCATTTAATTTTTTCAGAGTTTGGAGAGTGTCGAAAATCGTGCGATTTCGGCCCCATAAAGACGTTCGGTTTCTGTCCTCAGTAGGAGGTGTTATAAACTCGTATTGGCTAACGATGAAACATTCTGTTTACGTGCGACGATAATGTTGATTTCATTGAACGCGCGCTTTCTTGGGTTTTCCATTTCCTCAGAGCACAAGGGATAATTTGCAAATTTTCAAAGACATCAATACAGATAAAATAAATTCCAAGAACTCCCAGAATGAACAAACTTCGACCACCCGAAATGAAACACACATATTACAGTGCGGGAATAATGTTTTTAACTTTTGAATTTATAATTTATTATATTTCAAACATGAGATTCATATTGCCAAAATACTCGATGATTTATTTAACCGAGCGTTGTCGTATGGATTTGTCGTTTATATCAGATAAAGTGCGCGATCCGAAAGCTCCCGGGAACGAAGCGTTTGAAGAGAAAAAAACTGCCCGGTGTTCTTTTGTTTCTCCAGAGTCACTCCTTCGTCCTGGAGCCGGGAAAAATCCTATTCAACCACCGTCTTCGGCCTATTTTTAATCTGGCGGCGTACAATGGGGGCGGAACTCGGTCCTTTGTTGTTCCTCACATGTTGTGTCTCTGTCAGCTACCAACGCCGGCTAAACAATGACTCCCCTCCCTGACACCAACCATTTAGACCGGTTTCTATAAACAGCCCCTTAGTCGCAGGACATTAAGATACTCTTAACTGGGACAATATTGATTTCGCGCAATGTAAATTGAAGTGAAAAAATATTTTCGCACGTTAGCTCATTATAGAGAAGTTTATGCCTATATGCGCACCTTAAAATATAGCCTTTTTCTTAATCGACGAGAGTGAAATAACTTTCGGTGATTTTTGTTTACTTTTACCCAACACAAATTAGCCTAAAATAATTAAATTCAAAATAATAAGCACGTTGGAAAATAAATTGGACAGTGGAATCATTCATATTATTTATGAAGTAAATAATAATTACGTCTGTACCGTACAGAAATACGGCAATGAAATTATTCCGCCAAATTTTAAAAGAACTTAATTTTCAATATTAAAAATATGTACAGCAATAGAGCTAACGTGGATGTTTGATATCGGCGAAAAGCACCCCATGGTGCAGAATGAATATAAATTCTTTACAAAGAAGCATAACCATATTTACGTGATAATTATTTATAAGGGCTATTTGGCAGTGTAACGTGGAAACTGGAAGAGAGCCATAAAATTGTAGTTACAACGCCGATTCGCTTTATTGTAATGACTGTAAGGAAAGGGAGGTTGAGGCCTGAACCACTTCGGGCTCCGGAGGTTTTCTCCCTGAAAATGCGGGCGGTAAGGCGGCGAGGTAAAATTGTTCAATTGGCTTTCTTTAGTCACCTAATAAGTAGAGGGGCCGCATCAGATAAAACCAGCCCCCAGCCCCTACTGCTAACCCCCTTGTCATCGCCAATATAAGAGCGGGTCGGTGCTTTCAACCCTCCCCCCACCAGCCGGCGCCGCCTTCGCTCTAACTACCGTGAAAATGACGCCCATTCATCATTCAATTGGCGTTTCTTCGTCGTCTCCCCCGCCCTCTACACACACACGCGTACACTACCCCCCCAGACGCCATTCACCGATTCATTTTCTCCCAATTTGAAAGCGAAGAACGCACTCGGTCGCATCGGTGAATATGAGGTTATTCCGCACAGTCTCCGACTGTTATCACAATCGACAAGTCGTCGGACATTCCCTGAAGATATGGATCGTCACATTAAACCGTTGAACGCGGGGTGGCAGTGCCTAATCGGTCTCGACATGAGTAATTGCGAACGGTGCAATGCTGACGGTACCCAGAACCCCGCTGCAGGTGAACCCAACGGCCGAACGGGCGATGAAAGCCAAAACTTCAAAACTTATACCGTAATTCTTCAAACTGCCAGTCCGTGAAACACATTAAACTGTACAGAACGTAAGGTTAGAGATATGAGGGATACATTAGTGAAAAGAAGCAAATTAAATAATATATCGCGTTAACTAATTATAAAAAATTTGTAAATATTATTTAAATTAAATTGGCCTGACTGTTGACCGTTGTGTGTGGGATTCTCCCACCGGATCATGACAATCAGGGGAGTGTCGGAATGGGTTGGGGGAGGGGTGGTTGGAGGTTGATAGGGGGGTTGAAGAGGTTCCCCCTGACGCCTTATCAGGAAGGCAACAGGCAAGCACCTGCTGCACATTATCAGTTGAAAACAATCACGAGCGTTCCCGTGAACTAAGATAATGTACCGGCCGTACTCTTCAGCAAACACCGTGCCGTTTAATATACAACGTATATGCATATATAATGTATTTATGTTCACATCGAAATACGTATGTATGTGCTGGGACAGCGATTTATATATTGTGTTCTCAAAGCTCAGCGAAGTACGTTGTACTGGTGTTGCGTATCTCTTGCGATGGTCATTATTTGAGTCAATGTCGACGAACACAGGCTTAATAAAAAAATATTGAATTTTCTTGAAATTCGACGAAAATATAGTCCTAGGACTAATATACCTGTTTTGTGGTCTGCGAGGGGTTGGAATACCGTTCGTGGTGTTTTTGTCTCCTCTCGCTGGTTTGGTCTTTTGCTAGACCGGTTTCGGCTGCTCGCCATCTCCAGTAGCGATGTTAGTCACTGTTGGCACTTTGGATGTTTTTCGGGCATCCTCACTGCACTGTTACTTTCACTTGTACTGTAGTGTTAGTCAATTTGTCAGTTGTATATATATGTCTGGCGTTATTACACCTAGGCAAGAAAGGGAAAGAAATGGACATAATAGAAAACTTAAAAATATTCGAACACAAGAAAAACAGAATCATAAACGAAAAGATTAATTCGCAGAGCGACGAATTTGCCCCGATAATCCTATTAAAGGATCTCACCGCCCAACCATCACACCCCCTCATATCCGACAATCTGACACGCACTTAAGCGGATTAACAAAATCTAACCCAAATAAGACAAACATAATTCCCCAATAACAATAACAAAATGCTTATATATACAACTGGCAAACTCTATAGTACAAGTGAAAGTAGCAGGACAGTGAGGATGCCCGAAAGTGCCAACACCGCTACTGAAGATGACGAACAGCCGAAACCGGTCTAGCAAAAGACCAAACCAGCGAGAGGAGACAGAAACACCACGAACCTACGATAGTCCTAGGACATTTAGGCCCGCGCAGGGAACTCGAGCCTTCGCCCGCCAACCGCCACGAATCCTGTCGTATCTCCGCCGAAATAGGCCCGTTATCAGCCCCAATAGCCGAGGCCTATCGAGTTCCCGTTCTTCCTCGGGGAGCAACAGGAAGCGACCCAGTTGTTCCGAGCAATCTTGGAGGCGACGCCCCCGCTCCCCCTCCCGCCGGGGCCGTTCACCGACACGTGGGGGGCGGCACGTGCGTCCAACAGAAACAAAACAAGTTCTGGCCCGCCGACGGTAAGTAAAGAAGAATAACTTTTCAGAGATGCCTATCCATACTAAGGAGGCGCCTCACCCCCTCACCCCAACCCCACCCCGTATCTGGAAGTCAATATTTACTGCCCGAAGGTATTTGCCGCTACGTGACACACGGAATATGGCCTGTATTCGGATTTGTATCGCGCAATATTACGCTTTTATGAATACAACTCGCAGCAGGGAGATTGCTTTGTTTCGCCAATTGACAAACAGTCGAATGTAATTTAACAGTAATAACCGCCGAAAATGTTTGTATTCCAGACCATTTAAATCCATCCTGGAAGCACGGAAAAAAATTTCCTGACATAGTACGGCATCGAGATTTCACGGCATTGGGGATCGTAGATATTTACCGGGAAGGAGAACGTGTTACCGAATGTTGGAGGGGTCCCTCTTGTGTATGACGACCATAAACGGTCCTGATCTGTGCACTGGTGGGTATATATATATATATATATATATATATATATATATATATATATATATATATATATTGGGCCCTGTTATTGCTAACCCGCGGCTGATAAAAGTCCCTGCACAACATCCGGCCTACGTGGTACCCCGCCAACCCCCATCGAACCCGCATCCAGAGTATTGGAGGAGAAGTTTTTCAAAAAGGGTACGGAGACCGATATCTGTTGCCTGGTGTTAAGGGGCCGTGGATAAAAAAAGGGACGACCCCGGAAACGCGCCGATCCGGTAAATATTTTTAACGTCCGAGTCTGGGCACCTCCACCGATGAGAGGAATCGATATCGGGAGTTGATAAGAGAAATTCGAAATGGATCTCGGTAGAGATCCCCTTTCTTCCTCAGATCGTGAATTTTCTGTCCCTTCCTAATACCTCAATTTTATTTATTTTCATTATTATTTATATTAAAAAAGCTGTTTACTACATTGTATTCCTCTAAATTATGACTTAGGTTACGATAACATAACATTTTTTATCAGAACAACGAAACGTCGACAATAAGCTAGGCCGAAAGATAATTTCGATTTGAAGTCGACGTTTTCCTTCGAAAATATTACATATAGTACCATTTAAAACCCCTGTTACATGGTCTAGAATATATAATGTATTCTTTATCTTCCACCGTCTTTTTTTTTCTTTTAATAGCTACTACCTGGAAGTAAGTAAAAGAAACTTGCCTCGGGGGACTGCACCGAGAATACGCAGGCCCTAAGGTTTTCCCTAGCGGCTCCAGTATTTAAGAACTTACAAAGTAGTAAGAAGCCTGGATTTTTTCTCTTCCTGTGGATTACGCGGATAAAATTACGGCCTCCCGGACAATATAAGGACGGGATGACTCTTTTTTAAGAGTGGAAACGGTTTGATTTCTTGTGTATTGTCCGCTCGCTTATATTCGTAATAATTTCATGTTCGTCCGAAAGAGACCGCTCTCTCTACGTTCGATATCTCACGTACAATCACAGGAGTTCAATCAATAGGGTACTTGAAAATATTTCTAATCTAAAATACGTTAATTTCATAGCTCTGAACTTTATTACACCATCGTTAATCGGTGAGGATTTCTGTAAATGGATAGCCGAGTAGTGCGGCTTTGGCGGTCGCATTGACGTAGGCGGCGTAGGTTCATGGCTGTAAAAATTGCCCTTAGTCAAAGCCCGAGAGCTTGACAAATTGCCATTTCTAGTCGGGTGAAGCCATCGAACGGGCCATGACCCGAGACAAAGCGCACCCGATTACAGGTTTGAAGCTCCCCCTCCACTCCAGAAGCCGCCCCTCTTCCTTTCTTCTGCCTTTCCTGACTGCTAAAACCGCTCAGGAAAAAATAGCTTAACTAAAAGCGCTTATTTATCAACTTTCATTTTTTCCAACTACTTTCCAATTAATTTTTTTTTAAATCCCCGGACAGGTTAACTCACATAATTTCGGGCTTAAGTTTTCATGTTTCTCTTTGGGATCCTCGACCGGGTCGGAATTCGAAAACAAAATCTCCGACCGACCGCTGGTAACCAACTCGCTGGAGCTTATAATTAGGACCTTATTGACAGGCTCTCTCTCTCTCTCTCTATTAAAGAACCGCAAATTTTGGGTTCCGTACACGGGAGAAGCAAAACATAATTATTGGAAACGGCAGCTTTACCACAACACAGACATGCCACGATGTACATAGCAATTATCGTTTGATATTAGCAGAAAACAGACTATGCGTAATTGCCACGACAGTTTCAAAACATTTCTACATTTCATCCAAGCATGAGCTACCTGAGAAGAAAAGATTCCTCCTATTGTTGTAAAGCGATATATAATAGACTGATTTGGACAACTTGAAATAGGCCTAAAATCAGCTGTCCTTTTGGTTTCGTAAACCGACCAATCGACGATTGTAAATTGGATTCCGTCTATTAATAAAATAAAATATAAACGTATATAAAAGGCTATTGATTTTCGAGTCAATTCCTTCCCTCGATTTGCATAAGACCTGGGGATTTGGAAAAAAGATTTCTTTCTCCTCGTCGATGAACGCTTCAATTTATATGCTAATTAGGATTGACTTAAAACTTCAGTTGAGAGTATTTAGTAATTCAATTCTTAAGTGGGGCTTATTGCGTGAGAAGGCCGGCGTTGATACGTGATTGAGGCCCACCCTCCCCACCACCTTCACATCATTTTCGGGGTAATGAACTCGGGGAATGAATACACACGGCGTGGTAAAGGATAAGAGCTGATAAGAAACTAAACCCGTTGAACGTATAATTTTTTTCAGATTATTGAGGGAATAATTGCAGCCATATATCAAGTATAATTATATACCTTGAAAATATCAATTTATCATTATATATAATGATATAATCAAAAGTATAATATCATTATAAATAATGAGAGGACATATATTTTCTACTTCCTGTTATTGTTAAGAACAGTTATTTAGCCAAGTTATCTATATCGGTTTTGCCATGTAGAAATTAAATAGATGACACTTACCGCTGAGGTTGTCTGTACCTACATTGATATAACTAGAGAGTCGTAGCTAGTTGGTTGTTTTAACTTTGTTTTTCCAGTCAGTTTGACCTATAGATCTTTTTTAGCCTTTCGTGGGATTTTATAAAAAAAAACCCGCAATTCTGATAGAATTGTGGCTGAATTAATCGAGTCGTGTGTCTAAAGTGATGCTTAGTGCATGGATATCCATCCATCCATCCTCTGGACCAACATGTGCCATACTGAACCTCTCCACTGTGGAATCTCTTTTATCGATGTGTTTTCCAAGAACATCCGGCCAAGAGCTCATCAAACCTTCTCCTCCACGTACGGGTAAAATTTAATACATCGCATTTCATAATTCGCCGTAACCTTGAGGGCGTCATAAAAAAAAGGAATTCCAGAGTTTTACAGCCGCCGTAAACGCCGCGAATTCTTTATTGACGGTTTACTAGGGTTTTTAGACGTCCGACCAATCGATGGCGGAATATATTCATGAAAATATCTCTGGTCCATCCATTTAACTTTACTGCCAGCCATATGTATGATATCAGTCTACCGATAGTATTCTACAAATTAATACGTTTGGAGAGCTAAAAGATTAACAAATAAGTCTAATAATGGAAATAGGGACTGTAATGGAAGCAGAGAAACGAGAAGTATTTTTTTTAATGTAATATAAAAATTTAATCAGTCTGTTCTCTGACTGAATAAAATATGCTCTGTGTCAGTGTTTCGTAAATTACAGAAAAACATTATTTTTTTCTCAGACGGACATGAAGGGGGAGGAGCGTGCGGTCCGCGTTTAAATTGGACCCTAAGCGAGGCCGGCCTATACCAGAGATGTATCCCATTTAGTATAAAGCTGCTTAAAACAATAAATGGAGATTAGGCGGGCGGCGTTCCGGCGTTCAGGAATGTTTTATACAACATTTCGCCCGTTTGAGTGTTCGTTTAAATTGTTTTAAACCGATAACGAGCGGCTTTCGGCCGGCGGATGGCGGGACGCTGGGGGCGCCGCCTTTGATGTGTGCCGAAGGGCCCTTCATAATTGGAAATTATTTATATCTCTAAAGGCGTCATTTTCGCCCACAGCTGCCAGTATACGTGTTGACTCAACGCAAGTAATATCGATATACATCAAATAAATTTTACACCGCTACATATCGTGTCTAATTTATACAGAATTAATTTTTAAAATAAAAGACCTATTGCCGCGAGAATTAGTTCATTCTGACCGGTTTTCCACGAATTCCCCTATCTCCCAAATAGAGTCACACCCTGAGATAAAATTAATTTGAAGAACTACAGTGCACGATTGAATGAAAGTGCTGTTTTATTGTCGTCCTTTCCAGAAACCACGCTATCGCGAGCGACAGAATGAAGGGCGGAACGAAATTCTGGAACCAATTTCTATTTCGGGAGAACCGCCCGCCCCCGCCCAACCGCCCCTTGCGAAAAGGGTACAAATGGTGAAGCGATTTGACGAGCGGGTAGATTTGCCGTCTAAGAGGAGGATTGATGGCCGGCGCCCAATGTGTTAAAAATTCAATGCAATCTGTGCCACATCCCCGGGTGAGGCCGCACGCGCCCCTTTATTCAATTTTGCCCCAACCGGACTGCTCACTTCGCAAATCCGGCAAAACAGGCCTCCTCCTCCCGTTTTCTTCCCCAGTATTTACAGTTATATTTCACTATTTAATAGTGTCCGATCTAAACCCAGACCTCCACCTACTGCTTGACATAAAACCCAGGTTACAGAGTGGAGAAAATCGACCCCACCCCCAGAAATCTCAATGAGAACCCATTTCCCAATTTTTAGTTTTCCAATCGAGAGGAATTTGTCCACCACTGAAAACTACCCGCTCATTTTAATTTTTTAAATCTCGGTTTAAATACTCCCCAACAGAAATGGGGAGCTGCCAAATACAAGTAGGTCCAGACTTCTTATCTGTAAATAAATCATATTTACATATACATATATAATAGAGAGTGTGTATTTACCATAAATACACTTAAGGAGTACCGATAGTAATAAATAATGTTATCACTCACGCAATACACCGTTCTATTTAATGGTAAGTTAAACCGGCTTGTGGTTTTCGTTATGATTCACGAAAAATAAGATCAATCTAAAATTAAATAAAAACAGTATAAGATTTGTATGTAAAACACCTGCAAAATCCATAGAGACAAAGCAAATGTGTAATTAACTATTAGAAATTTTAAATACATATAGTTTGTACAGATATCACTTTAAAAAATTTGCTTAAATATACAATTTGCTTCAACAAATGTATGATGAAAAAATTCTCCCGTGATGAGATGTTCCCGAAATAGGCTTTCTAATTTAGAGGGAAATTTTAATCGGCTAGATTCGAAGGAGGTCTTGAAAATTATCCGTTACGCTAATGAAAAACACCAATTACAAAATAATCCCTATTAACCTCAATTTCGTTCATTCATCCACTAATTCGGTTAAATTGCTAATCTTTTCCCATCTACCTAGTTCGTGTTTTCTCTTCCTCAACTCTTAAATACGGGGTGTCGTTTTGTTAAACGTGTTCTACCTAGTTTTAGAACCAGTTAAATTAATTGGCTGTTCTACTTCTCGAAACTCTCCCAGTCTATTGGTTTCAGTATAGTCTGTGTCCACGTGTCTATCCATACAATAAAATATGTATTCCATTTGTCGCTTGTTTTATAGTTCCGGATAAATACCAAAATATAGATTATAAAAACTGAAATATCATAAAATAGGAAGTAATCAATCTTGTTTTTAATTTTTTCTGTTAATATTTTATACTGTCGGATTTCTTGTGCCCAAACGAAAGATTTGTCCACAACTTTAAAGAAACGTAAAGGTATTTTACGTTTCTGCCTATTGTGTTTATAGGTGTATTCTTCAATGCAGTAAAGAAGACAAAACATATTTCACATACATAATTAGGAAACTCTTTACTTGGTTATAACGCGGTATATGCGACGAGAGCCAACACATTATATATTGATAAATGATAGGGTAATGTGTTCTCTGGAAAGGGAAGTAGTGCCCGTCTTCGATTCCGGGAACTTCGTCTTCGAAGCAGATTCTATTCAAGCGTGGAGGGCGCCTTTTAATGTATTTCAAAACTTCTCGTTACAAACCCAACATAACAACATAGGTAGAAGGTAGAGGGCGGGGGGGGCACTTCACTTGCAGAGGTTCATGGGCACCCTCCCTTCGCTTCAGGTCGGGAGCGATACAGGGACGAATGACAATTCGATTCCCTCGGCTGGGAATAGGAGATGGAAATTAGATTCAAATGAAGCGGCTGATAGGGTCGGTTGTCGTTCACCAGACCGGTACAGCCCGTCCTCAACCTCGCTTCTACATTAAATATCCGGACGTCTGAATTTTTCCGACCAGCGTTCAATACGACGTGATCACGATGGCACTTGATTCGCAACCGAACTGGAGTTAACGCCGCCAATACTACGGTCGTAATTAGTACGTTTTCCAACTTAGATGAAGGATTTCCTCAGAAGGAATAAATGATGGTCCGGACCAGTGTTGGCACTGGATTAATAGCACCTGGTGTGTAAACAAAATTAACACTTTCGCCAAGTTCTTATTTTCACAGGTAAACCGGAAGTTACGCATTTAAATTCACTTGGAAAAAAAGAGGTACTGGGAAAAGCACACGAGGAAGCCCTTTATTTGGCACAGATATATTTGAAGAGGCTACGAGCGACACAAAGTAAATGTATCCCCGTGACCCATCGGATACGGATCATTCATCCACACTGTACACGAAACATCGAACATATTTCATAATTTTTCCGTTACTGCAACATAATACCTGTAGGATCAAACTGAAAAGATTTTCAAACTCAGCGATTAATAACCAGAGGCGCACATATTGACAGTGCTGTCGAAAGGACGAGATTGGAGAGTGGGAGTAGACAAAAAAAAACTAGAGAATTGGGTGGAACTGCAGGCGTCTAGAAAATAGTCGCGGGGCGTGGGAGAGGCGGAGAAACGGGAACGGGGGCCGGGAGTCGATAAAACTCTATTATCGACTGGCAAAGGGTAGAGGGGAAAGGCATCGGGGGAAAAGCCGGGTCGATCGGACTGTGGATTCAGGCTGGGCAAACACTTACCGACATTATTCCCCAACATTATCAATATTAGAACAGACAAAGTGCCCTCTCCACCGTCCGCTTTTCACCTCCTCCACGCCTCACCCACTCAGACAGCAATCATAATCTATTCCAAAGCCATACTGAAGAGTTTATACTGGGCTAGCTCGCCTCTACACCGCTACGATTCGGACGGCTAGATACTCGACTGGGACTTTAATTCAAACATCCCGTTAAGAGATACAATTTCAAGGAATAAGCATTGAATAATGTACACGAGACAACGGTAAGCAATTGAACCTATTTACATTAAAATTAGCATTAGTCGGATAAACAGATCAATTTACGATAAACTTTGGTTTAATTTAGGGCAATTCTTTGGGCGTCCGTGACAGTAACATTCTGTTAGTTCTCTAGAGTAATACAAATATCAGACCCTATAAGTGCTACTTGGACTATAATATAAAAAGTGTTATTTACTAATACATACTTCCGATGTCTCACAGAATGTCGCAATTTAATATTATTTCAGAATATTATTTGTAGACATTAAACCTCAAATATTGTGCTTCCAATATAGTAAATTGAGATTATTTATTTTTCTTAATACAGGTTTAATACGTTTTGTTCTGGGATATAACCAGAGATCTGGTGGGTTGAAATGATTCTGTCGTTAGACTCATTAATAATAAGATCGCAAATGTTAAACCTAGTTTTACATCGTGCATTAAACATTTGCGGGAGTTTACAGCTACATAAATGTTCATCATTCTCGCTTAAATTGTGAGTTCTGCGTCATCCCTGAACGAACGCTCAAAAAAAAGAGTTGTACAATTAGTGAAGTAATGGACAGTCGAATGCTCCGATTCGCTTTCGAGCGAAGCATTTAATTTTAATTACCTCCCCTAATTAAACCGGTTTGCTTTCAGTGCTTTTTCCTCATAATTTGTAACCTTTTTTGAAATTTGTCATTCACTTTGAGTTTCCTTTAATTAATTGATTAATTAATTTCGTATAATTAATTAAGCGTCGGTCTTATTGAGAATCTTTTTATTTGTTTGATGTCATTTTGCGGAAGATCACTTAGATTCAGGCAGTTTCTTTTTTTATTATGTCCATTTTAAAAAGGTCTCAGTTATAATTTAGGATATAGGGTAATTAATAAGAAAATGTAATAATTATGTCTTGATTTATTTGTTTTTTTGATGTTTTGAGTTATAGCGAAAATTGTAGTATATTATTATCACCAACGACAATTAGAAAAATAGAAGGTTTGCCTAGGGACCCACCGGTGTTAACCGCTGTGTGACGGGGGAAAAGTAGCTTGTTTTGGGGTACGTCGAAAGCCTTTCTTGTTTGTGGACGTCGCTAACGTTCTTAATTAGTAAAGCCCCGGTTGAAAAACTTCGAATGGTCGTTTGAAAAACGCTAATTACATTTAGTTGGCGCTCTCGCCCCCCACCCTCCGACCGAAACGAGTCAAAGCATCAAAGATGACACTCACTCGTCTGGAGTAAAAAAAAAGAAGAGAAGTCGGAAAAAGGTCAAAATTGTAAGAGTCTCGATGAAATATTCCCTTCCCTCCCGCTTCCACCCGAAACGCCCTCACCACTCGTCTTAATAGATACAAGAGTTTCGTAATCCGTTTTAATTGATTCAAGTTGGCAGTTGAAGTTGAAAAATAGCCCGGATATAGCTGGGAGGAAAAAATGAACGATTTGCCGTATAAACATCCATAAAACCTATATTTAATTTATACCAGAAAATTCGAATTATTCGCTTATTATTGGGCGCACGACAAGATACATTATAGGGTGAGCATATTTCATGATTTTATACGACCCTACAAGACGCCCAATCTAAAATTAATACTACATATTACATAACAGCGGGGCGGTCGTATTGAGTTCACCGAATAATATTATTGGTAGTATCGGTGATGTCCGCGATGAAATTTCGCAATTAAATACGAGAGCGCTCTAATTTTAATTTCTATCCACCTTTGTGCAATGTTGGGGGAATCAATTTGAATCGGGATAAAACGGGAGAGGTAAAATCGCACGTGGGATGAAGGTAATCAATAAATTGTCCACTTAAAGACATTCCAATTCGGTACGCGTGTTTGGATGCATTGTGTTAAAAATAGTCTGCATTCAATTACACACACACACACACACACACACACACACATATGATATTTCAAATCCGCATTTGTTCCGAACATCATTCACCCCCCAGATTCAAAGACCCCCTAGTAATAAGGAAACAATTGACATTTTTAATATTCATTGGGATGTAGCTGCAAGCCCATTGACACTTACCTTAATACCTTAATCATTCTCAATACTTTTGTTTACTAATATAAGCTCCTCCCCAAGCTCCTTACCTAAGATACTTACGCATAAATTCTATTTTTAATTAAATAAACAAGGAAGTTTAAGGTGAATCACTTGAAGACTATATCTAAGACAGGTAAGGTGATGCCGAGTATGTGATACGAACGATGTAAAAACCAGACTCTTTTCTAGAGGAAACGAAGCTCAGATATCTTTAGTGTTAAATAAATAGTTTGGTTGTGATTTACTGGGGTAAACAGGAATATAATGTCCCTTTTAGGAATTCGCATTAATCTATTAGAATGGGAGACAAAACGCCCTGAGCCATTCCCCGAACGGAACTTTTCGTCGAACGGGCGTAGAGGGAAATTTAATTTAAATTAAATACCTCGAAATATTATGAAGCCTCTCTCTCTCTCTCTCTCTCTCTCTCGGCCATAATGGGAAAGGCATAAAAGTAACGAGGCGGAGAAAGAGGGAATGAGAGAGAGAGAAGTGGAGAGCGTGTCAGAGTTGACGTCTTTATTAAACGTAAAATCCTCCCCCGCCCCACCCCCCAACGTCGGTCGGGTTGACTAAAATATCGTCGCCACAATGGCGAATATTCTTATTCTTACCCCACGCCAATTCTAATAAGGGATGGCCCCCCAACCCCCAACTGCCGGCATTTACATTTGAACGCGGCTCGAGAAACGCGAATTGAGAAAAGAAATAACCGAGGAATTAAAAGGTACGGAGAGACAAAAGGAACTATTGCTAACAGAGCGCCCCTTTTTTGGCTTATCGGTCCAGGTGATTCTTCCATGCTCACATTCAAAAAGATTCTTCAGATAAGGCAGAAATCCGTCCATCGTTTACTGGAAGCGAAAGACTAAAACGAAAACATCTATATCAAATCTTCGGTTCAGTAATTGTCATTATGCGAATGTTACCTTTGAGCCTTGACTATTTATCAGTTACATGTAAAGTCCGACAACTCTACTCTTGATATATTTAGGTTTAATTCAAGTTATCCTTCCATTCCTAGAACACCTCTTCTCGGTAGGGTAGTAATCTCTAATCCTAATACATTTTGAATATTCTTAAGCAATTAACTAACGTTTTAAAACGAAACATTACAAAAAAGCTTTTAAACTGAGTACTATTTCTTAATGCTTTAAAGGTCCTAATACTGTTCTGATGGCTTAGTCTACACTCAACGCCCTGTTACCGGACTCCTTCCATAAGGCTTTTGATGCTTACCTTCTTTTCAATTTCGTTATGCACCACCTTGCTTTCGAGGTAGAGATTCTCGGGTACGATTCATCGGTTTGAAAATAGCGGAGAAAACGTTTCAGTACCAACAAAACAGAATAAGGATTTAATTATTTTTCACTCTAGGACATGAGGATAAGCATTTTTAAAAACATCATACAGGAAGGGGGTGGAAAAATTGCATACTATTTATAAAAAATATGAAAATTCGGATCTAATTTCCGTTAGACCTCACGGTAACCTTTACTGTTTCTCCGGAAGTGTTCCACCAGTTTCAATGAAATCCGAGCGCCGGTTTAATCATTAGTGCTCCGTGTTGTACTCACGTTCTCGTGGGCTGCTCTGGCTCCCTTTGTCTTGTACGCGGTTTAAATGAAAACTGCGCCCAATTCAAGATTATAGGGCAATTCGCAATAATCTCGGCGCTGAGATAAACCTGTAAATTGTTATAGACGTCGCAGCACTTATCTTCGGCCGTTAGACAGGGTCGGCTCGCCCATTTCAGTGGATAACTGCACTAAGAACAGTTGAAATTCTTCATGCTACAATTCCCTAGTTGCAATCGTTATAATAAATGCCGAGAATTTCACTAAATGCCACTCTCACGACTGAAACGGATTCAAATTTATTTTTGATATTCTCCATTCGGTCAGTTCTTGGTGGGTTTTCGTAGAAATGTTATTACAAATTTACTATAAAGTAGAAATTCTAACGATAAGGAAAAGCGACACGCGGTTTGTATACCGTTACGCACTCGTGTATGAATCCGACGACCCCGCGGCCCCAACTCGCATTAATTTTATCCCGCGCACAGAAACCATTAATTACACACCTGCATGTAACATGTTTCCACATCAACCCTTATCGTGCATATACATTAGGTATTATTATACATTATTTTAATCCTCCGCAATAATACTCGGTGGTCCTTATTAATTAATATGCGCACTCTTTACGCCGAACGGTTACATTCACAACGATATTCCTAACATAATTTATTACTACTCTTTCTTATTATAACTCTTTTGACCTCTAACCACATACTTGGTTAGTAAAATATTAAAGTACATACGCATGTCGGCTACATGTAGCATCCTGTTGGCACAGTCATTGAACGGTCAATACTTAACAGTTACACACTAATACAATTATAAAACAGAAGTGGAAGAAATTACGTGAATAACTCTCAACAAAAGTTAAAATATGTAAGGGAAAACGGCGCCTTCTGATACTAACCCGCACGACTTGGCGGTATTTTCAATAGTATCCCATTGCGCCGTGAACATTAAATCGGCAATTTGCCACGTTTTTAACAGGCATTGTCAGTAATATATAGTCATGTTAGGCTATTTCACGGCACTGACATAGACCGGTTAATGTTTTAAAGTACGCATGGAGACGTGATTGTAGTATTGTGTATACATAAGCTTGGTTTCTCACAGCGAATCTTAGTTTCTGAGCAAAGTATTCAATCAATCCACGTTGATATTATCGGAAGAACATTTATAATCCGTATTTTGATATTTTTAATTACTGCTGAATTTAATATAAATACCAGTCAGAATAATGTTTGCATAAAGTTTTATGTAATTTAATGACAATATCTGAGGAACCGAGCCAAACGGTTGGCGCATACTTGAGGGACTCATCGGTGAAGTGCGCCCCATCTCGGTGCACTTCGGGGAAAGTAGTTGGCCGCGGGAGGGTAAAAGTCGCGTTTAAAAGTGTATATCGCCCGGCAAAGAAACTTCCCCGGTGATGCCGCCCCGGGTTTTACACGCGAGGTGTAAAACTAGCGTAGACCCTCTCAAAATTCCCCCCTTCCTCCCCCCCTCAACCTTTGAATAAACTCCGAGGGGTAACGTTCGAGCGGTGGGACGACCGCGCAAACTTGTGCCACTAGATTCATAAGAAGAATTTGTCGAATCATATGTCCTCACAAGTTAATACCTGTGATTCGAGGTAATATCGTTGTTGCGTAATAATTTAAATCTGAAAATTTGAAAAACAATTTCAATAACAAGTATTGGCGCACAACACAACAACCAAGATTCGAATTACATTACCAAATTATTTGTTAATAAATTCAGCGTAGTATCGAAGAAGTTAATATCAAAGAAATTAAATATCGCATCCGATTTTTTTTTACTTCTGATTTTGTTGTTGACTTTCAAGCGTTGAAAAAAATTGAAATAATATTTATTTGATTAAAAAAAGTATTAAATTTCACCAGGGTTCAGTTTTAGTAAAAATATGAAAACCGCGTAACCTCTGGCGGTAAATTGTTGAGAAAGAGTAGACTTTTTTCAGTTGATTCTCCCTTCTGGTTGGCATGGGTCAAAGTTTTACTCTCAAAGCTGCCATGTCGCCGGTTCATTAACCTCGAATTCTGAATAAATAATGGTTGAGAAAACAGGTATTGTGTGTGTGTTTAAATGACTAAAACACAGAAACGATGATACTGCAATGTGAAGAACGGTTGTGTTACAGCAAGTGAATTATATTACATAACTGTCGAAAGAAGGGGGCAAGCATTCTGAAATTTATTATAAACGTGGATAGGAATAACTGTTTTAAAGTTAAGGCTAGTCAAATTAATATTTTTTGAGTTTTGAACAGATTTCAGGGTGATTGGTCGTATGCGGTGTATAGCAACCGTTCAAACCACAGTTTAAAATCTGATATCGCGATCGGAATACCGGCGTTCTTACGAATGGGGGAGAAGTCTTATTAACTTATCGGGGCGTGTCTTGTGGGGGGCTGTGTACCGGCTCCTCCGCCACCAAAGTGTGTATAATCCGGGAAGAAAGTTGGGGGGAGCGGGTTAAGTGGAAGATAGAGTCGAGTTTTTATCTCGCGCTGTAAAACCGGGAGTCGGCCCCTCGCGTCGTAAAGTATCGCCCAAAGTCGCGCCCGCACCCTCGGCCACACCCCGTCCTACCTAATAGAGTGTTTCACCGCGATCCGAGCTCTGGTCCCAAAACAGAAATTGCGCAATTATACACAACAACTGTTGTCAGTTTACCGTTTACTGCCTCGGAACTGCTCTACTGGGAGTCATTTGGGCACAACTCGAAATACAAATTTGCAGAAAGAAACAATTAAGAGGGGATTCGAAACAATGTACGTAATTGAATGAACATTCGATGATGTGCATAGTTTAAACTACTACATTAATAGATAAAACGTCATAACTTAGGATGAGAGGAAAAATATGTTAAAGGTAAATATTAATACATAAGGTTATATAATAACTAAGTTTTCAGAATAATGTCAGAGCCAGAGTGCCCTGCTATAGGATATCAAGTGTACGCGATTTGTTCCGCCGATGAAACTACAATAATTAGTAATACAGTTAAAAATTTCGCATATCCTGTCAATTCCAATTTATTTACAAAATGAAATATGAGATTTACCCCATCGCATTGAGTATGAAGCTAACTGTAGTCTGTGGAGTGCAAATAACCGATTTTGCAGGTTAATCTGTTAAGCTGCGTTCATAACACAGGAATCAGAATATTAGAGACCGACATTTGAAATATCGTTTTTCGACGCCGGTTCAGGTTTTGCGTAATTCAGGTGTGTACTCCGGTCGGGAATATTTCAATTTGTAAATCATTTACAAACGCGTCGGGTTTGGACTGTATTAAACCAGTTCCCGGAACACCTGAATCAGATTGGTTTTAGGTTGTTGATTTTTCGACGCATTCAATTAACTCTCGTAATTGGTGGCGGCAAATATATTTTACCCCTTTTGTCGTCCGTGCGGCCAAAGACCTCGTTTTATTCCGGTAACCGCAGTAGACCGACCGATTGAACTCTCTCGCACCGCCTTCACAATCTACCGATTATTTGCATTAATCGTGTTCACACAGAATCGCAATCGAGTTACCAGACGTTTGCAGTTTCGTTGCTGACGTAATTTCTATATAATTATTAGCATAATGCTCTTTTAGGTGTTTTCAATAAGAAATCATCAGAAATCAGAACACTGATGACTGTTGGTACAGATATAAAGTGTTATCCCACCAGGGATGGGACGAAACGATTTCAATGCCGAAGTTGAGGCAGATATCGGCATTACTTATAAAACATTTTAAAAAATGTGTACTAACGGGAACTCAGGGGTCTAAAAATTGGGAGGAGTAGTCCGGAGAAATGGGCTCGCCCATGGGGGAGAATGGGACAGTAAGTAGGCTCGGTTTAATTAAACATTCATAGCGCCCGGATTCGAACCGAGAACCGCTCATAATCGTGAACGACCTTAATGAACACACCCCTGGGTATACCTGCCGCTCGGTTCGCCAATTCAACATTGCACACGCCCGAATATAATTAGGCCTCCGCACGTTAACTCTTCACCAGTAGGAAAAGAAACACTAGTTTTTATTAGTTGCGACTAATTGCGCCCATTTAGGTGAACGCTTATACTGCATTATCGCCGCAAGATTAAGTATATATCGCTCACATTATTTTAGCGTAATAAAAGCATTTTTTGATATTTGGGAATTAGTGGCAGTAACAGTGTCAGGATAGCTCCTTTTTTTTATTTATTGTTATAGTCACAACTACAATTTTTTTTAATAGATTGTATCTAGTGACACTGCTCTCACTTGACACTCACTCACTGAACTCTCGAAGTAGAAGCCACCCAATGATGGTACTCCCGCTCCTGCCCTTACTCGGGTCGTAAGGAAATCGCGTGGCCATTTCCGCTTTAGGCGACGCACGGGATTTTCGGGAAGGTGAAGCGAGGAAAGTTGTCGTATTAAGGGATTGGAATGAAGGGATAGTTTGGAATGGAAGGATTTATACCGGGAAGCTGCTAATTCTCGAACGAATGGGACATTTAGGTCATTGTGAATTATTCTGTTAGAGACATATGGAGGGGTAATTTTCCGAAGGATTGCAAGGATTGGAGTCTATAAGAATTAGACGGCTCGGTGGATCCCCACATTTCGATTCCGTAGGCCCAGATAGGTTTCAGTACGCAGTTGTAAATTAATAGTTTCTTCGAGAGTAATAGTTTTGATCTGTAGTCGAGGAGTCTTAGTAGTAATTTGTAGCGTCGTTTCGTTTCTGTACGTTTCAGTCTTGTATGTGGGTTTCATGTCAGTCCAGCACTGTCTAAGAGCAGTCCCAGGTACCGCACTCGATTTTCAATAGGAAGTTGGGACCGGTTCAGGAAAACGGGAGGAAAAGTTGCTCTTCTCAAAGTAAAAGTAACGCGAAGACTTTTTTGCCAATTGAACTTAATCCTCCATTTCCTGGACCAACTTTCTATGAGGGAGAGCTGTTTTTGCAGGGAATGCTAAGTAAGAATCTGAGTTTGTAGAGTGTACAGCTTTGTCGTCTGCATAGGAAGCAAGGAAAGTATCAGGAGGTTGAGGGATATCGGCAGTGTATACACAAAGGGAGGGAGAACACTACCTTGTGGAACACCTGCAAGTATAGGAAAGGAATCAGATAGGAGATAGCTCCTTGAGCTAGATATTTCCTTGAAATCCGTTTTGAGATCATACCGCCGAAACTCGGCGCCCATATCTAATTTTAATGTCTGAAACGGAGATCATAGCGATTAATGAACCCTCGCGGGGCAGGTAATTCGCACGGGCGAGACCCAATTGGGAAGTTTGAGACCAGGGGGGCAAGTTGGCGGCCGCGGGATGAGCATTTACTTACGGCGCTTAAGACAATGCGGCGCCGCGGCCCCGCAAATTCCTGCGGCTCACAAACTCCTCCCGTGCAGGCCGGATTATGCGGGTCCCGGGGGCGGCCCCCCGAAGTGGCCCCTGGCCCCCCCGGCCTCCCTTTATTGGGCGGCATTCCCTCCCGCCTCCCCCTTACACTGGAATCTCGGGAATGACACGCCGCCCCCACCCGTCTCACCTCTTTATTAAGCCAGACCAGCATGAGCAGCCCCCCGAGGGTGAGCGTGTGGGGGGGGCGGACAACGGACTATCACCCGATAACGGCAATTAATACTAATTTCCATTTCTATCGTGGACGCTAAATTGAACGACGTTTCGGACGTTCGAAACGCAGAAATCCCCGAAAAAATTATCAAAATAGACCAGGATTTCGGGAATAGTTTGTTCGTGACCGACCGCTCAGATAAGGCGTCACAGCTCACCGTCACTAGACAACGCGAAAGCCTCCACGCGACAGAACAGGAAATTCCATACGCTAATTTCGCCACAAATATGCTCCCTAAACCGACTTTTCGGTAGCCTAAAAATATATGACGTACACAATAAATTCGAGATCACAATTATTTATTGTAGGACGCCACAATCGTTTTATACTCTGTAGTTTAATTCTTGTGAAAAATACGGCGCTCGAAGGAAATGTACTGTGCGGAATCCGTAAGCGCGAAACAGCTATAATAACACGTTAATGGAAAAAAGAGAACTAAATTCAAATGAAATGCAAATGAAATGGAATGCTGACGGAACATTAAAATTAATCAAAATCTGCGGCATTCATTTTCCTAAGCTCAGTTTATTTTCGGGCACGGTTGTTTGTTACTACTGGTAGGACGGCGTTGTGGGGAGGGGTGCAATCGATTTTGAACGGGTATTTATATTCGGGGCGGCTTAAGAATCGAGTTTTGTATTACAGAAATTGAGTTCCTCCTTCCCCGATTCGGTATTAAAATAATAAATAGGAGGAAGGAGGGAGAGAGGTTGACTCTGTCGGCCGAGGTATTCGGGCGGCAGATAAACTACAAAGAGTTATACAAAATAATCCTCAAAAGTGTTTCTCAAGTTAAAGTGGATTGGGCTAGATACTGGCCATCCCTTTTAACCCTATGGGTTTTTCTGCTATGCTTACCAGCGGGAGGATCAATGCACTCTCCCTCCAGCCCCCCAACAGCACCCTTAGTCCTTATATCTCCTCTTCTGTAGTTTTCCCCTTCCAGTCCCCACCATATCTTTTCTATTTCTTTTTCTCCTCCTTAACATTAAGTACAAATCACCCCACAATAGAGAAACAGAGCACAAACCCTAAGAGACCCAGTATGCGTTATGAAATGTTCTACTAGGCTTTGCTCGGATTTATGACATTATCTGTCCTCTAAATATGTGCGGCAAATATTTAAAGCAGTTTCAATAGGTGGGACATAATTTGAGCCGCCAAACCGCCTTCTGAAGAGAATATATATTAACTGTACCTTAAATAAAATGCATAAATATTCCGGACTAGAACTCATGAATACCGGTTTTTCTAACCTAGTTCCATTTCGATTTACGGACTGACTCGTGGACTTTTCAATTCCTGCGGTTATTCGAGTTTATTATTTTCCATAAGAAAAATACCGTTCTCCTTCCTTTTGTTGCCTCTTCTTTTTATATTTTACACACGAAGGAATGTCTTCTCCAAATAGGTCTTCCACATGATCAATCGCATCAGCCAACTATTACTTCGCTCCGAGACTTATTCTTGTCGAAAGAAACCGAGCCAACGGTCTGTAATAATGAGAACAAGTTTTTAAAATCTGCAATATATTATACATTAGGGGCGAAATAAGGTTTTAACTTTTCTGCGGCACTAATATAAATTTATTGCTTCCTCCAGGTATTTAGAGCGCCTTGTAAGCGCGATACGCAGGACGGGCAATGACTCTTCGAAATTTTTGACTGAAGAATCGAACTCTGAATCCAATAAGCGCAGGCCTACATTTATGTACAGAAAACGAACTCCGCCACCTGTGTGCGCCCGGGGTAAAAAAATTAAATCAACTTCCGTTTCGAAGTTATATTAACGTCGGGTCGCGCTATTGAGACCGAGCTCAAAGCAAAGACATTCTAATTAAGCGGGATGGGCGGACACCGGTCCATGGCCGGTATTAGTTCACTGTTTATATTATTTACAGTTTAAAAGGCCGGCCCCACTCTGTTTTGCATTCGGACATTTTGCAACTCCCCCTTATTAATTCCCCTTCCGGGGCCGTTCAAACGAAACCCCCCGGAAATACCGACGTCAGTGTATTCCGGCGGAAGTTAAATAAATCATGATTCGGCCGTATTAACTAACTCGTACCACTATTCATTCCTTTCCTAATTTGCAGCTGGCTTGTTGAAAATCGTTTATTTTAATTACGAACGATCGTTGCTATTGAGTTTATTTAATTCAAATGGAGTATCATCGAGAGATACTTATCTGGTATAATAAACTTTATGGAGAAATTGTACTAATCAAGATGTCACTGATCATTTGAATCTAACTATGTATTACATTCAGTTTGGGACCCGAGTAATGTCTACTTCTGTGGTGTACACTGTTGGAAGTTTTGCCACTGCTATGTCATTGAGCTAATAATTAGTGTCACAGTAATATTGACCGGTAGTCGAGAGAGCCATTGGACTCTGAAATCTCTTTTAAATTTAACTTTTATTTATGACAAAAAATGTAATTTTTTTTTTTAGATGATCTAAATTTGAATGTTTGAGTCAAAAGAGCCATACAAGCAATGTCATGAAATGTCGTCCGGTCATGAAAGGACGTAGCGGTTAGTAAATTGCCGGAAGTTAAATTGAAATATTGTCGCTATTTTAATAAATATTATTGTTCGAGTTTTTTTCCCCGTATTTGCTGTATTTTATGTGAAGCTGAGAAGACACTACGGAGAGGATTTTCGATGAAACGATGTTCGACAATATCCGAAGGGGGAGAAAAGGAACGCGGACGGGAGGAAAATTAACCCGGGCGGTCAAGTAGTAGTTAGAGATTCTTCTCACTACATAAAACTTTATTGGGGGCTCCAACGAGAACGTTCGCCTATTTCTCCCTCTGGAACACCACCGCCACCAGCATTAATAATCACTTGAACGTCCTTTATTTTATATCTCAATTCTCGTACATCGTAAATCCCGCTTAAGCCGTACAGTTAATACAGTACTACTGGTACACAACGTGTTAGTTTCCGTAATTAACGAAACGGTTTTGTAAAAGATTGTGGGGCCAACGAGTGTTAGTATATATCAAAAGAGACGTTTTGAAAATAAAACATTCAGGACGAATAATTGTGGATTTTGTCCGATGTGTTTAAGATATTCACCTTAAGCATCTAAAGTTAATTTACTCATTCAATTTTTCAATAGGAACCGGTACAGTTATGGTTACTCCAACAATTCCAAAAATATTAACAAGACAATATTAAACAAAAACAAACGTATAAGAGAAGATATAAGAGAAGAAACAGCAGTGTTGGAAGTTAAATTACTATAAGTCTTCTGACTCTGGTTTGTCGCCTATCTGATCTAGATACGTTTCGGTTTTGCGCCATCGTTAGTTGATACGATTGAGATAAAAGTAATATTTTTTTCTGGATTTAAACTGGTTTATTTTTTTTTAATAATCGTCTCCCAACGTCGCTGGAAAGCGGGATTCAAACTCCATAAAGGAATAAAGAAAATATAAGACACCGACCGAATTTCCTTGCTTTCTTGTAACAAACGATCCCGTTAAATAGGATTTCCGCGCTGAGAAAAGCCGCCTTTTCCGAATAGTTTATTGGAATTCCTGGCCGGTATCTACCGAATTAATAACAACCGGAGGCCGACCGGCGAATATAATCTAAATTCACGTTGCTCTGCGGGGTCCCGCTCCGAGTTGTCCCGCTCTCACCGACCTATTAATGAATTCCGTGAAATATTTCCGGGATATCTCTCAATTGACCAAAGCGGAGAAAACGCCCGGTGTAAATCCCACGTTGGTCCTCCCTATAACCAGTCGGACTCGCCTCTCGTATCCTTCTCGGCGGCTAAATTCCCTTTGATCTCAATTTTATGAAATTCTAGAGGGTAGAGAATACTGACGTTATTATTATTCTCGCCCCCCTTCCCCGAATATCAAAATCCGGACGCGAACAGAGCCGGTTCCGTTAATTATTAAATAACAAACTCGTTGTTTGTGTGATGAGACCAAAAAGGATTTTACTGTAGTTGTGGGCGGTGGAATTTTGTATAAGCGTTGTTTTCGAATTCAATAAATGGTCAAGTGGGAGAAATTTACTTCGGTGAAGATATTGAGAACAGTATTTCAGGGTCTGACGCCTAGAATGTATCTGTTTCTCATATATCAAGGTTTAGAGTCTATGAATGATTAAATTAATGATAAGAATTGATAGACGTGCTTCGGGGCTGAAACGTAACCATTGGGTATGAATTCACGGATATAGGCGTTCAGTGAATATACGTCGTAGTATTCCCATTGTTTGATAGCATGTTACACCACTTTACAATCGCTACCATACCTTATGCGATTACCACAGTGGTATTGTGAAGATAGCACGAGCATCTTGTGCTTTTAACGTTACGTTTCTGAAAACAGCCAAATCTCCGAGCAGATTCTTCATCGGAGGTCGAGAGTTTCTCTGTATTACTGACTTAATTTTCATGATTCTGGGTTTTTTTTATCTCGGCGTCTTGCGTTAGAGATGTCTGTTTTAATAAGGTAGAAAATATGTTCCACGATAGGCTTAAGATAATGCAGAGATATCGTGGGATAAGTGCTGGTGGTGGTGGCCGGTCGTGCATTAGAAGCTGAGCTCCATTTAGTGAGTGGGGTCCGGAGGGGCCGTATCTCGACTATTAAACGCTAAGCCCACTCAGGATCACGTTAGGCCGTCCACTGATCGAAGGGAAACTAGAGAGAGTTCTCCCCCATCCGATTTCCGATGAATGGTACTCTCCCATTCGGCTAGTCGATATCGGCACTGCTTTGAGCCCGATTCCAATACCCGGGCTTCGCCAATCTCCCTGCCAAAACTTATTTGAAATTTCTCCATTCACTTCACCGGATAGTCAGATGCGCGTCTAGAAGAGCGCTAAACTTGTTTATTATGCACCCGTTATATCTTAATATATACCATCACTATTGTAGATAATTATTACTTTCTCTATTGTATTAAGACATTTTGATTCCAATCTATCCTTTAGGCTTAACAGCCTGAACACCGAGCCAACAGTTATTTTGTGTCCGATTTATCGTACTACTTAAACACTTTGTATTAGCTAAATCGATTTCGTTTTCGAGAGGGGGAAACAATCGCCGACATCGCATATTTATTAACCCGGCAACAATTTATTATCGTGTCATCGACACTGCTACATGGGACAGAAATGCGGATTCGTCGGGCGTTCAGAAAAGGGGCCGAGGGGCCTTTAAACGGACGCGGTCCCGTTAACAGGCCGTGACCATTATCCAGATTAGAGATAGGCGGAAGAATACCCGCCCTCGGTGGAGGGGGACGGGGTAAAAACAGAGGAAAGATTGTGAGAAGGGAATGCGCGGAGATTTAGAGCCGGCCGAGGTGAACACAGAGAAGTGAAGGGAAGGGAGATAAGGGCTAGCGCCGCCGCCGCCCTCAGCAAACAGACCGGTAATGCCGCCCTAGATTATTCTGCGGGCAGAAATAAAAGTGGGAAGACAGGATTCGGGGGCGGCGAGGAGGCGGGGTCGGGGCCCAGTTACAGCTATTACCCCGCCACACGAGCGACCCCCTCTACCAAACACACACACACACCCTCAAGTATTCAAGCATTTTGCAATCTTATTACAATCAGCTTTACCGGCTCCGCGCTCGCCCATTTGTTTCAAGCCCGACAAATCGCACAGCTATATCGCCCGAAGTAGATGCTCCCCTCGTGACTGACAAGCGTCATAAAATATCGCTTTATGGGCGGTCTAATCGATTTCTCCATTCCAATTAGAATATTATCGTTCGAGCGATTTCCTATCTCTTCCTTACCAGCCTCAATTCTTTTCTGACAGGGTACGGCGGTTGGGACAAAAATTCATCGACCGATTTTAAAACCTGTAAATATTATAGAAAATAAACGGTTGTTTGTATTTCTAAAAAAAATTGGAGACCTTACTTTTGGGATTGGCCTCGTACAAATAGAACCGCAACATACTTTAAAGGAAATGAGGACATGGTAAATCGGTTTTACGCTGTACTAAGGTACAGACATTACATGAGAAATGTTACTGTGAACCGACACTTTGCCTATTACCGACAATATTTAAATTAGCCTTTAGGTATTGGGTTTCCAGGCCTACCTTCGCGATGAACCTGAGCAGGCCAACAATCAGGGCGCGGGGTAATCTCCCAATTTCCTGCCACGTGTCCAAAAGGGCTGTGGACGAGTTTATTATTTTTAGTACGGTTTGAGAAGGGAAGGATGAGAAAAGGAAAAGGAGAGTTGAGAAGAGGAAGACGAAACGGAGAGAAAGAGAGAGTGAGCGGACAGATAAGGGGGAGCCTCCCAGTGAAATAATGTAATGCAGGATTATTCCCAAGCAGAAATACATGTAGAAGGCAGAATTCCCGAGCTCTGAGCTACTGCCATTACTCTGACGTCGCCCCCACCCATCAGAAGCATCCATCCCAACAGCTACCCAGGGACCTTCTTACAGTCTCAATACAAATACATCCATGTATATAACGTTATATAGAAGGTTCTATACACAACCATTTTATAAATAAACTTGAAACATATCTGTATTTATATTGAACTGATCAGTAGCCTGTAGAGAGAGACGAATCACACGATTCCTCACAACCAGATAGTTCACAAGAAACTTCATATAATCACACCTATTAGTAAATTTGTGTGAAACTATCGTGACTACTTATTTTTCCAGATTGATCCTTATTAACTATAATTCTCATTTAGTAAAATAATTTCTCATGTTTGTAAAATACTATTTATGTTATGAAGAAAACGTAGGCAGTATATTCAATTGTATAGAGGGGAAATGTACAGTTTGAAAGAGCACGACCTATTGTGGGGCCAAGTATCCAAATTTCGTTTTTACTTCGTCCGGGCAATTAGCGCGCTAAGTTGGACTGTCCAAGCAGTAGACGCTCCCCCCACCGCCACCCCCAACCACAGTTGCGGCCTACAGAAGAACTTGGAAACTGCAGACCCCGCTGGACGTAAAATGTGAATCGTTGTTCTGAATTTATTACAGTTCAACTTATATAACTCGACAAAACTTTTGAGCAAACGCTTCAAGTTAATGAGACAGGAAAACGCCGGTGCAACGCTAACTTATAACGAGCACTCTAACTCAACATGACTCCAACATTTGCTACTTACAGCGCTATGGAAATCGCCCATTTTTGTTTATATTTTTTTTTGTGGGGCGGGGGTGTGGATATTCCAAACCTTTATGGAACCTGCAACACATTTGCCTACGGTTTAAGAAATGTTCTATGTCATTCATTTTGATAATCAAATTTTCTGACGAATACCGCCTTAATTTACAAAATTTTTCATGCGATTTATACACGCGGAGTATTCTTATACCGATGATATTCAGGCCTTCATATGTGTGTGTACACAGACTGAGCTACGCCGCTACGATCCCTTTCCATGACATTTCTAGCTGCGCATTTTCCTCTGTAATTACACTGGGGCATAAAACGCCTCTTTGATAGTAGGGGCTTATTTCCGCTATTTGAGGAAGCGGGTCCTAAATTAAACAATATTTTATTGAAGAGATCCTCTCCTTATCAAAGTGTTTGAAGTGATAAAAATCATCCTGAAAAATATTATCGTAATTTCAATCACCTATTATCTAATGTTATATTTTAAATTATAGGACCCGATACAGTTAAATTATATAGCAATATTCTTCCATAGTCTAAATTGGCGTGTTTCCTTATTACTAATGGCGTCAACCGGGTCTCCATTCCCCTTCCAATGGTGGGCAAGAGCTGAGCCAGGATTTTCGGTCGATTTTAGCCCGGCAATAAATTTCAGTACATGTCTTTTTACCTGCGATATATTATAGTGTTCTCTCCCCTTCGCGTTGAAACATTTGATGCATGAACGAAGTTTCAGAAAAGGAAACTGTTCACGATAATATACGGTCCCAACTTTAAATAGACGATTGCAACTTGCAACCCTTGGGCGGGGGCGGGGAGGGTTTAGGGTGTTATCGTATTTCATAAGATTTACGATATACTGCTAGTGGCTCAACGGCCGGCCGGCCGGCGTTTTTTACTTCCCCCCACAGTACGTAATTTAGCCGTGGGGAAGGAATAAAAAAAATCGAAATCTGCAATAATACTACTGAGGTAGGGCGGTAACGTGCAACGGCCGAATCTAAAGGGACCGCAGTGCAGAACCAGTTATTCGGAAATGTCGGACTTTTCTCGAGTTCTCGGCGATTCCAAGTAGTCGGCCTTCGGAACTCTACGCCGGCGATCTAGAATTTTAAAATTATTTCATTTATTCGGTTGCGACAAATTCTGTTTACCGATTTGAAATGAAAACATGGCTCTCTTTATAGTTTATCCCAACAACCAGTTGAAGCGTTTCCTCGCCCGTTATATTTAATATTCGGTACGAAAATTCGCGCAAAATATGTGGGAGAACTGAAGTGAAAATGTAATTAAATAATGCCGGGAGGAGGTAGAGCCGCCGTCAAAAGCAAGGCGGGGACGTTTCGAGTTTAATAAAGCGTAAAAAAGAACGGGCCCCATATCGAAATTGCCTGCGAAAAGAAGGAAACTGAAAAATATATGAACTCCAACAGTGAATATCCGTTACCCTATTGTCTTGTTGAAACCCGGTTTGTTTGAACACTGATAACTCCGGGATTTTTAAACGGGAACAGCGTTTTTCCCTTTCGAAGTCATATTTCGGCGTTGTAATTTTTTTTTTTAGATGTTAAAGCAAACCCGAGAGCACTTCGCGAATGTAAAATCGTAATGGCTCGATAGTTAGGAATGAGTCCGTTCGAATAGAGAAAAGAACATGAAATTATTTTTTTTTAGACCTTGTACCTCGCGCACTTTAATTCTTTTTCATATTTTTCATCTCAAGGGAGTTCTGAACAAGGCAAGGTGGACAGATTCTGATTTCGACTTCTCGTGGTCGGCTCTCGGCTGTTGAGAGTGGCGGTTGAGGTAATACCGGGTCCCTCCAGCTACCCCCGCCTATTTAACACCTGGGTTCCCTCCACTTGTGACCTGAGCTGTGCCCGCTCGTGTTAACCTTAAACCTGAGCTCTGGTCGGCCGCCGGAGGTCAATTATTGAGCGTGTCATCGGTTCCCGTCTTTACCCTCAGGTTGCGATAGGTTTATTACGGGGATTAGCTTTCTGGAATTTGTACTTAGGTCTTGGTGATACATAAGATTCAAACACTGTTCGGGATCAACGTTATAACAATTTAGAGTTACCCGAAGAGTCGATTGGGGACAGAAACTCGCAAGATATTCCAAACCCCTAAAAAAAATACACAATTGATGAGAATTATATTGTGTACACATATTTATATTGTATTGAAAGACATATACACGCTTTTTATAAATTAATTAATATATATACGTATGTATATATAAACGATCGCGTTTCAACTTAATTTAAAATAGGCAACAGTTGCAGTTGGACAGCTTTCAATAACTTCTGTAAACGAGAGAGCGACAGATTTAGTTTTTCCGTCTCGAGTTGTTTTAACATTCGGGGTGAGGGATGTCGGCGGGGGGCGCAGGGTCTTATTTAACCCTAATCAATCTGGTCTAAGGGCTTGGATCTACGGCCCTAATTAAAGTAACGAAGGATATTAGGGCCCTTTAATAAACTCGAGATAATTACCTTCCGCTCTTACTTCGCATCTTTAAATTGAGCCCCGGCCCAAATATATTTCGAGGAAGGAGGAAATACCTCGTCGCACCCCCGACCCCATCCTAACAAATTTCGGCATATTTAATTGGAGCGCTAACGACGTTCGTTCGATGTTTTTACGGCGGAAAAGTTCGGATAATTTGAACCCGAGGTGCGACAATATTGAACGAGATAACTCAGTAATTTGAAATAACTGGAAACGTTTAATGAGATATAATTAATATTTTGTCGATGATAATAATAGTAATAATGTATCGAAGTCAATATCAGTGAAGGCGAGTTCGAGGAGAAAATTGAAGACAAATTATATATGTTGTCTTTTATTTCTTAATTTCGATATTTAATTTAATTCAGAAATATTGTCTAATGATTTTTACTTAAGATTTAAATTGGGAATCGTCATTCATCACACAAACTTATGTTTCCATTCGAAATATGCTGACCAGCTGGGTGCTTCGGAAATAAAGTGATCGTGCAATGTCTACGGCCGATATGTTTAACTAACTGACAATGTAAAGGTGGAGGTCACCATGATACTGAGGGAATTATTTTAGGTAGATGGCTGTAAGTCCAAACCCGAAAAAACATAACAAAATAAGCGAGTGTCTGCAGCAGGCTCCGAAGAATTAAACGTTTTAAGAAAAAGTGTGTCAAGGTAACCAATTAATAAAAAAAACGTTAACTCGTCAATTCAAGAAGGGCCAGCGGTTCTATTTAAAACGCGTAATTTACCGTGTAGTTATTCTGTCGTTTTCGATGAGGTAATTTTATAACGGTGAAACGGTGCAGAAGTTCACGGTCACCGGCGGGTGGAAAAGCTGGGAGAGTGCGCGCGGCGCCTCCCACGCTCGCCCCAACCCGGCGTTATATCGCCCCCGAGAGTTACCAAAATGGGGTTAACCGTATTTTCCGTATAAAATACGACCCGCCTTCGACGTATCCGTTTTCCCTTTCGAACGCAGCGCTCCCAAGGCCCGTGCCGGGGGGTCGGCGGGTTTCCAACTACTCCTGTGTGATTGATTTATAGAAGGAGGTATGGAAAAATATAAGAACGGGTCGTTTAAAAGATTTTTCTTATATCAATTATAGCACCTCAAAAGTCCATAGGGCATTATAAAAATAGGGCGAGTAATAGGACATGCGCTATTGCCCATCTGCACGGGAGAAGACTGTCGAAGAAGAATAGTAGTAAGTAGGCTTTCATAGGAAAAGTATCCATTAGGCGAAAGTAAACCAACGGTCAGATTGAAGAAGAAATAAATGAGTTCGGTTATGTTTAAAGAAACAGTCACCAGGGAGATTTCGTCAGAATCCTTGTCCAGTCAATTAGCGGTCCAACGTTGCGGGCCTCATAAGTCGGACCGACGTCCGGATAAATCGCGGAAAGGCCGCTACGTGTCGAGAAGGCTAAAATCCGATTTTAAATTCCGGGACTCCCGGCAATCCCGGAGAGGGGCGACTATTTCCAGGACCGGGCTTCAATTAAAGAACGGGGCGCCGGTATCGGCGGACCCAATTTTCCGGAGGACACTTTAACATTATAAGAGTCGGCTCCCCTCCTCCGACGCCCGTAGGAAAAAAAAAAGGAATTCAACAGTTTTGCAGATGATTGAGGGGGACGAGGTGGGGGTTGGGAAGGCGAATGGAAGGGCGGAGGTCGGGGCCTAGCGCCGGCGACAAAATTCAATTATGGAACGGCGGGGCCCCGGAGCTGCTTTTTAACCGTTGGCCGGCAAGAATCTTTCAGAGTCCTCTTTCTCAATTCCCCCAGGGGGTCACGTTCCTGTCCGGCCTCCGGACCCCTCACCGCCGGAGGAAAAAGGTGTCCTGCCGCCGTCTGCGAATATTGAATTAGCCCCTTGGAAATAATCCTCCCGAACGAACCGCACACCTACACGAACAATACCCCACGCGGCTTATATAAATATATTAGACAGATAGTTATATTACAATTTGCCGAATTAGTTATAATTACGATTACCTGGAATACATCAGGATTCAGTTAATTATTTGTCGAAAAAGGGAGTATATTCAAGATACCCTGTTGGGGGCTTCCCGAAAGCTGATGCCATCTTATAATACCATCTTTACTGAAATGTCTTGGATTTTAGGCCATTCCATGTTTATACACATATAAATACAATTTTTGGAAAAAATATTTGAGTAAATAAAAAATAAATTACCGACATCTGAAATGTTAAACGATTGGATCCCTCGACACACTGGACGCCTTCCATTCTCAGTTATACTACCCCTCAATACAATGAACGCCTTCCAATTTCAGTTATACTATCCCTCAATACATGGACGCCTTCTATTAGACCCATTGCTATCACCAAAGGAATATCTGTTGATCTGCCCGTTTCTCAAATGCTTCATAGTTCTTAACGGTGGTCGAACATTTCCCCCAGAGAGATTGAATTATAAAATGGAAGATTCCATACTATAATTGTAACGAACCTTCCAGTATAAATCTATTCCCAAGATAGGTTTAGAATAAAATGAATTATTGCCCCATATTCATTTTACTACATAATTTAAACAATCGTTGCTGGCAGAAAAAGTTATAAATGAAAATTTTCTTGATAACATTGATGATATCATCGCCGACATTCAACTTTAGGTGGCCGGTTTCTCGGTTCTGCATCGCCGGTGGGGCGCATCCATTACCGACCGAGGTCGGCGACCCTCCCGCGGAAAACTTCCATTTAATTTCATAATGGAATTTAATTTCGACCACCCCCCCCGAGGGCTACAAGAAAATTTCGTTACAAACCCTCGAACCGAGACCATTATCCAAAACCAATTAGCAATACATTTCCCGGCGACTCGTTCTTGTTCCCCACTCGGGAATTAATATGAATTTCATCTAATACGTTGGGAATATTTCCCGAAAATGAAATCTAAATTAAACGGCAAACGGAAAGGAGCAATCAAGAATTCGATTCCTTTCTTTATCCTCAACGGGGTCCTGAGTAATAATTTTGTACTGAAAAAAATAAGGACAAGTACAGCGCCTCTGTGTGTATTTTAATTCTAGAAGAACGAAAACGAAATCAAGAGATCAGTTGGTTAAATAATTCCTAAGTTATATATTTTATTAACAGAAAACTTTTTCAGAATAAAATAAATAAAAATATTTTTATTAAGAACAATTCCGAAATTCATAAAACAATGAAATGTATAATATATATATACCCTTGAGATACCTATATTGGCTATGTTATTTGTAGAGTATTGTTTCATTAGCAGGAGTATGAAAGTAATTTCAGCAGTGCTCCATCACGATTAATACCTGCATTAATGATTTTATTCCTATAACCGGTATCTCCCAACACCACTCCCATCCTCCAAGATTCGTCTATCTCTCCAGGAGGCGGAACCCAGTTTTGTTTAAATACAGCCTAAATAAAGTTCACTTTGAGCGTAAATTACTTCGTTAGCACAAGAAAACGATTAATTTAGCCCCCCTTTTAGAAATATCTCAATTAATTGAGACGGAGAAAGAGCCGGAGATCTCGCTCTCTCTCTCTCTCTCTCTCCCTCTCTCTCTCTCTCTCTCTCCCTCTCCCTCCTCTCTCTCTCTCTCCTCTCTCTCTCTCTCTCTCTCTCTCTCTCTCCTCTCTCTCTCTCTCTCTCTCTCTCTCTCCCTCTCCCTCTCTCCCTCTCTCTCGCTCCGTCGGCTTAAATTAAAGGCCGGTTCGCCAAAAGGGGGAACGTTAACAAGTAGGCGGGCAATGAGCAACTTTTAAAGTTTCTCCCACGGACGCCTAAGAGCATCCCATAAGTGGGCACTTTGCTGTATTTCGCGGCGAGCGAACCCATAATCTTGAATCCCATGATTTTCACGTGTCATTGATTTAATAATAAATCGGTCCCGGCTCAACTTCAAATCGCCCAAGCCCCCTTAACACACTTAACTGACTTATAATGGGATCTGTAGACATGTCCATGTTGGGATTTCAATTTTTCACCCATCGATGAACTTTTTACCTCCGTTCGAGTAGAAAAAAAACCGATTGAACGTAAATCAGGAGAGCTCCCTTATATTAACATATCTCCCGGCTGTACGATAACGGCTTCAGGCGACGGATATTTTCTACACTGTGCTAGTCGGTAACACCTGAATTTCATTCCCTCATTGTGTAATAGTTAATGTAATAGTCTAAATGATATTAAAGTTCTTCTCCAAGTTAATGTTGTACAGGCGCTAAGCTTTTTGACCCGCTTGATATTCTTATTAATTTGTGAATGGTTCAAATGAACTGTGCATTACAGGAGGGACGCATTACAAATAAATGAATAGATAACCGAAAGAAGAATTAAATTCAATAGCATGTTCGTTATCCTTCGCTTTATAATTACACATATATATTACTTGGGTTTCTAATTTAAAACCAAATCTGTTTTCGGACTAGGAGGGTTAATTCGTGAGATGATATCTTCGAGGGGGTAGTGGGGGAGGGTGAGGGGGAATAATTGGGGTAAGGGCGATAAAAATGGACGGCGCAATGAATATATTAAATTTGAATGTCGTTTGGGGTTTTAATGCCGGCCCGTTTAGGACTAGTCAGGGTCCAGTTGTCGCTGTTTATATCATGTAACGGAAAATTTATTTCATCGCGAAAAATTAATTTAATGACTCCGAATTGACCCCGATATTTATTCGACCGAGGCAAATAATACGTTACGGAGATTTATGTTTTCCGAAGGTAACAAAATTACAAGCCTAAATTTAGCTCCAATCTAAATTTCTACGGACGGATACCATGATATAATTGTTTGGAATAAATTGAAAATTAAAAATTTCGAAAAATTCATTGGGTTAAAACGGATTTGAAACATTGCCATAACAAATCGAATAATTTAATCCTGTTTTGATCTGACCATTATCCAATCCAGGATAATCTGACCATTATACAAACTTCTTTTAAATTATAATTGTAATATTTACTTCATTTAAATATTTACTTATTAAGGGTATGAGGGAGTTGGTACCTTATCAGTTGAGTGAGAGTATGGTCCAATATCGCTTGCTTACAAGAGATTCTAATCCTAAGTCCTTCCTTATGGTCCCTAATGTTCACAAGGACTTCAACTTACTGATATTCGTCGGAGTTATAAAATCTCGGTTCCTAAGGTTCCTAGGACGAGGCCACTCTTCCTAATCTATTGGTTGAATCTCACTCCTCTGTTACACATAAATTATCCCCCTCCCACTTGGATTTCTTGGCGGAACCCCATAGTTCAATTCCGTAAGTCAATGTCGGTTTTTAAATGGATTTGTATATTGTCAGTTTGTTGTCTATTGAAACTTTTGATGTCCTTTTCAAAAGAGGTCTCAGCAGTCCAAATCTGTTTTTTTGATTCGCGTACGGGGGTATCAAAACAAATGTGGCTGACCAAGTTGACGACATCGATTCACCCGTATATATCGATATATCGAATACACCCGATAACCTCCGGGGCCCCTACGATAAAATTTAACCGACGATTGTATTGCACAATAAATAAAAATGTAGTTCGGGACGTAGGTGCCGAAGCGTACAGTGTGAGCTGAGAACGAGGGCTCAATGTTTGAAATGGAGCGAGTATAACAAAGGAACGGAGCGGGAATATAATCGCACAAGCGAACTGCTGTTCAATGTTTTGCCGGGATATCCAGGAGTTTGACAATGTTGGAGGTTGCCCGGCCGTCACGATGCAAAACGACCGGACCGAAGTTAACCCTGTTTACCGCCGGGGTCGGGTCACGCTTCGAAGCTCGGACGGCAATAATGGTCCGCGTTTTGGTCCCGGGCCCATTCTCCAACTCGGGCCGGCCAACCAAAATCGTACAGGCCCACTAAGCCCCTTCATCTATTATTGAAACCGAGCGAAAACCTAGCCGTGCGCCTTCACGTGCGGACCACATTCCACGCGGAGAATCGATGCTCAACCGAAATGTAATAGTTCGCAAGAATTGATAGAAACTTCCAAATTAATACTTTCTCTATACAACATTACCGTGTGTAACACTTAAAAGTTGAGCATTTAGGGTTCTACTTACGGAATGACTGTGATTCTAGAAAATGAATTCTCGTAGAATCTTTATTTAATTTCGATTTTATATAGTACATTTATTAATACGAATATAGGTGGTCGTTAGAATATAGAGTAAGACTAGTTACCCTACGATGTTTCTGGCTGAGTATCAAGAAACTATCTTGCGGTAGACTGAAAATCGATACCGGGTAAGAAGATGGAGTGGTTTGAAATGAGTTCCCCGCTTTTAAGGGTTCGGTTAAGACGCCGGGAATGAAAAGCGAAACCGTTCCTCGTAATAGAAGATCTAAGAGCTATGATTTAAATTCATGGAGCCGGCGGGCATTAATTTGGGGGGAGGGGTGCGAGTAAATCATTCGAGGGCGATGCCTGGAGAGAGCCTGGAGAGGAAGTTCAAAGTGGATTAAGTTTTATGCTTTCGGCCATTGAATCAGGGCCGTAAACGACTAAGCGCACCTCGGGGGGTAGTTGAGCTTACGTGTATGCGCGAGGCGGTGTGTGAGGGGAAAGCCGTTGAGCGCAGACAACCGGTAGTGGCGGAGAATTAAGAGCGGGAGGGAAATGGAGATAGAGAGTAATTTTGACCGCGGCCCCGCTCGGTACAAACTCGAGAGAATGTGATACGGGGTTATCATTTTTTTCACTTCCCCCTCTCTGAGAAAATTTCGCTCTCAATACTGCTTGGCGATGGTTCATTAACACGAATTTTCTCTCCTACTGACGGTGGGCGAAACCTCGTAGAGTGATAACACTCTCCCGAGATAGTGGATCGATGGGTCGAAACCCTTCCCGCGAATTGTGTCTCAGCGCTTTGAAGAGCTCCAGTAATGGCGTCTCGTGCTCAAAGGCCGTCACGACGCCCGCTGATGCCACACGAGGTCTCTTCTAGATTCGTCCTGATCCCATCCTTCCCCATCCCCGCTGAGGTACTCCCAGAGGGGGAGGGAAGACGAGCGGGGAACGCGGATGGAAAATGGGCTAAGGGAAATTGAAAGGAAATGGGGCAACGCGAGGATAAATTGCCGCGAAGAAAATTGGAGGTATGAAAATATAACGAATATGAATAGCTTAAAATCCATTTCAGGGTGCTACTGGTGGTGATAACAGTGGTAAAATGTGTAAACGGACAAATGCTACCTTGAAACATACCTTCCTGGACTGGATATATTTCAATTTTTATTTAATTTTCAATCAGATATTTAGTAACAATGTGACACAAAGGACCACAATCGCGGATTGACTGGCTCGATGTTAAAGCCACAGGACAAATGTAGAGAAACATTCTTGTGTAAGACAAGACTGAAATAATAACAATAATTAGTGCATTAATATCTTTACGCGATAAAGTAATATGGTATATATTAACTGGCAGCAATATGTCTCACTTAAGTGTCGGTTAGTAAAGAAACGGTACACTAAAGAACAGAAACCATAGAAAAGATCGGGCGCCGGCAACAAGTGAGAGCGGACAGAAAGTCCGTGAAAAGTTTTATAGTTCACTGGGTTTTTCAATGAAGTCGTAGAAAACAAAATTTTTATTGAAGAAATGGATCCCACGTCAAGTTGAAACATTGTTATAGCAATTGGAAGAATCGTGAGGAGGCTTCCTGAGCTATCCAAGTTATCTATATCAGCTTATATATCGTTCAATATTCTTATATATAACTTTTTTAAATTTCTCTTGTCTCTTGTCTATCATTATCTATTCACACCGCTGCTACTGTTTGGTATGACAATACAATATTACAATTACAATATTATATTTCGCTGAGAACTTCATAGAGAGTCGGTGAACATTGATGCGTATATTTTGTACATATTTTATACGTAATTATGTTTTAAACTTTACTATGTGCAAATATTATAACGTCCCAACAATGTACCGACCGAATCAGTGAATAAGCAATCGCGGAGCGTTGTTAGGGCCGTGTTTAAATCCTTCGCCAACACTAAACCAAGAGGAATAGGTGGTATTACAAGAGCGGACATAAAAATGGAACGGAAGGAAAAGTGTAGAACGGCGAAGGAGAAACGTGCCGCGACGCTGCAAAGGAGGATAGATGGAGGCGTCGGCGATAATAAACTAAGATAAATAGGACGGTAAGAGGCGGGCGCGGTATCAGCCCTCAGATAGTAAAATTATATGTAATGCCGGCGAGTTTTGTTTGATGGTTCTAAAGTGGGGGGGGGGCGTTTCTTGATTTCCCCGGGGCGGAACCTAACAATTTACGAGTCCCACCATCAATGCTTTTCATTTATGAGCGGGCCATCATCCATATCTCCAAAATTTTTAGATATTATCCGCCGTGTCTTCCTCTCCAATTTTTATTTGTTTTCAGCTTTGATGTCCCCTCGGATAAATCTATACCTCCCGGGTTGCTCTGTACTAAAATATATGTGTTTTCCTAGGTCACCGCATTTCCGCCTAATGGTCACAAAACTTTGTGACTCCCATTATTTTGAACGTTACGATCAGTTGAGTACAAGTCGACTGTGACATGGTTCCATCGTAAGCTTTCACGGAAATTGTTGGAAATATAATTACGCTTAACCAGGCTAAGGATAGAGTAAAAGGGAACTTTTTAATAATTTTAATTACTTTTAGTAAATAGAATGCTGTAAAGCGATCTAATTATTTTTTAATCGTACTATTATTTACAGATAGTTATAAAATGTTCCTGGTAGGGGCACACATGGCACTTGTACGAAATTTGTCTACAATTCTCCCTGATATTAGATATAACTTAATTCAATAATGCAATAAACTTTTAGAAAATGCGACGAGGCGTCGAAAGAAACAATAATTGTTTCGTAAGTGGGCTTTCCAGTAGGGAAAACAGCGCCAACTATTACTGGCGGTCTCCGCCGTTCCGAGAGCCCGGGAATCGGACTCCCAAATTTCTTGTACAAAACGTGAATTTCAGTAGTCATTAGCCAGTCCCTCTCGCCTTTCGCCCCGACCCGAACGCCGCCGTAGAATAGACTGGTGGAAACTGTAATTAACCGAGAACATTTAGCGTTAATGCGTGGGCGATAAGAGGGTACGAAACTCCCCACCGCCCCCTGCCCAGCCGCCCTTGCCCCACACCATCCCTCGGACACCACTGCTCAAAACCACCACTAAAATATTGTTTTCTATACAGTTACTATGTTTGTTTAATAGCCTTCTGTTGTTGCTCAATTGTCGACACTGTACCGACTGTTTTCAAGTACAAAACTTATTTATTTACAAGCGAAGCAATTATTTTTAGATATTATCAGATCTTTCAGGTTAGGAGATCTTTAGCGGCATACCGTCAGTAATATAGTGAGATACTTAGGCTTAGCCGGTGCATTTCAGTGAAGCCTACAGACGGTACAGACGGCACTATTTTTGATACATGTCACAGTGCGGAATGATGATATCGCTTTCTGCCTTTAGGCTTCTCGCCATTTTCAGTAGCCGTTCCCGGTCGGTATTAAGGTATGATGAACGAGCGAGGATACCCCCGACCAGAATTCGGATTCATACCATCGTGCTTCCCTTGGGTGCGGTCCGCTTCCGACGTTTGGGACGGCCCCACTCTGATGATCGAAACGAGTAAAAGAGTTCCCATCTCATGGCTAACGGAATATACCGTTCTACTGAAATTCACTCGAGTGTTTTTCAACTCCAAGTTAGTAATAATTATTTTAGCGTATTTACAATTATCAAACGCAGTGTTTTAAAAAATAAAAGACCTTATTAAATTCTCAATAATTGAGGTACTGACCAGTTACAAAATGATTGATAACACTCAATTTCTGAACACCCAGTTCTGTAAATTCAGATATTCTATGTGATCATTCGAGACGACCCTTCCACATAGTGTCTTTTAAATTTCAATACCTTTTCCTTTAATAAAGTATTCTCATAAATTTGATATATTTATTTATATTTGATTATAATAATAAAAGGGTAAATAATATTTTGCTCACAATTACCTGTTTGATCCAATAATACAAACGAAAATTAAACCATTTGATAAATGATTTTATAGAATTTATTTCACCTGACAGACCAGAGGGGGTTTCTTGTCAAAAAGGTGCCACAAGAGTGGTCGGTTGAGAAAGATAAAGGATTTTTTCAAGGAGTAGAGCGAGAATTGAATTTATGTTTCGAAAGGGACCTATCGTTTTGTCGGTATATATCTGCCGTAAAGTCAGCCAACCCCCCCCTACCGATCGGAAAGTGTTCAAAAGCCTTAACACTTCAAGGAACTATCGCAAATCTTCTTTACGCGAAACCGTAAAAAATACACTTTTCCCAACTCTCTGAGGCTCAAATCTGAACTATGATAAAGGAAATTTTATTTTTTAATGTCAGATTCTGCGGTATTCTTTGAAGACATATGGTAGTTCAAAGAAAATGAATGGTATGAAAACAACTGTCATTACGCCACTACTCATTTCAGTTTAGTTCTGTCTGTTGGTTGATATGATTTGTGAAACAAGATATTACTTCGTGCATATATGCCGGGCCCTCAAATTATACTTATTTAAGTGAGATCTTTAAGATGAGTTCATTTATGCATGATACCTTACAGGCAGCAGGTAAACTTCATGTCCCGGAATCACACATGCGAATTTCGACCTCAATTTAGAATTCTCAGGCTTTAACGTACGATATTTCAAACTTTCTCTCGTAATGATGGCTTATCGGAGCGTTAGAACCCACCATTCAGCCAGCAGACTTTAAATTTACCCCGGCCTTTAAAGCAAGAAAACCCTTCTTTACGAAAATCCGTTACGGTTTTCGGCTCTTGACACAATTACATGAATCGCCCAGCAAATATCACTGACAAAGTCAAAAGCTTTCCTGAAAATGCTATCGTGGCGCAAATAAAAGGCAACGGAGTGCTTTATTTTGCCGACTTCATATACAACGAATTTTAGTGTAATGAAATTTCGTTTCCGAGTTTAGATTTACGTCTGTGGTTCCTATATTTTAGAACAAATTATTTCAAGACCGAAAACACGTTCACTTTCAGGGGTTAAACTTAGTATAAATTACCAATTTGTCTAATACAACGTTATAACCGTACAGGTTTCATTATAGAAACCGTACTGGTATTTTAGACATTTATGGGAAAAGGATCAGTTTGTCCTTTCAGGACAATGAAAAAATGGACAATTTCACGAAATACTCAAACATTCTTAAATCGTTTTTCACTTGCTTTATTCTTTTCGATTGTACAGCGATGATGTAAAACTTAAACCGACATTTAACTGAGCGTTTTGAAACGATAAATTGGTAATTTACCTCTCCAAACCACTGTGACGACTTTCAAAGGCAAAACCGACTGTTTCAAGTTACTTATAACGCGGTAATAAGTCAGATTTTAATTTTTACTACATCGAACGATTCACATTTGGATGGAAATAAAGCTGTAAAATTGAATCCGCGGCACCGAAAGCCCGTAACGGCCGAAAAACTATCGTTCAGTTTCTTTATGAGACAGTAAACACCGAACTGGAAACAGACAAAAAAAAATGGAACAGAAAGGAACAGGAGCAGAAACAACAACAAAAAAGTAGAGAGTAAAAATATATTGTCGGCTCTAGTGGGACAGGAATCTGGCGCTGGTCGGGGGTCCTCGTTATTTAGAATCCAATTTCGGAGGTCACTCAGAATGACTGCTGTTTGGACAACCGGCCATCCACCTAAATCTAAATCCCTCGCCCTTTCTATCTCTTCCCCTCTTTATCCTCGTTTCTCCCTATCACTCTCTCTCTCTCTCTCTCTCTCTCTCTCTCTCTCTCTCTCTCTCTCTCTCTCTCTCTCTCTCCCCCTCTTTATCTTCGTCTCTCTCTCTCTCTCTCTCTCTCTCTCTCTCTCTCTCTCTCTCTCGCTCATACTATCTCGCTTCGGCCTCGGTGACACGGTCCAAGTACTCGTGACGCGTCCAACGTCAAGTACCCTCCCCCGTACCCGTACACACGGAGTGACCGGAGAGCGGGGAGCGACACTGGGACGGACTGGATTTAACTTCTTTTGAAGTTTAACGCTGGGCGCTTCCCTTAACCGCGGCCCGTCGCTCGTGGACGGGGGCGGGGGCTCAATTCCGCGGTTAAACAAATCTCCCCTGTTGCCTCTGCCCTGTTGTTCCGACAATTACGCCCAATGCCACTTTGAATTTGAACTCGAATTTATTTTCGGACACCGCCCAGATTATTTACCGTAATAATTCCCTTGGAATAAATACATTTCACAACTGCAGACTCTATTTTTTTGGTTCATTATTCCCTTAGGCCATTAAATATCTTTGTTCTTAATCGATATTTATTTGTTAGATCATTGGAATATGTAAATGCAAGACCTTGTTATTGTTCAGTGTGTATTGCGTTTCCTAAAAATTCTAATACTTAGATCGGCGCAAGTACTGTCTGATATCGGACACTTGAATAACCCCTCATTTGAGGCTCTGACCGAACCAAAATTTCTACAGTTACAGGAGAAAAATCCAGTGTCTCCTAATGTTCATAATTCTTCAAGAAGAAAACCATTCTTCTTCCTTTTGCTGTTTCTTTAAACATATATAACAATTAAACTCGCACAAAGTTTGAAACTACAACATGTATATTTGTTAGGGGGGGGGCTTCCGCGAGGGTGTGGGATATCATCATCGGAACCCGTCCTAGGGACAGTAAGATGGTTCTTACTGCCCCCCGCAGGTACATTACAGGAATGAGGTCCGTGGACAAATGCTTACGGGTTCGGCTGTCATTAAGAAAGCGGGAGGGGGGTGGGCGGGCGTTTCCACATGTGGGTGTGGTTAGCGCTATCGATTAGGAGCAATAAACTGTCCGTTCGAATTCCGGCAGACACACTCCAGAGAACAAACTGCGGATCGGGTTGGGAGTGTACGGAGATAGGTTGGGGGGCGAGAAAGAGGCGGTAAGCGGTTCAGATTAGGGACCATCTGCTAAGAATGGCCTTGCCACGATGAAAAATTACATTTACTAGTAGCAGGGGCCTCCCGCTACCGCCCCTCTCCGCTTCCCCTTTTCTTCCCGGGGCATCGTTTGCACTTCCAATTTATCCGGGAAATTGTGTGTGTACGTCTCTTCTACACGTATGCTCGAACGAGGGGTGGCCCCTAAATTCAACAGCTTCTGTTAAGGTTTACCTGTAGCGCAGAACAAGCACCAGTCGCGAGGCGGTTTGAGTGGAAACCTTTCACTGATGCCGAGCGGGCGAGAAAATGGACTAAAAAAAATTCCGAACCGTAGAATGTTTTCCTTTCTTTCCTCGCCTTCCTCTCATCTCTCCCTTTCTCCTAGTGCCCACAGTCCTAGTAATGGCCTAGGAAATAAGGCTAAGGTTACGCGAAATTGAATAGAGTTAATAAAAAAAAATACTCCAGGAGTACCCGTGTTCGGGTCTAGCAACCCCACGGCCACGTCTCACATTAACTCCTCAGACAGATATTAGACCTAGTTTATTGTACGGGGTCTCATACAACCATTAATAAACTTTATCAACCATCATTAAACATCGTAATAAAGTCGTAACACTAAAATAACGCGCCGGAAATATTCCTTGGTTATTTCTTGTCGGGGGAGCTAGAACATCGTTTTAGTGAGCACATTTATGATTTACATGTTGAATTATTCATGGCGTGAGCAACGACGCGGAGTCGCATCTATACCATCGATTCTAGTGAACTATAATTGCCACATTAGTACTGTAAACACGCTCTAAGAGACCGGAGATGAATAATAAAGATTCTAAGCCGGTCGTGTTCAAATTAGCTGATTAGTAAATTACTGCTGAGTGTTCCTGTAAAAATAGTAGTTGCTAGTAGTAGATGGCAGTATTAGAGTTGTTTTAAATTTTTCAATTTATGCATCTGCAGTAAGTATATTTTACGCATACTGTATTTCTCATTGCATGACTTACTAATTAATTATTATTGAATACATTTCAATATAGCAGTATCAGTGATCAGTACTTGCAGCTGTAGTAGGCATACTCGAACTAGCTAGTCGATGCAGAGAATATTCATGCTGCCACGTATCAAATTAGTTTCCCAGATGGCCGAATTAACAAAAGCGTTAAACGGAAGCGGACATTAACAAATTGATGGGGCGCATAAAACCTGACAAGAGTGCGGTAAGTGGGGGGGGGGGACTTGAGTGGGAGCATACTTGTTGGGTCAACTCGCCCTCGTACACTTGTCCAACTAGAGAGACTACCACTGTTGCCCAAGTAAGTCCTAGGTTTGGTGCTAAGTAATTAGTATTAGATCATACTGTCAAACAAGTTAATTCCGACACCTCGTCTTCCTCCTCGGTTGTGTCCGGTCCCCATCCCTCCATCCCCTTCTAGCGCTCTCTCTCCACTTCCCCCACTCTCTCTCTCTCTCTCGTTCCAAACCGCTCTCTGAAACTGGGCTTCCAAATTAATGTGTTTCAAAACTTTAATTCGGATTCCACCGCCAATTTATTGGCTCCGGGCGAAGAGACCGGACCCCAGTCCAAATCAACCAAGTTGATTACGTTCTACCTATTTTCAAACACAAATTATACAGTTTTATATTTATATACTGCTCTTGATCTACCGTTGCGGTTAAATTGTTCGTTAAAAGTTCGTAATATAGGTAAAACGAAGCGGATAGTCAAACATTTAAATTTAACTAAATCACGCTGTGTTTTAATAAAGCTGTAGAATATAAAGTTTATAATATTCAATTCGGAGTATTAATGAACACAGAAATAAATTTAATTTATCAGTTTTTACATCCGGCTATTCATTTTTATACTGAAATTAGACTGAAATTCATTTAATTGTATGTTAAATGAAGTGCCTCAATGATGGACTGACGGAACACGAAATACAGAGATTGTAAGTTATTTCGCATGAGTTAATTTTGGTGTGGACCCACCAGAGCTCCGAGTTACCGACCGGTACACGGACCGCTCCGGGTATGCTGACATAGGGAAACTTGTACCAAATGTGTATCATCTGTCCTTCCCTCTTAGTTGAACAGCAACCGCGGGTAATTCCAATGTCGCAATTAGCCTGTGTTTTCACAACTGCCGAGTTGTGAACAGGAGTGGGGTACGCGGTGTCCGAGGCGACTTCCGGGAAGCTTCCCTCCCGAAGCTGCAGGTTACTAATCTTAACTTTGGAATCACGAAAATGTGGAAAACCGGTATATGAAATAATTATTAAGCATTTGACATAATACGCACATTTTTCCAACCGAATTCAACCTATTCAAAAACGCCAAGTACAATTCTACACATTATTTTTTTATTATTTCGAAGTATGTGGACTTCGTGTATATGTATGTGTATTTTCAATTTTATTTGACAGAGGCACATATTATACCGAAAGGCTGTGAACAGCGTTGTAAATATCATATAAGGAGCTCGCGATTACGTTATTTGTTCACTCTTTTAATACCCTCCGTCCGATATTCGGTAATATTTGTTAGTTCAGTAGAGTTCACCCTTAGGTCAGGAAATTCGGAGATCAAAATACACCGTTAGAGGAAAAAATAATACGAAAGAGTAAGTCGGGCCTGAGCGGATCCGTCTAGTTTAATTATCGGCCGTGTTTGAACTGGTAATCGAGTGGAGGAGAGATCGGGATCGGGCTATTCGGGGCGGAAATAAAGGGGCGGAACACGCTGCGCCGAAACCCGCCCGACCGTTTTCAAAATCGCGTTATCGCCTCACAACAATCGCCGCCTAACAGTTCAATAACGCGTCTGTCAAGCCTAGTCGGCCCACGGCGGACGGCATTATTCCAGAGCCGGTTACCCGGGCAACACTATATCCAGACCGACCTCTTAGCGGCATCGTTTCTAACCGAAATTACGGATAGGGAAATTCAACGGTGTAAAAAGAGCTGTCGTCGGAGCTCCTATCTTTCAAATAAGTCTGACAAAATATTGAGACAGACCACTCTAATAACAAAGAGGTGTAAAAAGACTACTGCAGAACTGAACGTTTTAAATAGTATTCTATAGTGGCACAATGCCAAATTATAAAGAGTTATATATTTTATAATAATAAATCGCGAAATCCCCTGTAAGGGGATATTGAGTTTTCGGGTAGGGTAACCGGCGCAAAGGGAGATCCCTCATCAAAAGCTTCTTCCCGATTTCCATTGCTCGTCCCTGGCAGGAACAGAACCGGTACTGTATTTCGGCATCGAAACTCTAAATAGGAACCTTTTCATTGAAATAATACCTTTCCTGTATGGGCCCAAAGAGAGGAAAATCATAAAAGGGAAGAAGGTACAGAATGAATCCGCGGGTAAGGTCTTCCGACTAAATTAAATGGGTCGCCTTACTATACCCCCCTCTCGCCTTTCGCTTTTGAAAATAAATGTGGGCACCTTAGCGGGGGGGGGGAGGGAAGGAGCGCACTACTGAATAAATAGTGATTCTTTATTTTATGTCGTGTCCCGCTTATACATGGCTCTCTTAGGCAAATTCATATTAACCCACCGCCACCAGACACCCGAAACGGTCGCGCGAATTTGATATATAATGTTTATGCCGCCGCATTGTTAGTTATTTATATGCACATACGTTAGACGAGGGGTTGCGGAAGCGGCGCCACCTTGTGCACCTTGAATGAAAATAAGTTCGAATTTAACTTGATTACTCCTACAGCCATTTATAACTCCCGACAACTCCAGAGTGGTTGTAGCCCGTCAACCCAGCGATTTGTTTCTAGAGTTATATTCCCTGTTGCATTCCCGGACGCTTCTAGGACGCGCAAACAGAACCCTCTCTGATCTTATCTTTAATTTGACCGGTGAATGCTAAGATATTGAAACTGAAAACAAAGAAAAAACACTCCCCGCTGATTATAAGCGACTTATTCTTATTAATATCTAAACAAATCGAGGAGAAAATTTGCATACTCTGACTGCTCGGGCCGAAGGGTTTCGATTGTCCAGGACAATTGAACGGGACAGGGGAACCGATTTGACGGGCCCTATTTCTTTCAGACGGTCCGCCGTTTCTGGAATTGCGGAATCCAATTTGGAAATGGCCGACTCTCCGCAGCAGCGGTAAGTGGCGTTAAGTCAATTAGGAGATACGAAGGAAGCTCGGGGTATTATTATGAGCCGGTCCGTTGAAAGGAGGCCGGGGACAATGCAACGGGCTGGAGGCGGCGGTTGGACGGGGCCGGGGGGGAAGTGCATTGTTGCAGTAATGAAATATAGTGCTCGACCACGGAGGGGACACTGGCGCCCACTCTATTATCAAACGTTTGTCCCCAGTACCACCGATCCGTCATTATTCAAACCCGGTTATACACCCGCCATATTTAAACAATACGTCCTTTCTAATGTGTAAAATTAAAAGCGGCACATTATGTACAGCTGTACAGCCTCATCCTTTATGAAACACTATATAGTTCTTGAACGTATAATTAGTTTCAATTATGCCGAATAAAGTGGTATTCTTCACAGACAGGTATGACGTCGGAAAACATAATAAGGTACGCAAATTGTGTTTCAAAATCCTCCTTCGGGTTATCCGCGCACGAAGGGTTTTATACTTTGCTTGGGCAAATAATTTCAGAGTGATTAAGTTTCGTCCGTAACCAATTTGTTGTAGACGAATTGTATCCGGCATCTCTATATATCTCTCTCTCTTTCTCTCTTTCTCCCTTTCTCTCTCGTTGAATGGGCTTAGGGCCGGTTCACTACCAGCGGACCCAACCCATAATGGAGCCCGATATTCGCATTCGTTATTCCTTCTATGATTCATTTGCATTCATGAATTGTTCAAAGGATTGTGTTAACATTGTTTACTGCCGGGACGTGAACAATTTTTCATCGGGCCGCCGTTATTTGTTTTTTCGCCTGTTCTTTTGTGATTGTGTTCTCCTACCACACCCCGCTCGGGAAATACGTTCTGAAATTTCGTTGCCGCGATTTACGCGGACATCCTGAAGGCGTTAGTTGACTGATCAGACATTTATTCCAATTTCAGTATCGGGTGTTAGACAGATAATTAATCTGACTACACCATAATGTCAGAATTTTTTAATACTAAATGTTAGAGCCGTTGAATTATGGGAATATAAAATTTAATGATAAAATATTTCTATGCCCAGATTGATGGTCACTGTAGTCACACTGTAGTCAGCCATTGAAGAACTTCTGTGGACAATGCAGGAATTTAATCATAGCGAAATGATACATAAAAGATTATACGTAGCACGGTTGTAGGACAAATCAGGGAATAGAAATAGATCTCCAGAATGATGATGTCCCCCAATTACGTATCTGAACAGCCTATACTTTTATATTAGTGAAAAAACTGGTCTTTCAGCACATCTCATACAGTATATGTATATTTGCATTGCACGTCCGGGAGAATCCGTAGATAATTCCGAATTTTCATGTAGTAATATATTCATTTTTGGGAAGCATCTTGAGTTCAACAACACTTGAACAAGGGTATTTGTTTTCTCCAGAATCGATGGAAACAATCCTAGAATTAATATAGACAATTTCTCCGCACCAGTCAACCGGCTAGTCGACCTCTAAGGGTAAATAGCCGGATCTATAACAATAAACCCTTCAAGGATCAGAGTGGCCGAACCCTGAATGGCCACTTCACAAATACTGTTATCGTGGAACACAAAGATTTGCACTAAGATTCATTACTGGACACTTTCGGCTGGAAATTTCGGCTAGCGGTGAATCAAAGTTGTTTCTCTTAATTTATCGAATTTGAAATCTAGAATATTATGAAAAACTTTCATTCGGTGTTACTGATTCATTGTGTTCATTGTAGCACGACAAATACAGAAAGGGAACTGGAGTTGAAACGTATCCTGGCCAAGTAGCAAGTTTTAAAAAAGCCAACGTCTGTTTTCTATATTGCGGCGAAAGCTAGACACTCCAAGTTTCGAAATAAACCGGCGGCGGTGAGTTTTTAAATGTTCAGATTAAAAGGAGAACCGGTGAGTAGGCGGCGTAGCTGCGGGTGATGGAGGAGCAACCAAGTATCAGTTGTTAGGGGGCAATATCACGCTCGGTTTCATTCGGACTTTGTACGCCGGGGGGACCCAAATTGTCGGTAACGTTTCGCTACAGAAAAAGAAAAAAGAAAAAAGTAAAGAGGGGGGGGTCGGAGGGTTGCTCCACTCCGAACCCTGTCAATCCCCATTCACACATTTGTGCCTCTCACCTCTTCCCTTTGGCCTCTTCATTCCCTTCCATTTCTCTTTACTTCTCCTCCGGCTCCAGAGTCCCATGAAAAGTATTTCGCCGGAAATCCCGAAATAAACGTCCTTCGTCACCTGTAGGCGTGAAATACTGAAACGATACCGAAATATTCCACTTCAAATGGGCGTTTTTTTGTAATCGAAAGAGCACATCAGACATTACTTATTTTGTAAGTCCTTACATAAGATTTTTGTCCAACAACAGTTCCAGATATCGAAATTTCAATTATGACACAAATAACAGGAATTAATTAAATGAAGGCGCTTTTTAACAAAGGTCGATTCTCTGAAGTGTTACATAATAAAATTCGAGTTCAAATTACGACACTAAATAGGAGAGCTGATAGGGCGAATGAAATAAAACGTTCCCACAATTTAATACCACCAAATACTGGACTGTTACTGGACATTAAGCCAATTATGAGGTAAGTCTGGCCGAATTGAAACCCATTTAATCGTTATTTGTAAACTAGTTTAATGGAACTGAATAATTTCAGCCTTTAACAGTCTCTGCAATGCCCATCGATCCCGTTTTCTATAATACTGTGCTTCAATGCACGGCTGTCAGGGGTTTAGTATCTACGCCTTAATTAACCGGCTCTTATTCCGTTCTCCGAAAACCATCGTCCCCTTACCGAAGATTTCCACTTACCCAATCACAAATTTCCTATTCACCTGTTTTAAGCGGAAACTGGATACAATTGAAACAGATCAAATCGAAAGTAATTATTTTATTCATTGACAGGCATTGGTTTAATGCGGGCGAAAATTAAAAAGCTGAGACTACTCGCTCATAAATGAAATCTGACAGATAATTTATGTATTATTTTATAAATTTTTAATTTCGTAATAATAACATTCCTTGATTTATATCTAAGAACATACCCCGTACGCTTGACGTGTTACAGGTCAGGTCAGTCGGTATGCAAAAAAATACATAATCCTTTATTATTTATACGATTCCTTTATTGGCGGCTCTATATTTACTAAAATATTATACAAAAAAAATTCAGAGTACGATCTGTATTCATTTTTAATACTTTCCAACCGCTAGCAGTTGAATTCTTCCCATTCGACTGGAGCCTCAAAATCGCAATCGGTTTTGGCAACAATAAGCACAGTATGAGGGTCTCACCTCTACGAATGGGGGTTAATAAATAGATACATGGGTAGGGGGGGGGGGGCCAAAGTTTCGGGTCAGTTCCTGGAATGGCATTGACTTCGGGGTGAATGGCGAAGATTGGCGGGCAGTCGGCTGCCAACGCCAGATCTGGGCCCAGACAACTTTGACCCCCTCAAACCCCCCATCGGAGGGGCCCAGATATGCCCCCCCCTCCCCAATTTACCGACAACTATTAGGCAGACCCCACCAACAAGATTAACCGTTTGAGTGCTGAAGAGTTTTCTCATATATATGCTAAAAGTGCGGAATGAAATGCGTACTAATTTTTTTTGGAGAACAATAGAAATGGTTATAATTAACACTAATTATTATGTAAGTAATTTTTACCAACAAAAATATTTTTTACTCCCTCTTATTACAAGAATGTTTTGCTGCACAAATTCCACGAATTCCTTTTTTACATATAGCGCAAATTAAGTTGGATCGTTTAATTCCATTACCATTTTTATGGTTATTTTTTAACAGAACCGCAACAAATGCTTTCATTTCAACAGTGGTTACTGGTACCCAATATTTAACGCGTGAACGTCGTTTCAATGTTCTTCCGGAATTCAAAAACTGCCGGCGATTCGTTTCTATCGCCATTGTAGTGAAGAGCGAAGTTGAAAAAAATTTATTGAAATATTCGATGGGTTTCGCATCAGGAGGAGGGGCACGCTTTGGACCAGGTACTTCAGAAAAAGTATTCGATGCGTTCGAAAATATTGTGTCCACGGGTAAAAGACCATGAATAACATTGTCATCGGGGGTACTTGTAGTAACTTCATCTTCACTGCTATCACTTATACTTCGCAATCTCTTACGAGGGATGATGATATCACTTCCACTATCACTTTGAAAGTCATTACTATACTCTCCATTATCACTCTCTCATATCACAGTCACTTTCAGAAAACTTGACATGGTGTATGTCGTAATGATCAGTATAACACTTGTTGAGAAAGTGAAAACAGTTTCTAATTCCTATAAAACAACGAAACTGCAATTGATAGGAATTCAACTGCTCTCAATAGATAGACTGCGTCTCCGCATTCTTGGTATAAAATAAGCGATGCGCGATAGCGCTTCGCCACACTCCAACGGTTAATGTGGAAACCGAAGGAAGATTGCTACCTCAGGCAAAGGGCCTAAGAAATAAATTGTACATTTGTCTGAATTTCAGAAAAGGCAGAAAAAAGGTGAAATTGAAACAATAATCCGAAAAAATATTACAATATCACCAAAAATACTGTGACAACCGGGGACCGATTTTTATTTCAACAATGCCCGGCAGGCTTTTTCTTGAATATGTCTCTGCGGATAAAAATTCTGTATATATTTAAAGTTAATATTTGTATAATAATGTAGCTAGAATCCCGGAGGACTCAGTACTGAGAACTGTACACGTCAGACTTCTTTACTTGTCTACAAATTTGAATTTGAAATTTTCCTATTTTCCTTTCTTCAAACATTTCTAGAAAGTAGGTTGGCACTGATATATTTTTAAAAAACTGAATATTAATTACGTTACACACTGGAAAAACGGGGTTTTACCATTTTTTAAAATAAGGGTTTGGGTAGTGGATTAGTTGTTGGTGGAGGGGTTGCAGTAATCTGAAATATAATACTAACGCTGGTAGCCTAATAAAGCTCTCCATTAGAGATACTAGACAAACCTCATAATTAATTACCAAATTCAGAGTTGTCAGAAATAGATTGAATACCTATGCTTATTGCCCGTCCCCCCCGGTTAACTTTAAACCCGCCGAGCTCGAAGTCCGTTAAAATACATACTAACTCCATTTCCATATTGGCGCGTATGTCAATGTTGTTACACATCAAGAAGCCTAATAACCAGATGAAACGGATTTCGTTAAGGCGTCGAACTCATCTTCGATTGAAGTTAAATCGTTCAGTCGTCTAGAAACTCGTGTTCATTACATATTGAATCGAAAATGTTACATTTAATTCCGTTAGCAAACACAGTTACCCGTTCTGACCTATAATTAAATGCCTTCATATTAATTTAATAATGTTATTCTTATCTAAATATTGTATAAACTGTTCCATGATAATAACAATAACGTGTAAGTTAATTTAATTAATTTAACGGTCGGATTTTTAATGACATTCGTCATAAATTTGCCATTGCGTTTATTCTTTATACTCCTCAATTCCAATAAATACGCTGTGTGTACCTGACGAAAATATCATCAGAGTATGCCAACCAAGCTGTGGTTTGTAATTCTTAATTTCTTATATGAAATATAAGTCACATGCTGGAATGTTTCGACAACATGCGAAACGTTTCGTGACAACACAATTTATGAACTAGTCCAAAAAATTATACGAGTTCGGTTGTGTGCAAATTGATGTAATAAAAAATCACTGTAATGAATTAGCACCAACCGAACAAATGGAAGTGACAGTTAAACATTTTAGAATGCAACTAGAAACTCCAAACTAGACCGTTTTTGCTTTCTATTATGTCGGTGCGCGATTCAATCAATGGAGTCTGAATAATAGCTATTCGAGTTCGCGGAATTAACTGTTGAAACACTCCTGTAAACTTAAATTACTGTATTATTCACCGATTGCCAGTAGTCGGGCGAAAGAAAATAAACTGATGATTAGATAATACATGTAATAATAAAATGAAAGCTATAGTTTAATGTTTTGTAGGAGATTTATCTTTATAATTCTACGTAATCCTGAAAACCAATAACACAAATGCAGTGACGAGTTTCGTAACCAGGAATCGTACTTGTTTATTAAACCCACTATTAAAAAAATACAAAATGCTACTGATCAAGGCGAGAAATCGAACACTAGATTAATAAAATTAATAATGCGTGTCTAATATATTTGGTAGAGTGCCTCCATGCAACTATAGTTCCGTTTTCTTCGCGCCTTAATTCCTCTGATAATATTTCAGGGTGGAGGGGGAAGGGGTGGAGGATTATCATATAAATTCAATTTATATGAAAATTCGCCATTAAGAAACGTAGCGTGGCGGGGGGAAGGGGGGCCCGGGGCACTTTCCCGGGGCGGAGAATTAATCTCATTACTTTTCTGATAGAGGTCGTATCCCATCCAGTGCCGGCTCTCGTCTCAGTCGCTTCCTATTAATGAATTATTAACCAGTCGTTGTGCACCGAATCGGGAACAGGATTATGGCTCGCGCCTATAGTTACTACTTTCGGGACGCTCGAGGTATCCTACCAAACTACTATTTCTTACGTCTATTATCATTCGTGCGATCGATCTTACGAAGGATAACATCGCAGTACCCCGACTTTCAGGACTAATTAAACGAAATAAACGTTTGCATTAATAATTGAATTAACAAAAGGAACTGAAATAAATCCACGGGGGACAGTTCTACATTAGAGGCATTATGAGTCATTAGAGTGGGGATGTGATCTCCACTCGCTGGTTCGGCCCCATGCTAGACCGGTTTTGGCATTTCGCCAACCTCAGTAGTATTCTCTCCAATCCTTAATGTAGTGTGATGATTAATTTTCTTAGCACCGTAATGTCTGTATATATATGTATATATATATATATATATATATATATATATATATATATATATACATCGCTATTATTACTTGTTTATAGAGCTTCTTAGCGTCTACACAACAAAAGGCGCGGCTGTCTGTTGATACTGGCGATTGTGTAGCTATGATATTTAATTCCCAGTGAATTTCTTATTTAATATTTTAGTTGAATTGCCCCCGTTTCTTACATTCTTTATATGCTTCGGGTTACGCTTTTGAATGATGAAATATGAACTCCCCCTTTAATAAAACCTTTTCGGACGGTAAAATTAAAATATTGCGGTCAAACTGAGGCCGCCGGCGGTTGAATGAAGCCGATTCGCGTTGGGCGGTCACCTTGTTCTATGTACGCACGTCTGGACAGATGGAGAGAGAGAGAGAGACAGCATTTGCATAATGCTCCCGCAAATGGGGGCGGTGCAGGTGCGGGATTATCCCAATAACGCCGCGGGCACTCGATCGTGTCCGCATGCAGCACTTTGACAATTTCAGATCGTTCGAAAACAAACTGGCTGACAGAGCTGGAGCAAACGATTTTAAATTAGCCCGGCTTGCGATAACAGTTTTTCCAGGAATTTAATTCAAACTACAAGGACTACGTAAAGAATCAAATATTAACATAATAAACGAAAAAGTAATAGAACAACCGAAATATAAATATCAAATAGGATAAATGAAGAAATAAAGGATCTTTATGTTTTACAATGTTACTAAATTCTCAGTAAATCGAGGATATCCCCAAAGGTTTTCGGCTACTCGTCGTTTTCAGCGGTATTCAACAGTAAGGCATTCAGATATGTCACTATTAAGAATGAAAATGTTCAGAGCACTCGCGAAAACCCCAAGACAGATTAGGAACGGTTGCGAGGACTTGACCTGAGAGTGCTTAAAATATTTCCAGTCATCGCGGAATTATTTGTTTTCAGACGCGTTCTCCATTCGTCGGTTTGATTTTTTTGGGGGACAGGCATTTTTCAATGCTGGAATTTATAAAATTATTAATAATGGAACAACACTTTTCTATTCCGTGCTATACCAATAGTTGATAGTGTTGCTGTTATAGGTGGGCTAGGCGACCCAACCCGGGGGGGTTGGAGGAGGGCGTTGAGGGCCCGTCCTCTATCACAATACAAATCGATAACCCGACCTGAAATCTGATTCCGCCCAGCCTATACTAGAGTCCTCCCAGTTTCCTTTACCTCTCTCAATCCTATCCTCTTTCTCAATACTGCCATTAAACTGTAATAAATTCTCATTTCCTCGTTCTTTTGTACATTCACACGTGCATAAATTATTCATAGGCAGACACCTATTTACATTTATAAACAGATTAATACAAGTGAGACTTATAGCAGCGTAGGTCTTTGTCCTTTTTTTACTAATAACGAGCTTATCGTTGTTTGTGCTCTAAATCAAGCAAAAATATATAGTTTGACAAATAATATTTTAAAAAATCTATAGTATTTGTTTGGGATTTTTTGATAATGTGGGATACATACATGGAAGGAATACATAGGGAAAAAGTCAATACGGGATAAATGCCTTCTATTGCATCGGCGCTATTGTTAAACTAGAATAGTTTTTGACGGTAGCGATTTTCAAAATTTGTCTCGTTTAAGTAATTGTCGGTAGGGTATCCTTCCTACTGAATAGGGAGCCAAAACCGGTCTAGCAATAGAATCGTAAGACCACTGACCGTCGAAACTGGATTCAGTCTCAGGCATGAACCGCCCGGTTGGGGCGATTCCCAGCGCCAAATGTCTCCTTTAAACCACTTCGGACGTATATCGGAATCAAGTTTTTCCTACAAAGCAATAGCATTGTGAGGTCACCGATGTGGGGATAAGTTCTTGAGCGGAGATTACCGGGCGTTCTTAGGGGTGGGCGATAGTCCGTCGAACGGAAGGTGGGGAAGGCCGGAGGGGATGAAGAAGAAGTGAAGGGAGGGGAACGGCGCGACTGCGGGAAGTAAATCGGATTTGGTTGAAACTGTAATGCCCGGCGGGTGTGCGGGCAGGACTTAGGGGCCCCGACAACAGGTGTAAAAATAGAATGGCCCAAACAGGAGAGATCCGTCCCGAGGGTCAACCAGCCATCCCACAGGTTTACATCCCCCAGCCCCTACCACCAATCACTGCTACCCTCTCCGAATTCAGCCTAGCCTATAGCCGGCCTCGCACTGGGTTCGATACAAATTGAATTTTATTCCTTCCGGGATTTCAGAGTGGATTTCCTTCTAAAACGAATGCTGCGGACCAACAATGTACAATTGTAATAGGTCCATTGTTTTCTACAAATCATAACAATCAAGAACACGTACCAATTACTCGTACTGGTGATTATTTCAATCCCAAAAGTAAGCTTGACTCCCAAAAAAAAAACACTAATACGATACTTCATTATTTACGAATCGGCTATAAAAATTATCCATTTACATCCCCTCCATCGGCCTTATTTTATTAGTCATATGAAACATTGAATGATTACGACTTTCTGACGGTAAATTCGAATTGAGACAGAAATTGTTCGAATGATTAACTCCCCATTAAAAAAAAAACTGTTACCGCTGAAATGTCATACGTTTTAAATGTTGTACGGGACTCGTAATGAAAGAAATAATAACCCGTTGGTTTTTTTTATCAGCTCGTTCACTCGTCTGTTTGGCATTAGTGAACTCTCTCTTACCACCAGGAAACTGGTTCATTAAAATTAACGACCGAACTAATTTATTTCCTCATCAAGAAACGAAATAAATTGTATTTACCGTTGTTGTTTTAACACCTACAATTCTTAATTAAACGTAAATAAAAAAAATGTTTGTGCGCATATTTTCAAGACCGCCTCCTACCCACCGTCCGGGTACATCCTCCACTTGGCTATTTTAGCTGGTTCGGTTGATTTGTACGGAATGTAATGGTGTACCTACTAGAAATATTACGAACAAAAATACATCGCTTCGAAATTAAACTATTTTCGACTGTTCATCGAATATATTTTATTAAGGTACAGTAAACGTAATGGTACCAAATACGAAGGCCCATTCCAAGGGTCAAGATCGTGAAATCATCGTAAATTCGTATCAGGCACTAACTCGTATGCTTGGCGACTGGATGTTTTAAATCAAGTTCCGCACTAATTTATTTCTTCTTCATCCTTAGTAGGCCTATTATTCCGTTCGATTTTAAATTCATTCACGTGGGGGATGCTTTTGCTCGGTTCCAAGCAAAGCAGCCTACCCCCCACGCCTTCTACCAGCCAGCAGCGCAAGTAACTGGGAGGGAGACTGCGTCCCACCCCAAACGATCTTGCTCGATACTGGGGCGAAACGTCGGCCGCCATTCACACTGAGTGTATGACACTTAAGCCAGGTTCAGAGGGCGGAATCTTCTGAAGGTGGAACCGGACTTCCGAAATTTCGGTAGCGGACAACCCCGATGGGGGCTCCGGGCGGAAAGGTCATTATAGAATTACATCCCGGAATTACGTTCTGCGCGTAACGACTTCGCCTTGTAGAGTTGGTTGTAGGGATCTCACACTCCAGTTATTTCAAACAGATAGATATTGACAGAACAAATTTCTGCCCGAAAAACGGTTAGCTCTCGGAGTGGAGTTAAGCAGGAAGTGAAAGAAACGGTCGTGGGATAATGGGTGAAGAAAGGCCTAGAGAGAGAGAGAGAGAGAGAGGGAGGGACAAGAAGAACAAGAAGTAGGGGGCACGTCTGAGAAGTTCTGGCGGGGGAGAGAAGACAGCGGGACAAACTAAACTTTTAGTTTAGCCGATAGTTTGAACTCCAGCAGGCACTCCCTCATCCCGCCACTAACACCACTACTCTCTTAGCGCTACCAGCACGCACTGAGACCAGGAAACAATAATTTTGTCGAGTTCTATATAGAGAAACGAAGAAACGAGGACTAAGAGAGAGAGAGAGAGTAGGAAACGGCGGCCAAAATGGAGTCGGTAGATAGGGGGCAACCCCGAAAATAATATGAGGAGAAGGCGAAAGGGGAAAAACAGGAAGGAAAAATATTTTAAGAGCTCCCGCCCCCACCACACCCTCGGTCGTATTCAATAAATAAGATATTGAAACCGATACAGACGCGGAAACCCAGTTGGAAAAGATTAGCCGAGACTTCAAAGTAGTCAGCTTCTACTACCAGTCGGACTAAAGCAGTCAGCAATTTAGAAATGTGAAGGAAAACCAATTCAGATAAGAGAGAAAGGAAATATAATAAAGGGGGAAAATATATCGCGGTAATTTAATAGAAACTATTCCATTTAAATTTGTAATACTTATATAATTTAACGTATAATTTTACAGCTTTGTGTCTCCTTCCAACTACATTTTGTAATATCGCATTGTTTTAAACCCACGTTTGTAATAAAATTAGCATACGGATAATGGATAAAATAATATAATATTGAACGTATTCCTAACACTGACTGATTTAATCTTGACGCGTTCAACTTTATTTTTTTTGGGGGTTGATATAAAGCGAATTTAATTTATGAAAAAGTTCGATTACACCAAATTAACTACTTCATAATGTCCGTATGAAGCTGATATTATCATATTTTTCAAGATTCTACTGCGAATGATTATGGACAAGGTAGAATATTCTGGCTAAATTGGTTACTGGTTGACAGCCTATAAATTAATGTTTACCTATGGATGACTCAAACATTAATAGGCTGAAAACTTCTTATGAAAACCTGGTATTGCTTACTGTCAGCATTAATAGGGCAGCTTTACCACAGAGTAAATTAATAATGTAATATTAACTTTCAATAAAGCGATAAATTTATAATACACCTCTTAAATAATATTGAAAATTTAATTTGGCCGTTTTTATTCGCTTAAAGACGTAGACTCTTGTTGCTCTGTTCAACAAGTAATCTAAAACAAATAATGTGCTGGTCTACGTATGAATCATTTGACGATATCGGCTTTTCCGACCTGTCGGAACGAACGTGGGGGCAGAAGGGTTTGGGCGTGACTGGAAATGCGAAAAATTATGGATTTTCCTGGGTGCCGATAAAGGGAACCCAGCGGTTTGGGAATCCGGCTGCTAGATGGTGCCGGCAGCTCGGTCTGGGAGAGTGGCCCATGCGCTAGCGACATCTGGATATCAAAGCCTAAACCCGTTGGGTAAGGTTGCCCCCGAGACCGAGAGAGAGAGGGAGACGTTGGGAATGACGGCCTCGAGCATTAGGAGTACAGATACGATCAGGAGCACCTAACTACGGGTTCCCAATTTAGAATTGAACTTGAATCCACAAATCGCTCAATTCAAATCCCTCCTCCCCCCAACGCGTGTCTATATTTCAACAGAGGGCAACTGACATTACGAATAAACCCCGATCCGGACAACGGTACCTTATATAATAGCACCTGGGTGCATTCAAGGCCCCTCGGTCCTTTGACATTATGCAACCGGGCAGCCTGCTAACTTCCTCCCGGGCAACTGTTCCCTATGAAACATCCACTGAAATGTTACCCCACCTCTTACACATTAAAGACCTAATAACTAATTTACATATTCTAGTCCCCGGTCCGACAGTTTAAATACTCTTGAGCATTACTCAATAACCTCTTGAAAGTATTTCAAGTAATCTGATATTTACTGTATAGAATTAATGTCAACATTCTAAATATAAGTGCCAATTAAACACCTATCAACAACTCTTAAGTGAGCAATTTCTGAATATAGTTAACGAAATTTTCATCACGATTGTAGAATGAAAATTGAGAAGATTGATCACTTTCCAATCTGCTGAAAGTGGAACAACTCACGAGTGCCTTTTTCAGGGAGTGATCAGCTGGATATTTGTCAGATTTAGCCGACCGGGATTATTGGATAAATTTAATTGTATGTAGTAATTAAGTTTGAACCGAGCACTCGGGTATTGTACACTCTGGTCCCCGTTTCCTACTATATAGGGCTATTAAAACTTCGTTACACCGGCATCCATTCGGGGGACGGGCATTTCGAAGCCCGAAGTCGGATTAGGGCCGGGTGTGGTCATCAATCTTGGCCGATTTCAAAGGGAGGACTTTTTCTCCTTTTATTTCTTCTTTTCCTTCTTCTTCTTCTTCTTCTTCTTCATCCGCCCCGCCCCCCTTTCTTATCCGCGGTAATCGGCGCTGTCTCTGAAACCACCGAGATTGAGCATTTTTCATGGCCCAAGTCCGAACCGATTGAGCCGCCAGAGCCCAACGGGGGAACTCGATTTTACAGGACAACTTTTCACTTCGCTCTCACTTAACTCGGTTTCCAACAGTTGACCCCCATCATTCAATCGGGATTATTTCCCGGAGTCATCGTTAAAATGAATCTTCCACCTTAGAAGACACATGTGATACGATTCATATGAGCGAATATACGCGGGAAATATCGCATTACTTTTGCGATTCCGGTCGGTGTCCCATTGTTCTATTGATCATTGGGTGTGGGTGTTTCTTAAAGAAGATTACAAACTATATGATTTCAATGTTCATAAATTCATATTATTTACCGTGCAAGAAAACCAATTAGAAAATGTCTTCACCCGTATGGATTGCATTCTGATTACAAAGTATGACTTTTCTTTTATTGAAATTTGTTTTTCTCATCATTGCTCAGACGGCAATAATATCATCATGAACGACGACCTCGATTTGATGAATTTTATTAATTTTTAGAGAAAAAGGAAAAGGCTGGGTGATTGGTGGTATATTTGAGAGAGGACCGACTATATATGGTCAACTGTCACCGACAGTGGTGCTGATTTTCTATTCGGTTTGGATGGAAACGTGATTTGGCATGAAATTGGCGGTCCCATTCATCTGACAGCTCCCGACCTGCCCTTTTTCCATACCGGCGATAGACTGGAAGAGAATAAATTCGCGTTTAACTTAATAAAATCCGATTGAATTCGACGCTGAGGGCAATTTACGAACAGAGGAACGGTTCCCCCGCCATTCCATTTCCTATCCATCATCCCGATACACGAAATTATATTTCGTTTCATCGCACAAAACACACTTAACATTGATCAGTTCACTCTCCGCCCCAATTTGAGTACTGTCGCTGATTAACTACTCCTCAGTTTTGAATTTATTGTTCATTGTGTTCATATTTGTTTTAATTTGGACAACGGTCCATTGTGATCCTGTATCTGGTGTCCCACTGCCCCTTGTTAAGGCGGATTAGCGGGGTCCTGTTCCGCTGAGTGACGATAGCGAAATACAGAGGCGAAATAAAATGGGCGAATCGATATTCCGAGGATTCGTGGACCTTTAGTCGAACAACTTCAATCAATACTTATAATTTTAATATTTAACCCGACCACACTCATTAATAGCGTGGTGATAGCACTGGCAAAATGATTCGTCACAAATCCTCGTGAACAACCCCCCATTCATTTACCTCAAACAATACTGGCACATATATAATTATAACTTGCATATTTCGAGTATATCGCTAACCCTGATTCATTTAATTCCATACTGCCAAATCCGCTAAATATAGGTAGATTGTATTCGATTACAAGAACTCCGTCTTCAACCCCTACTTACGAAATTCCCCTACTAATTTTAAAGAGTTATATTGGAGTCTTCAATTAAAAACACCTGTAATTTATGTAATGACGATGGCGTTGTACCGAAACTGACATTAATTCGTGAACGAATTAATTAAAATTTAACACAAATTCGACTGCGGTGATTTATTATTTTTCTTCCGGTGTCGTCTTACTGATTATAGAATTTGCACAATTTTCATCATCCGCGTCTGTAGAAGAAGTTTCGCTCCGGATACGGTACACCGAGAAAGTATTAAATCTAGATAAGGGAGGGGGCCCGGAGCTCGACCCCCATTGAATGAAATTATTTTTCAGGGCGATAGAACGGTTCCGTCAATGAACCCATAACCTGAAAATAGTTTCATAAACGAAACACCCCCTCCGCCCCCGACCCCACGCTGCCTGTTTCGAGACCGATAAAGCTGTAACATTTTAAGCGCCGTTTCAGTGCCATCGTCGAAATGAGACCCACAGCGATCTTTAACCTCCACGATAGGGGCGCCATGAATTTTTAAAGGAGATATACTGAGCGTTGTACGGGCCATAATATACTCGCCCCTAAACACACGAGTGATTGTTTTTGTCAATATTCCGTGTGCTCCTACGAAATATTTTGACATAAGAAATGAGACGGATTCGTGGTTCTAAGATATCACCGTAGGCAGAGTCGGAATCCTCAAAAGTGGGTAGACACCGACTCCTCGTTTTCGTTACTTTCGATTTTCATCAATCGATAATGCACGAATCATGTTTAATCAGAACGACTGAATAGCGGTTCCAATATCTACTGTGACAAGTAAATATAAATTTAAACATTAATATTTCAAATTTACCTACAAACTGATACAAGGAAAACAAGGACTGCGGCGTTGGAGCGGTTAAAACTCGGCCTATTTTCATCGATCGATATGTGTATGAACCATGTTTATTTAGAACGACTGAATAGAGTGGTCCGGAAGGCTGGGACGAGAGTGAATCATCAATATTGAATGCATTTATGCGTGTTGATTTCTGGCTCTAGCACGTACACGTGTCCACTTCTTTCTATGTCTTTCGCTTCCCAAAGAGAGACAGTCGTTGTCGCTAATGCATTCACCGCCGTGAAATACTAAACGCCGTTATATTTCTCTATTTATTGTAGCTATTGCGAGGAAAAAATTTACGTTCTTATGACTATGAGCGCATCCCCTATTTACGACGATTCGGGGATCGAATAATAAATTCTAGGTTTATAATTATTCTACAATTTCTTTATGTCACGCGAAGGTACGCGTGAAATCTGTGGCCTAAAAATTTTCCTTTCGCTTGGGTAAAGGATGTAGCGTGCCAAGTCGAACATGAAACATCATATATTATCATTTTTCTGGTTGAACTTGATAAATTTTCAACAGTTGAGTGAAACCGCAAAAAAATGAGTAACGCAAGTAAATCTTACTTTAAACGCTTATAATTCCGAAACTAGTTGAAATAGATACACAATTATTGAACAATTGAGAAATCTTATCATACGCACTAAAAGCATAAACAGGTTTTCAGTGTTTTATGAGCAAAAGTGACTATTACTGCGTGGAGAGTTGAGATCAAATGCATAGCGTGTTTTGCTGCTATTTAGACCGATGGTCGGTTCTCCCCTTCGTCAAAAAGGTCCCGATAAAAAAAAATAACGGTTATTGAATGTATTTACTGATCCAAATATTGTCCACCGTACACTGTACAACTAACCCTTATAATAACACTGCAACAATCAGACGTCCAAAAGTATTTTCATTGTAATCACGACGAAGCAGAGTAACTTTTGAACGTATACGTGAATTGTAGTTTTACGAATAGGAACAGAAATATCGGCCTTATTTCCGTGAGAAACGGTACGGTACAGACAATATAATACCGAAATATCTGGGACGCCCTAAACATGCATGCGAGAGAAGGTCAATGACCCGGATGGATTTTCCGATGGTTTTCAGAATCCCGATACGCTGCGTCAAATTCGTCATCGCCAGAAACATTTCTTATGTATTATATCTAGTAATATACAGTATACCGTTTAATTAACTACTAATAATAAATATAATTTAGCGGTTACATGTTTTGATAATCAGAAAAGCTGTAAGAATAAATCGGTTTAGAGAAGATGATATTACCAATCGTTTGTCATTGTATTAAACGTAATACATTCGAATGAAATAAAATAAAAATATATACCAGTACTCTGATATACTGCATAGATATAGGTTTAATAATTAAGGGCGGTTTAATGTTAAAATTCATAGCATCACAAAATTGATTTGGTGGTTGCTAGCCACACATAAAAATGGCCTGCAGTTTACAACGTGTTGTTAATTTAATTATTTTTAATAATGTTAAAGTTATTTGCTTCTAGGACATTAATTTATATAAGTCTGGGAAATAAAATAGCGTACCATCAACGTGATGGTAGTGTGTACATGAAATTGGCTGAGACACTTATCGAGGAGAAACTTGGGCTAACACATAGCGAGTGACACTGTACAGCCCTAGCCGAATATTACAGAGACCAAGACAAGGACGAGGAGTGCACGACATAGCCCAGAACCAAGAACCGATGGCCACTAGAGAACCGACTACAGAGCGGTATTGTGGGAATTACACACAGTCCCGCCAACAATCACACGGCGTCCTATTTAAGAGAACCCCAGAGGAGGTCATCAAATCAGTGAGCCACTTGTAGTGTCGTAAGCGCAGTATACTTCGGTAGTACAGTTTCCCCACTCTTTGTTAAATAAGGATAAAACCTCAAACTCAGCGAGAAGAGCTAATTAACTTTTCCGATCGTTCTCTCAGAACTTTTATTTCCCCAACTGTTATTCTTTTATTCTATCTCGAGCAGTACTCAGATCGCTTAGTTCGACCGTATCTCCTCATAAATCATACTAATATAACGTACTCCGATATGTGTTATGCTACTGACAAAAATGCCAATTGAGATTATATGGATAGATCTAATAACAGGGGAACAAAACTTCAATAATGTTGTTTGGTTTATTTTTAGAAGAATAAAAACATTTTGAGTACTAAGTCTTGTATTCCCCCTCGAAGACTCCATACTCCTGTCCACTTTCTACACCAATCTTTCTAATTTCTGCTAATATGTCTGTGATCACAAAGATTCCAATTTGACCACTGTAATTTCAGATTTCGCAAACTTACCATTATCTGTATTTTTATAAATGATGAAGGTGACTTCGACGTTTTTCGCCGCTGAACCATTAGCACAGTGGATGGCCCAACAACTTCCCCATTATTTCCAGGTCTGAATTTACAAGTGGGTTCAATGAATTCCCCGTCCCCTGGGATAATGCCCGATGATAGGAGCTTTGCTAGATTTATTCATTCAACGGCGGAGTTCATAACCGGGCGATAAATACTCGAGGCCTACCTACTTGGAATTCTTTCTCCGGCCAGAATAGGTTCGACAGTTCGCGATCCGCCCACGTCCCGGCGCCGACTCCGTTATTAATATTTGGCGGGAGGGCTCCAAATGACTCGGTCGTTAGGCGACCTTCGGAATACCGCCGGAAATTCAATAGAGAATAAAATTCGGTTAACAAGACGAGGCGAGGATACAATGGTTGATGATGATTGGAAATATTAGTTAGCGGTATAATTGTTCCGATCATAGAAATCTATTAATAGAGAGGCCTACATTAAGGCATACAGGTTTTATAGAAAACGATTTTTTTTAACTTTTTTATTTTGCACAATCAACTTTAACAGTTACAGGTGCAATTGATACATGTATATTTTTCACGTGTTTGTCTCCATACCACCCAGTGATGGCCCTTTTGACATGAGCCGTCGTGGAGGGGATAGTGGATGGGTAAAAGAGGAAAGGGACTGAACGAGTTGGATTAGGATGAGGAGAAAGGCGGGAGTGGAACTTCAGGAACCGAGATTTTGCGACTTCGTCGACTGTCGGTATATTGAGGTCATGGTGGTCTGTGTGGTTAGAAACATACCAGGGAGCATTAAGGATGGTGCTAATAGAAAACGAAAAGTTAACAACCGTAGAAAACATTAAAAGTTCTACAACCGTTTACGATTTCCGGGTTCTTCAATGGCAAATTTCAGTATTACAGTTACTGAATATTTCGTATCCTGAAAAAGGCAATAGAAAACCTGATCGGTTATTGCTGCTATTCTGGTACACAGAAGGTATACTGAGCCGATATTCAAAGCATGTAAGAAACACAGGCTAGAGTGGAGAGCGATGTCGAGTGCTTCCCGGTTTATAGGGACAGCAGTGGTGGTAGTAGTAGTAGTAGTAGTGGAGCTGTAGAGAGAGGGAGGGTAGCTGGGGTTGGAGGGGGCTGTGGTGGCCGGGGTATATCGGGGCCAGCCAATAGTGGAGGGCGGCCGGCAGTAGGGTGCGCTAGTGAGGGGGTCGATAGTGCCGACTGGAGGGAGGCAGGGAGCGAGGGAGGGAGGGAGGCGGATGAGGAGAAGCGGAGGAGGGAGAACGGAGGACGGTTGGCAGGGGCGGCCCGAGCAGAGTGTACGATGAAGGATGGAGGGGATGAGAGCGGATGAGAGGGGATGAGAGGAAAAGGGAAATGGGAGGAACATAAGGAGTAGGGGGCTGGGAGGGAGGGAAAACGGAAGCAGCCAGGTGGGGCGAACGAAAGTAAGAGCGTAAACCTAGGTTATGGGGGGTGCGTTAGGGATGAACCTAGATTAAGAACGAAATTAAGAATTGAGTAATATTAAATCGATTAAGTTAACAAACTCTGTTGACATTTGCATTATGCATGCTAGTAAGATATATTCTTGTTATTTTGTTCTAGATCACAAGTGGCCTATATCCCGCAGTGATATTCTGTGATATCACGGTGTTCTGGCCTTCGTTTGGCTGAACTACAATAGCATTACCACAAACACCTGCTCCTGTGTCGGATATTCGCCCGGACAACAAAGGGGATAACCACCGAGACCGGCAACTGTCGCTGTACGCGCACAACCGAGCTCTCCGAGCGCGTCACGTTCGTACATCCGGTTAATACAGAGCCATTGTTTAATTCCAAAATTCGGAGCGGTTAAAGGACTGGACGAGCCAATACAATTCATCGTATTTTACTTAACATTAAGTTTCAGATATATAATGTCAGATGGGCGAGATTGATGAGTTCAGACGAGATACCAGAAAAATATTTGATTGCTCTGTTAATTACTTTTTAACTATTTTTATTTTGCACAGTTGATAGGTGCAATTGATGCATGTATATTTTTCACGTGTTTGCCTCGATAAAGAAACCACCCGATGACGGCGCTTTTTGAAACGATTTAACTACTGTCCGAGACGATCTCTGGACCAGTGGCGTTTAAGCCGTCGTAGTGGGGATAGTGGATGAGTAAAAGAGGAAAGGGACTGAACGAGTGGATTAGGATGAGGAGAAAGGATACTTAGTCTTATCATCGTGTAGCAATACATCGCGACTGATCGACACCGTTCAGTTTTCACGACAGCGCTATTAGATTTCCACTTAACTGAAGGCTTTCCATTATCAAGGTAAGGTCCCTCGGAATAAGCCTATTATACAGAAACAACAACGCAGTTAGACCCCGGAATAACACTGACATTATCCAGAACACTATGAAGGACTACCCACTTTAAGGCAACTAGTCCAATTATTATTATGATGATAGCTTTTCGGCAGTTCGCATTCATCGCAAGTTCTGAAATTAAAGTTAAATTAAAACAACGTGCCATGGCCGAGTATGTAAATTCTGTACACATCGAATATATACTGTGACCCTAGTGACGATTCAATCCCTCCTCGGTCTAGTTCAGTTCTGTGTGGACGACGAAGGATGGAAGAACGCAGGACGGAAATAAAGGGGAGGGCACGAGAACAGAAGAAGGAAAAACGAATGGAGAAACCGAGGGTTTAAGGAACATTAGGAATGAATCTCGGGCGGTTTCTCCGATACCCACCTATTATCGGAACTAAGAGTAATTGAGGGCCCCCCACGAGATTAAATTAGCGTCAATGAAAGGAACAGTGGTCTAAGGAATTGAATCGGACCACTATGTAAGGAACAGAAGATTTATTTACTGCATTAACCAAGTCTGAAAACCTGATAAGCGAACTGGGAATAAAATTTTATATTATTATTGTTATTAACACATCAATGAACTACTTGTTTCAGTTTTGTTTTTCTCCTTTACCCATTTGACCAGTGCTAGACCGGTTTAGGTTCCTCAGTATCACCTGTGTATTGAATTAGTTCGGAAAACAATCAAACTTGTTCTTTCATAAATTCCATCCTAAATTAGTATGCAGTCAATTTATTTTGTCCGTTTTATTTTTAACCGGCTACGTGGATTACTGCACAAAAACGTTTGTATTTACTAAGAGTTCCTAAGCGTATAACTGATTGTATATGCTTCGCTTTTCTTCCGAGTGGATCCGCATTCGCAAAAGCGTCACGAAGGGAGTATTTTTGAGAAGGTTATTTTCTCGGGGAGAATTGAATCAGTTATTTCTCTGCCGGTCGGCCCCAGACCCCGACCGGGCGTTTAATTAAACCCGGACGGGGTGAGTCTTAAAATAGGCCAAATATACTAATGGGGGCACTAACTGGAGCACCGGTCCAAAACACACCCTTCTTAAGAATTTTCTTTTGTTTTGAAAAATAATTTCTTTTGCATTTCTTACGCCCACTCCTTTTGTACACTCCGCCACCTGGTCTAAAGTGAGACCGGGACTGTCGGAAATAGAAGGTCCCGAGAATGATTTAATAATTATTTACCACATTTCATATGATTCATATTACTGCCATTATATAAGAACTGAATTCCGAATTCGCGAATATGGAAATTAACGTAAAATCATTTTTCAGTATAAAATGATGTGTGGAGCGGCGCCACATGCCATAAACAGTGGAACGGCTGAAAAATGTGTTGTCGGAACAGTGATCGCCATGCAAAATTAGGAAGTTTCCATGTACCAATTTATATTGGAAACTACTAGCGATTCTCAAGACCAACCCCCGTTGCCGGGCTTGCGTAACCCGAAGCTGTTTTTGCTGACGGCCTAACAAGAACAAACTGATAGCTTCCCATCAGTGTCTGTTCGCAACAAGATACATTTTCCTAAGCAATCAATACCTTCACCTCACCCTCAGACAAACCTAATATTTTAGCCCCCGCCCGTTGTCAGAACCAATTCTGCAGGGTTATTCTTTTTTACCGCGATGATATATTCTACGATATCATCACTCTGGAGGAATGCCCAACTTATTATCAAATACTTTACACGATTATGTTATAAATTATTTTATATGAACAACTGCTGGATTATTCTAAATCGCTGACACTGAAGTCACGCTATCCAACAAATATAGCAACTTCCATCACTCATTGTCTTTCAAATATACCATTTGTCGTTCAAAATTGATTGTTCAGTGTATTTCCAACAATAAATGGGTCAGAATTAGATATGTTCTGGAAGTAAAACATTACAACTAACAATAGTCAAGAAATATGGAGATGTAAATTAATAAAATTTAGCTATGTTTAATATTTATTTAATACTCTGAAAGTACTAATTTATTTACTAATATTGATGAATCAATATTCCCATTACTGAGGTTTTAATTTTCATAATACTGTCTTTAGAATCTTCCTTCTCTTGCCGATTCGCTGAAGAGGGAATCGAGTCCGGAGAATTTTCTAAAAAGTATAATTTGTATTTCTTTTCTGTGGAAATGATCTGTCTGTAAATTAGGTGGGGGGGGGGATTAAGGATCCTTCTCACTGGGAAGAATGGGACCGTCCCCACCAACGCGGCCAACAAAAGAAGATGGTTCTTTGAGCAAACTCATTATAAAAGCGAAATATTAAGATAAAGGATACCGCCGTTAAAGTTGCCCCGTAGCACCCTGGAATAATTGAATTCAATAACGCGTTTATGAGAGACGGCGAAAGGAGACTAAACACCAATTAGGGCCGTGTCTCCAGCAGTTTGCTCTTAATTAGACGCCGTTAGATATTTTATTTTCGTTTCTAGCCATTATAGTGATATGACGATATTTCTGATATTAAGCACTTATGTCTGATGGAGAGGAAGAGGATCTAGTTTCGAAATCCGTTCGATCCACACCGTTGAGAGTTCATTCCCATGTCTTCAATTCGTAAAATAGGACAAACTTTCAACAGCAGAACTCATTCCAAGAGGGCATCCTCGCAGCTGGGCTAACAGCCGCCGCAGCTGGAGACTATATCTCACAGGAGTTTCGTCACTAGATATTAAATTCTCGAGGATCTTTATTATAATTATTTAATTAATAATTAATACATTCATTTATTATGTTATCACTAGCCCCTTTGCTTTGGCGACTGGCAGTTTCAATCTGTATATTTCGAATGAAACATCGAAATTCAACTGCGGCTACATTTTCGAAAATGGTTTTTTTCTTCAATTCCTCCTGGATAACCAAAAATACTGTGCGTACTCGAGGTACTTGATTCATTCTTTTTATGAGTAACACTGTGATGCATTCCATACACTGGAAATACTGAGTTGAGGCCCATTGTAACAGTTTTTTTCCGTCCAAGTGTAGCTCGGAGAGCTGCACTTACTCGTTTACTAGAACGTCCCATTTTTCCTGCGCTTATCGCTGTATTCTTTTTAACCCCGGTAAAAACAACGCTCTCAAGTCCTGGTAACTGTGCCGCCGGCCCTCTTTTACTATGTTAATTCATACAAAATTTATCAGACGAAATATACATTATATATAAATAGGTATTTCCATCTCATAATTGAGGTTTAAATAGGGCTGTAGTTATCGGGTCGGCAACATGCGAGCATTAGACTCGAAAAACGCTTTATTTCACTGGTACTGAAAAAAACATTCGAATTAAAGACCATTGAATAAGCGGCAAAAGCGGTACCAATATTAAATATGCGGCCCAATTTGTCAACGAAGGAATTATAATTTTAGCGATTAGAGGCGTTTAAATAACAAAAATGTTGACATAATATAAGAAAAACTGATCTTATTTTATGGTCTAATACTGCAGAGATAATATTTCAAATGGCTGTATCTCAAGGCTTATATTTCGCCGTCCGTGTAATTGACAGGAAATGGTAATCGCGGCTAAGTTCACCAACGATAACGGGTTTCATTCATTCTCAACGCCCTCTTTTCAAATGTAATGGCAGCGAAAGGACTGTATTTTAATAAATTCACGCGTCCGGAAAACCCTTTGTGGACCGTAAACCAGGCCGGAATATCACCGCCGTACCTAAACTTAGGCACCGCCTAAATCAAATCATTCTTCCGTAATGATTCATCAGGAAAACGAGTCCACGGAGGGAGGCGTTTACGCCATATCTGAAGAAACCGGCCACTTCAAAAGATTCAGAAAAGCGAAACGCACATCGCATGACGATACCCGACGCAGCGAAATCAAATTTTAACGAAGAGAATGAAAGAAAAAAACAGGACTTAAAAAATACCGTAAATGCCCTGAATATTTTCGATCCAGTTTCGCTTCATCAATTTTTCACGGAACGGAGCACCTGAAAATCTGCAATCGGGAATATTCTACCAATTTCCCATTTCTCCTCTACTTGTCTCCTACATCAGACTCCAATACAAATGTTTACCCCCATTCCTCTATTCTGAACATTAAAAAAAAACATAAAATATAATATAAAATAACAGGGAATGAGAAAACATTATTTATATTTTGATATAATAGGTCTAACATTTTATCCCATTTCCAACTCTCAAAGTTGTTATGTTCTTTCGTCATCTAAATATTAGCTATGTAGCTCATGGGACTAATTTTTTGGAAATACATCACTCCCATTTACAATTTTTATATATTTCCAAGCGAAAATTTGAAATCAGTAATGAAGTATTTTAATGAATCAATAAGACAGTCCACTATATTCAGGGGGTGAATATAATTGATTTAATGAATGATTAAAACCAAAGAAATTAGATAGATATTGATAGGAAACGTAACGGGCTGTGAATGGCCGTGTACTGGTCTAAGGCGAGCTGCCGACCCGGGGTAATTTTCCAGAGAACGGTAGAGGTCATTTGAAGGTCGGCCGGGGTTATCTTATTTTTGTCTCTTTTATTTATCCCACTCCGTGAAGGGCCGAATGCTCTACGCTAAAACTGAAAATTTTATTGCCGCTAAGTAATTGGAAAATCCTGTACCTAATAAAAGCCGGGGTTTCACGCGCCCAGTGCGTACCCTAGATGAATTCTTAACGCTCTAACAGCCATAATAAAAGCACGCGTTTCGTCAGTTCTTTCGTACGGCTGCTAAGTCAACACCTGATATATATTCTTTGGAAATGGTTTTATTTGGGGCATATATATATATATATATATATATAATTTTTCTGTATCTAATTTCTGAGTAGAATTTTAACGTTAGTATATGTGTCGAGTGTTCTATCTTAAGCGATTTCTGAGAGTTCCTCCTATAGTTGAGCTATCGTAATGTCCGGTTATTCTTATTTATTATTATTATATCTGTAAATTTAGTCAACATTATGAAGTAGCATATTCCTTATATTGTAGATTCTTCTGGCTTAATGATTCCTTCTACATTTATCTATAATATTTATTGAAACTATTGTGATAGTTCTCTTTGATCTAATGTAAAATAAGTTTGGGATTTTGTGTTTTTTTATTATAACATTATACTTGTTTTTTCTTGTGGCCTGTGTGATATACGATCTGAATAATGACAGTATCCATTGGCCAAGACTTCTTCGCCGTCATTTTCACGATTCGAGGTCGTAAAAACTTTTGGACCGATCAAGAAAACCTACAGAAACTTCGCAACTGGTTCACTTTATGTGAACCGACACTCGTAAATTTGATTCCGCCAACCGTTTAAAGAGTATTGGCAGGCATTCAAACCGCTCTAAACACACAAATAATCGATTTCTGGACTTATTTATTCAAGTTAAGCTCAGTGATATAAGACAACAAAGTCTAATCTAAATGTTTAAAAATCTAATGTACTGCACTCGAATTATTTCCGATATATTACATATTTCTCCTGGCAACCTTGACCTTTCCTATTCAGAAATGTGACAATGAAGCATGGCCTTCATATATTACAGATTTTATAAATCTGCAGTCTGTAGGGCATATTTATCGGTCATATGCCCGAAAAGGAATGAATCATCTCACGTTCGTACGAAATTGTATTGTTTCTGCGCTTATAATCTTTCCGAAAATTGAAATGTATGAAAGTAACAATTTTTATTTGTTGAAAAAAATTTTTTGCACTACTTCTTTTAATGAAGGGAAAAAAATCCGATTTATTTGTTACTCTATATCTTATATAGTCCTCAACATTCTAATCAGAAGGAAATTGATGTAAGCATGTTTGGTGAAGTATACAACCCGAGTCTCTACATGTTTGCCATTACAGAGATTAAAAGCGTTCCAGATATTCTTCTGATCCAGTTGGCATCGGATCTCTCTCCTCCCTCCTTCGCTTCCCACCCTCGAAACTCCATTAAGGAATGGGCCTAATGGAAGACTCTCAGGAAGCGGGAACTTAAATCATTCCAATAACGGCTATAAATAATAAGGCAAGGAATATTATTGGCGTTGCCGGGCCCATTATGCGGCTGTTACTGATCCATTAGTTGGGTGAGATTATAATCGACAATCCATCCCTCTATCATAAACTATCATAAAATTAACAAAACTTTATAGCATATTTGTCATTTGTTATTTTTCAATAAATAAATATTTTTCTATGAATTCATAATGAAGTCCTTATAATTTATTTTCGACCATTGCGTTCTGTACTATATAAATAGACACACATAAACGTAGTAACACTACTAACCGCATATCGACTCTTCTGTTGCAACAATAATTTTCTCTAATTCATCAGCTGCCATTTTTTCTCTGACGGACCAGTAAAAGCAAAGAAGAAGAAGAAGAAGAAACTCAGAACACCGTACGAGATATTCTGCCATCTGCCGCACATGTAACAAAAGAGAACCGGGACACCTGCGGTAACACGTCCCGCAATAACCCGGCCTCCACCGATATTATTGCCGAGCATAAAAGAAACTACTTTTTCCAATAACAAAATTATTAATGTTCGAACCCGTATATCCCGATAAACCTCAATTAGTAATCAGGGAAATGGGGAATTAACCAAAATTATCTGTCGGCAATAATACATTATTATGCATTAGTTATTATGTGATACACACACATACAATACATACACTGGTATTGGCAGTCACGTACAATGTGTGACATAGGCGAATGACAGTCTTGTCAAATGCCTTGGCATTTGAAATCCATTGAGACAGCATGTTGTAACTCGATACAAAACGTCTTTCGGTGGACTTAAACATCACTTGGAATTGTTTAGGAACACGACAGCCGATTTTGACAACCAACGAAAAGTGAATCATTTCGAAATAACATTAACTGTACAGGCGGTCTTGCCGATCATCTAACTTATTACTTAGAAATGCCAATGTTCATTGCCCGACTGTATTACAATTGTCCTACAAACGTTGGAGAGAAGCCGAATTCAATACATAATCATGCCCTGATAGCGCATAATTTATCAACACTTGAGACTTATTCCAGGCCGGTTTCTGTTTTTCCGCAATATAAATCAATGATGAGGGATTCCACTGTCGCCATCTGCTTCATCGGAAGCCTACAATAGTAGCCGCCAGACTAACTTACTGGTAGAAGTTGAGCAACCGAATATGTTTTCAGTATTGACCTAAATCTAACGAACCGGCCCGCTTGTGACACCGAATCTTTAACAATTTCTAAAAAAAGGACCTTTTGTGCCGGAAGCCGCCGTCAAGTGGGGAATTCGGAGGGCGGGCGGTGTAGGGGTGGTTTCTGAACCCCTTCTGAAGTGAAGCGCGCCGTATTATATAGTACGCGTTTCATTAGCGCATACTCGGATTTTTCTCCGTCTTTTTTTCCTCTTTTTTTTTAAGCCGATAAATTCGACAAGGGCCCCTGTCTCGCCTTCCCTAATACAAAAGGGTTTTTCTTTGCGGACAAGATAAGAGGCGTAGGCGGTGTATTGAAAAGGGGGAAAGTGGCCACTACAGCGGTCGGTTGGCGAGGAGGGTCCCGGAGCCCGATCTGGGGCACACCGAGGGTACACCACATTACGATTCCACTCTACTCCCGGTGGACATTCCGCCAGCAAGCATTAGACTCTGGAATCCGCAGAGCAATTAAACCCTCCCTCTATGTCTGTTCACAACTCGGTTCGCGCCATTACCCTCGAATTGAAATAACTGATCAAAATGCGACAACTTTATGCCTCCCCCGGCCAACGACGACGTTTCAGACTCCGCACCATAGTTATGTAAACGGATTTGTGCCTTAAGCTTTATGTCCTGTTATATAACAGGATCTAAATTAATATGGAAATTGTTCCACGCGCAAGTAAATTCCAGAATTTCAACTCTATAACTTAGTTTCATCAAACAAAATGTTTGGGGGCCGGTCGATTTGTTATTAATAATATATTTCCATAACGTAAATAAATAGCCGTCCAAGAAAATCAAACTTTCCATTAAACTGTGGTACAACACCACTTTTCTTAATCGGGGCGATGAAATTTCTGAAGTATCCGCCGTCGATCCTGAAGAAGATCGGAACGGGCCTTGAAAGTTGTGGCCTCATTTGTTATGGACTTGCTCTTTCTTCTAAGACTCCAGGCCGAAGCTCATTAGGCACTTTTGCATAATTACTGAAGCCTGTTTCTTTCGCGTCATTTGACTTTAATCATTAGGCTAAAACGTGATATTAAATAAACCATGTCCCTTTTGTTCTTGCTTGTGTGTGTGTGTGTGTATGGGGACTTAAACATTATTGAAGACGTGATAAAATGATCGAAAAATAAATATCAACATGAAATATCAAGTTATTATGTCTTTCCTCATATATGAATATAATATATATGATTTTATTGATCGCCTCAATGATCAACATTTATCAACAGTCGACCTATTCAAGAATAAAAGTTTCATGTTGAAGAAAGGAGCGGGGGGAGTTACTAACTAAAATTCAGAATTGTAATTAATGTAATACGAGTGATCTAGGAGCGTAACACCATAAATATGTGTAACTTAAACACAGTACTCAAACATTATTAAGTTATAAATAAATAATAAATTAATAAAATGGATTAATGAACGCATGAAAGTACAAAAGCATACAAAAGGCATTATTATTTCATGATACAAATTTTTGCAATACTAATTAGTTATGGCACTAGTTGAGCGGTATGGCTCATAACGAGTTTCGCGAATTGTTAGTGACCGTGAAACCGTTCTTAGGTAATGCGAGTATATGAATAATATGAGCGTACGAAACTTCGTGGTCGTGCTCCGAATAAGGGCGGTGGGAAGATATTAAATTATAATGTTTATCGTAAATAAATTAAAAACTAATGAAAACAAATTGGAGTGTCCCATATTAAATCCGAGGCCGTTTTAGCACCAAAAAGGCCGTAACGAGGATATAAATTGCGCTGCGGACCACTCAGCTTAATTTCACAGTAATTGCTTCATAAAAGGAAGAAGGTAAGGTGAGGAGGAAGAAGAAGAATGAAAATAGAAGTTTTACATTATAGGCTCCCGTATAATTCCTTCTTAAATAATAAAAACGCTTACCTGGCCGACCTATTTCGCCGTCGTATTAAAAAATTCAATCGGTTTTTAAATTGGTTTCTTAACCGAAATGGCCCAGCATAATGTTGGCCGCTATTGGCCTTGTTGCGTTAACGCGCCGAACCGGATTCAAATCTCTCTGGGGCACCGAATTTTCTTTCAGTTTCAAATTTTAACCGATTACTAGAAGAGCTCGTTAATTCCAGTATTAACGCGCGAGTTCAGTATTCAATCGCACTGTAACTATCGATATATTAATAACCAGTTTAAAATAGGGCGAATAACCAATAAATATATTTCTGAAAGTTGTAAACGATTTGAGCATGCAGAAAAAATTTCAATTTGTTATGCGCTATAGCCAGCATGAATTTTTCCGATAAACTCTGAAGAAGAGGTTTTCCCACGGTTATGTTGGGACAGAGCGGTCCCCCTAAGTAAAGATCCGACGGCCCCTTTTCGTTATATAAATAAGTCCGCAGTTGAGTTTCTCAGCGTGCCGCTAACTAAGTTAGGGCTAACATAGTTAAACATAACTTCAACACAATTTCGTTAGGTTACCTTCTCCTTTTATAAGCCCTCCAGCGGGCAAATTGCCGCTAATAGAGAAGTGGCCGAATTCGCGTCGCAGGCAAATTGCGTCGCGGATGCAAAAGAAATATATTTTTCCTTTCGCCCGAGCGAACTGTCCGTCGGTTTCTTAATGAAGGAATAATGCATAGTCCGCTTATCTACATTAATTCGGCACGCATTAAAGAGCTCCAGCTCCAAATTTTATTGCCTCAAATTAATAAAAATTGTTATGAATGTAGTTCCATGTTCATGTTGTTCTGTATTCCCCGAGGGTTTGGAATATCACAGTACCAGTGACAGTATGCATCGTCGATAGAAGTCCCTAATTATATTACTGACTGAAATGCGAGAATTACTAGCGATGGCAAGAGCCCGGAACTAGTTAATTTATCGAGTTAAAGAACAAAAATGAGTATTCTTTTGATATATTCCTTTTTTTAGAGAGATAACACCATATTTTTCTACATTATGTCTCTTCCTCCAAATATAATCTATAAAATATAATGTTACACTGTTCCGATGTTTGTGACAGTTGTCACAATGCCAATACCAGTCTTCGGCCGACGTGAAAACTATACGAAATATCCCGGACCAACTATTACATAACGTAATTCGAGAGGTCTCGGTTACAAACACTCGAGCTAGCAGGTATGACGATAGTCATGGGCGGGGGGGGGGTGCACTTCCACTCGCTCCGTAGCCGAGTGGGACCTTTTAGGGGCGTTGAAAACAGGCCGCGGCGACGTGACCGGGGAACAGAGACGGTTCCTGCGGGAAGGAGACGGAAAATTGGAGGGAGAAGAACGGGAATGGGGAAGGGGAAAAAAGGTGACGGGAGGGAAGGCTGTCGCCCCAATAAATATCTAAAGGTCTGATGCAGAAGCGTCACACGGGGAAATTATATATAATTCAATGATAAGGAGGAGATAGCGTCCTTATTGGGACCGCTGTCCCGACATCCGATTTACGTCAACTTCTATGGGCATTTTATTCCTCTCCACCGATATTTCCGATAACGTATTTTCCGCCGGCTCCAGATTTTACGCTCTACTTGGCGAAGACGACCATTTTTCAACGCCTGGATTTCAACGCGCCAAATATTTCCGAAAAAACTAATTTCAAATAACATCGCTCGAATTGAAAATGAAAACACATTGCCCATCGTGAATAACCTCTCGGAATTTTGTTTCAACACATGTTAATGCTTTCGAGCGCCTTTCCTCTCAATAGAAATTCGTATTAGACAATTTACTATTGCCGACTAAGTGGGTGCGATGGAATCAACGTGTTTCTGTCGTGTTCAATTCAAATTTATTATTCGAGCAAAATCGGGCCCGCTACCTCACGAAAGCTGGACACCAATACAGGAGGGACAACAGTCCCCCCCAGGAGTAATTGGAGGTATAATTCCGAAGTTGCTGTTGATTTGGCATAGCGCAGTGGTCGGCAAACTTATTAGCCAAAGAGCCAAATATGAAAATTACAACAATTTAAAAAAAAATTGGGAGCCGAATCTGCTCGTTTAGTAAACTTTTATTACACTAAATTTTATTATACTAAATAAGAAGTACACTAAAATTTCATACTTAATAAATATTTATTAATGCGAACAATGTGCTCGCATCTCCTTGGAAAGTTTGAGTAAGTCAGGTTTGTATGTTGTTGTTTTTAATTTTAGGCATGATTCCAAGTTCTCATCAATAAGACGACTTCTCAGTTTACTCTTGATAATCGTTCTCCACGTCATTCAAAGCAGACCACTTGTGTTGTGAACTAAGGTCACATTTTGTCTTCTCCAATATTTCCAATTCAACACAAAGACGTTAGAATTTGGAGAGATTTAATATTATTTTTATCAAAATAAGATGTAATTATTTTCTTACCAAGTTTTTTTTTTAAATTAAAATATTATTGCGCCTTCCGAGGATATTTGTGGCAGAGCCGCACTTGCGGAGCCAAAGAGCCACATGCGGCTCTGGAGCGTGGCGTATTGAAAAAAATTAAAATACAGAAATAGTGTATCAAATTAGCGTATCTGGAATGGAATGAAAATCGTGTACTTCCCTCCCAATCCTTTTTTTGGAATATCGTACTCCACTTTCAGTAATGTCGCTATCCTTTTAAGAATTTGATTGTTTGGAAAAGTTGAATTGATAGAGGAAGTTAATTATTTAAATAGTGGAATGAAGTGCGTGGGACGGTGGGCGTTATTGGGGGCGGTGTTCGGCCATCGGATTTCTGTCGGAGGTGGTAGGCCGATCGGAATAGGGTCCTTGTTGGGGGCGGGCTGGGGTGGGACCCGTTCGGCGGGGGGCCTGCACCGGGGGCGGGGCCAAGGGGGCTGACGCCGCCTTGCAACACCCGCCGCTACCAGGAGAACAGAAACCACTAGGCGTACACCTCACCCTCTATACGGGTCATGCCCTCAGACCCGCCGGCCATATGTCCTACCTTTTTACTATTATTACACGCTTTTATTTAGTTTCACATCGTGTCCTTTCGTCAAATCTTGCAAGGTGAATTTGACTCACTTCCCAATGTTCGTATGAGCTGAAATTTTGCATACATTTGTGCCCATAATTATGAAAGTGGTCCAAGTCATATATTTCTGGTTTCGAGATATTTAATGAATTGCTTTCGAATAAATTAACAAATATTTTATATTATGCAACATTTTAATTTAGATTTTATTAGTCTCGATTAATGGGAGTTTACTATGAATATGAAATTTTGTGTGAATTTCATATGAAAATGTTGTATTTAAAGTTTGAATTGACTTAGACCACTTTCATAATTATGAGCACATATGTAACTCCGATGACAATGCAATATTCAGGTTCATCCCAGGTCATAGGTCACAACAATTATATTTCACTGCAATTCACTTCAAATCATCGTAAAGCATGCACCTTCGAATGAGCTGAAATGAAAGCGTGGGCGCCAAACATGCAGGGAAAAACGCAAATTCTACTTCAAATAGACATAGTTATCAAGTATAGTGGAATAGGAAAAAACAGAAAGGTTTGTGCATATATAATGAAATGTCCTTCGTGTTCTTTTCCTTTCCCTGCATGTTTGGCGCCCACGCTTTCATTTTTTAGATATGATTAATTGTAAGGAAATCGTGGTGTGTGTGGAGAAATTATTTTCTCCTTTTTAGTGCATTCTAATAAAAACGTGTTTTTAAAAAGTTTTTATATTTTTTATTTTTCTCTCTCTTTTATTGTTACAACCGTAAAATGATACAACAAGCAACATTGATATGAGCACTAACCACAATAAACAACTATTAGAGGAGAAACCCACTGGTTTCCCCCCTTTTTTTATTACTTTTTTAATTTTTAACTTTTTTTTATTTTTTTTTATTTATTTAAACATTTAGAGCGCGTGGCCACTTCATTTTTAGGCGTCTGTAAGGAACGTTTGGGATATCGGGAGATAGTAGAGTTTGAACTAGTGCAGTGGTCGGCAAACTTATTAGCCAAAGAGCCAAATATGAACATTACAACAATTTTTAAAAAAATGGGAGCCAAATCTACTTGTTTAGTAAAGACGTTATCTGTGCAAAGATGATGACGTACCTAAGAATATGTATAACGCCACTTGCTGGTGAATTCCGCAATTACTTAGTTGTCAACCCAATATATATTCTCGGGTCTCCTACTTTACTGCTTGTTAGTAATGTGGTAGTCATTATTGTAGTAATGTCATATATAATGTACATCGTATACAATATATTGCTTCTACTTGAATATAATGAGCTGCCGACACAATTACTACAATTTCTAGTCTTTATGAATAATATTTAACAACAGATCCTATCTGGGTTTTGTTATATGAACCCCATACATAGTCAAGAATGCAAAAGTGAGTGAACATAAGTACATCTGTAATCCCAGGGTATTGGATGGAATCTATGGAAATGTAATCTTATGCAATGGTAATAAATACAACCAGTCCATACATATCCGTTCAAGTATGTGAGATTTGTTAGTAAATAATATATATATGCACTGTTCCTTGCGAAAACCTGAAAGCGATATAGCTTTAAGATTGTAGCTGAGAGTTAGAACAAAAATGAGAGCGCTGAAACAAATAGTAATGCTCAAGGAGTATTGACTAAGCAAGTTAAACATTGTTAAATGAAGTTAATAAGTGGAATTAACTTGTTTTCCAAGCGAGATTAAGTCCGAAACTTAGTTTAATTTGGATTAGACTAAATAGAGATCTTGCTAAGTGCTTAACTTTAAGATAAATTCACCTTATTCAGTCTTTCACTGCTATATACATTTCTTTTTGGCAATTAGACATGTTTGTTTTATAGAAGCCGCGAAACAGCGAAAAACAATGCTGTTTAAATTCCAATACCTGTTCCGTTGTTTTCCAGTGCGAATGAGGAACTTTTGTTTCTAAAATTATAAGTGAGGGAATTTTATTTTTGTTCCGATAATTGGAAACAGTATGGTCAGCGGTAGTTCTGTTATTCTCAACATAATAACAGTTATGTTATTCTCATGTATATCTGTTATTTTTTGTTACTCTTTTTATTCAACAGTATCTTGGCATAAGTACTGTTGCAATAGTTGGTATGAACCCATTTAAATGAATCGGCCAAGTGTAATATGTAAGTGAGTCCTTAAGCGGATGTACATCACCTTCTGAATATTATACGATTCATATAACAAGTGCCAAGAATCGCGCTAATTATTTAACCGAAAATTAACTAGTGCCCAAATGAACCTTTCCCTGCATCCGTTTTAAATATGGAAGTTTTAATTAACAATTTTGTGCTTATAATAACAGTAATTATTTTTCGGGACGATTAATGCAAGAATACATTATTAGAATATTTACAATTTCCTGGAACACAAATGAATTGGATTAGGTTACAGAATGAGTTTTATACATACATCATCTGCCTTTTAATTTCCGGTTTCAACTCACACTTTTGTTTAAGCTTTTTTCAATTAATTTCGTATGGATTATCCATTTTAGATAAGCAAAGTACCGTGAAGTGTGCCTGATATAAAATAATACCATTCGTCCTTTGTTAACATTGATAAAATTTAATGTTCAGAAACTTAGATTTCAGAGTGGGACCACTATTATTGTCAGCCGGATTCACTCGAATGAATTTGAATTGTCGGACGAAATGGCGGCCCGTGTCGGTTCACTTGACAAGCTAGCAACTTAGTACAACTGCTTGTTAAGCAGCCCCGAGCTCGGGGCCCAGTTTGTGCTTCAATTGTTAACGGGCTTCTCCCATACAAGCACCAATCCTACCACTAACACGGCCAATGGCAGAACAGTGTAGTCCCACTTATACCGATCAACACTTTTAATGGACGAAACTTCTATAATATCTTATTTACGCGAGTTCCTCAGGTGGAAATCAAATTAAATACTTTATTTACAACTACTTTAAAAAAAAGTTATTTGCAATTTAATATTTTAGTGCGTTTGGCAATAAATATTAAACAATCTATGCTGCACACGAAAAAGTGGAGGCATTTTTATAAGGCGTTTGAACATTCGCACATTATAATTCTTTAAATACATTTTTGGTCAATTTAAAACCATCAATTCGTTTTCCCTAAAATTGTGTAGTTTCATTAATTATTTTATAAATATTGTGACAATTCTCAACTCGAAGCTGAAACTCCCGCGGTCAAATGTTTTAGGCCAGACGTTGTCTAATGGAAGGTAGAGACGACTGAGGGTGTCACATTCTCCGTTGTGTAACAGCCAATTGAAACTCGTAATTGAGGATAATTCGATACGCCGCGGGATAATCGAATTACGGGGTCAAATGCGTTTACGCCATACCAGTCCGACCATTGAGACCTCAATGCATGATGACCTCCAGCCCGGTCGACTTCGGAAGCCTCTCGTTATGTATAGGTACCTCGGCCTTATTATTGAGCAGCCTTATACGATATACGTTATAATTTCCACTTTAGACGAAAAGTGTACTTGTCCAGGAATAAACTACCTAACTGAAATTGGGCGAGCGGGTGGAATTTTCTTGAATTAGAAAGTTCGAGCCGATTCAATGACATTGTCTCCAGGATTTTTCGTTAGGATCAGATACTAGAAGATACGATTACCAACTCAGAATCTAGAATTCCGGAGGGTACAGCATTGATAAGTCCTTAATATTCTGAAAATTTGAGATCTTAAAATTAATAATAAATACTTAGCAACATTTACTTCCAAAATTGAACCTAGACACTTCAATGACAAATAGTGATACTGAATAAAGAGAAAAAAATTCGATATTAATTTTCCATTGGACCATTTATATGTTGACTGTTTAATTCCTCCATAATTACCAGTTCCGCTGGTGTCGAGAGCGGTAATATTTCAAAATGCCGCTGATATTTCGGATTGCTCCAAAATGCGGAGGGGGGCGGATATAAATTCAAATTGTCGACTTTCAATTGGCACCAATTAGCCGAACGTCAATATTAATGGGCCCTCGGTACGATATCAATTCTACATTTATCATGTCCATACTGAGCTTAATGAACTGAAATTCGCCACTTCATTTAATTAGCCTGTAAATCGGTTCCTATGATAACTTTATCACTTAACAACTAATTACAGTTAACCCGATTTAACCAATCTACGGTTTATTTAGAAATACTTTTTCCGCTTACTCTTGATGAGACACATTATTCGGTTTATCAGTTATTTGTTTTGAGATTAAGGCGTTATTTTTTACTAACTTTGAAATCCTTAAGCCTTCTGGCCACTGAAATAAGAAGCTTTGGCTTACCTCAAAAATTTCTAGGCCTCGATTCTCAGCTTTAAGGTAAGCAATTTTTTAATTACCTATATTTCATTTACATTAAAATTGCATATCTGTATTACATTAAAATAACAGCATATTTCAACACTTACTATGTTCAATAGTTGTACATGCGGCGGCTTGCCGGCCTCTCTGTGGTTATTCATACATATGTTACACATATATTTTATGTTGTATTCGTACACCGGAATCGTTCATTCCCCTGTATACTATTTGGTCTCGGTTCTAAGGAATCGTCTTTTTTCTTTTGGGGTTTTGGCGGAAACACCCGTTTGGTCAGACTTTCGATTCGGGACTAAGCCATGTTGCGCCTCAATAATTGGGCGAAAGTAATATTAATATGCCTATAAATAGGGAGCAAATACCATCGCATAGTTTACAATACAAACTACATTTTTGTTTGTTTCGGAATTGCTATCGCAAGTGGGTTGATGTTTGTTCTTGAGAGAGTAGACCTACAACACCAACAAAGGGATTACAGAGTATTATATACCATATATCGGATAAAATAACTATTATTCAATGTAACCATTGTGTCACTTACTACCTCAATTATAGTTTATTTAATAACGCAAACTTATTTTGTACAACAAAATCGTCGAAATATTTAAATTTCTTACAGTTACGAAATTGATGATCGATTACACTATCCAGTTATCGATATTGCGAGAGTTTTCCGTGTTTCGATAAACTGGGAAATGTTTTCCAAAATTGGAAGGCTGGACGGAAGCGGGGGAAAACGTCGGAGAAAACCCGGAGAAAAGCCGAGGGCCAAAGCGGGACGGGGGGGCTGCTCTTACTGGGGAAGGGCCTCCGGCGGGCTCCTGCTCCCCTAATACATTATTTAAAAAATTTGTAGAAAACGCCCAGAAAACGGTTTCCAAAAACCGGGCATTTCTGGAGGAGAGGATGGGAAGGGGGCGGCGGGTAGTGGAGGGCGCCAGGGGGCGGTGGGAGCTCGGCGGGGCGGGTAATATAATATAATAATATTATATATATAATAGGGGCCTGGGATGGTGGGAGTGGAAGGCGGGGGGGAGCTAGTGCCGCCTCCCTCCCTCCCTCTCTCTCTCTCTCTCAGGCCGCTCAGCTGAGTGGCCCCTCCTAAGGGCCGACCGCTCCTGCTCCTCCCCACTGCTGAGCCCCTGATCCTTGCGCTCGACTTTCTTCAACCATGTGTGACCCCGCAACATCCTCTCGGCTCGGCCCCTCCACCCCCCACCTACCCACCGGCTTCGTCCCCTGCCAACAGAACGGCATTTAGTCTCTCACAGAAATTATTTACAGCCGCATATATTGCGCTTTCGAAAGTGACAACTAAATCATTTTCACTGTGCGAATAGCACAAACAGGCAGACGAATATCAAAAACTCAAAACAGAAAACTGAACCGTGCAAATGAATCCACACTCGTCGAACACGCTCTACTAACTGGGCGTGAAAGAGAATTTGAGAGGACAAAAATAATTTCGAATATAAACTTCTAATAGTAGGCAGTAGATATCCAGAAGGATCGCTTCAATAGGGATATTGGATAAAATATCAGATTGCCTCGCAGTAATACGGGAAAAAGTAAGTCATAATCCTAAGAGGATTGAAGATACCCCAGGAGAAAAGGGCCAAAAACCCATTCACTGGAGCCCACCTACGGTATTTACCAAACACAGGAAAAAACCTGAATAACAGAGGTCAACACCTGCCAACAGAGTTTGTTCCCACAACTCGGCATTATAGTGATAATTATTTAGTAATAATTCAAGTTCTATTAGCGATCTAATTTATACTTTAGACGAAATAGAATATATTTTCAATCAGTTTTTCTGTCCAACTGAACGTTAAGCATTAATAGTGCCACTGTAGGTTCTCAGCACATGGTGTTTATTAACTTAAACCTTTATCTTTTCACGTAATTATATGAAAGTCGAAAAATAATAAATTCCTAAAACATGTTTTCACACTTCAGTGTATTTTGTAACTGGCTGTAAAGGGCTGTAATCCAGTTTTGAAATAGGTCCCCGACAGTCGTGTTTTTATGAAGCGCTCCACGAAACATTTCCCCAGTGTACGAGTCCAACGCGATTTTGAATCAACCCCAACCTCTCGAAAACGGTTGTCGAACTGTAGCTGCTGCTAGCAGATTGTTTTCAAATAACATTATCAACGGGACTATTCGACAGGTAATATGAACATACAGCGCTAGTCGGCTAATCAACCTCTGAGGCGTCGGCTCCATATTTATTATCCGCCCTGCCCCTGCCTCGAATTTTCACAAATTCTATCACAAAAAGCTCGTGGTGATTGAAAAATGTTTTATGCATGTAAGAAGTTTCAATATAAATTTTAATATTAATAAATGAAAGCGACTAGAAATGGAGGTAAGGGAAAATTGATCCAGCTTAATTCCAAATGGGTGCGATGGGACCAATTAAGAAAATTACATGGTTTAAATCATGTACCTTATATTACAATTTGACAGAACAAACTGGTTTTAAATGTAAATGTGTATTTTCGTTTCATCCATTACAATTCTTTAAATTCATTTTTCATGCCATATTACCGACAATTTATTATAAAAACCGGCATCTATGTGTTGCGAATTTGGTAAGTTCCTAAATTTCTATACATGATTCTAATATTCAATATCATCACTTTCAGTCAACCTAGTATTATTTAAACGAAACAATGACCAATTAAAAATGTCTAAGAAATAAGAGTTAATGAATGGAAAAAATATATGGAAAAGGAGAACTTTTCCCTTGGGCCCTAAATGCGCCAAACACTGAGTTTTACTTCTGAGGGAATTGAAAAATTTCGGTTCTAAAGGTTCTCCATCAGAATTTCATGGCCAGTTTTCGAACTTTTCTCCCTTTGATTTTTAATGCCGGAGTTGGGGATAACTCATGAATTTCAAATTTCATTTGACTCTAACCCCGCGCATTTGCCGTGTTAATGTATTATTTATCGTATTTAAACCTGCCCGTATTTAGATAGACTGCCTGAATAAAAAGTAGCCATAAATCTAAATGATTTGTGATAATTCATCGCAAATATATTGCCGCAATAGTTTAATGGAACACAATAGATATTACTGCGGGGGGTCGTCTTTGTAGCTGAACATAATTTCGCGATAAAGTGTTACCGGGAGATCATCGGATAGTAAATCAACCACCCTTCCGCCCGAAGTTGCGTTGTTGGTACAGTTTGTACAGGCTGTTTGAACAGTATATGGGAAAGTCGAAGGAATGACACTCGAGCCACTTTCCTCGGGGCCCTCTTCTCAGCTTCATTTACCTGTCCCATTCAGAAAATTTGTGGCCTACTTTAGATGGAATGAAGGGTCCATAATTTATTAAACCAACTTAAGAACTCTATTAACAAAAATTGGTTGTTATTTTTATTTATTTTTTAATTTATTTTCAATAATCGAGGAGTGTGAATCATTTGATAAATATCACATATATTATTTACATATAAATTTTTTTTTATGGCCAACCACGAGAATATCTGAATAGTTTATTTTATATTTTGCATTTGGGAAAGAATACACTCTACGTAACATCTGGACCTAATTATGAAACAATTTGAATTAACTAGACCAGTCTAAGACTCCAGTTTAAGGAACCAGTTTAAGTTCAAACAGGCGTTGGAAGTGGAGATTAAAGAATCGAAAACAAAACCTTAGTTTATTAACTGTGTTAATATTGTATCTAAATTCAGTGTACGACTGTTCAACTTTCGGACCTCCTTCAATACGCTGCCGTCCTAATATTGCTCTGTACTTGCCCACCGCTGTTCTGCTGCGGTGTTGCGAACTCTCTCACCCGCATGAGAGTTGTTTCTCTTTGAGCCCCGTCCCCACTTTGAGTCTCTTGAGTTATTTCTCAATCCAGCCCATCCTCTGATGTATTGTTAGTACCGAATTAGTTTCCGAAGTATGCGGCGGGAACTATCTATTAGACGTGTTATGTTTGCCTACGCCAACACTGACAGATGATATGTACTAAATAGTTTGTACGTCCAGAAATGCTTTCCGGAAACAATACCCACCTACCAGAACGCTCATTCCATATCGTCTATACAATTTTTGTAAAGAAGATTACTTACATTTTGTATTTCTACAGATATAAACTGCGAAATGTCTAAACGTTAGTCATTTTTCACTTTTTTCCAAACTGGTCAGCCAGTGTTTGAAATTCTGTTATTCTTCTTATCTTCTGTCTCCATTCGATGCCTACTACTGTAATCTACCACTGCTGTTGAAAGCTACAGAAACGTAACATTAAATAAGCGAGTAACAAAAAAATTCTCCTGTACAACGAAAATTTCTTAATCAATAGGGGGTATTCACCCGCAAATCGACCAATATAAAAAATAAATATAAACAGATTAATTCTGGCTAAAACTGGAATACCCTATTTCCAAATATGAGCGAACAGATGCTGCGAGCAGAACCGGGTGCGGAGACAGGAATACGCACAGACTGAACGACAGGAGAACGGGGTAGGCATTTTGGCCGTCCAAATGTTTATTGTCGGCCGAACGTGAAAGTACCGGGCCGGAGTGACGCCTTTCTAATCCGGCTACGCGGTCCTTTTCACGCCCTTACGGTTCCATTTACGCCCCGACCGATTCAATTCTGAACTGTTATTTCAAATTGCACAAAAGGGCGGTTGGGGAGGGCGGGCTCGGGGGCGTGGATTTTATGAAAGGGCGGCGCCCCGAATAATCCGGGCCCGAAGCCCACCAGATATCACCCGCCAGCGCACTATATTCTATAAATCCTACCTTCGTATATGCCTCCCATCCGAATCGCACTCTTTCACGCCCCGTGGTGGATCCTCCTATCCGCATACGAAATACAATTCAACCGTCAGTAATATACTACGATAAATACATAAGTTCGCGGCGTTCTCGAATTGTTTCGAAGTCTATTATACTTCTGTGATGCTAAAGTTACACATCTAATACATAATGAGCTAAAAGTCCCATTCATTCAGGAATTATCGAGAATGAAGTTGGATTCTCTCATTTGAAAATTTCTACTATTTTTCTTGTTCTCATTTCATTTAGTGTATAAGTCTTTCTTTAGGACTCTGTAAAAGTTTATCAGGTCTAACCACAAAGCATCCACGTATTCGTCACACGAAACCAAACCGAACTGCTCGGGCGCATATTAGTCAAATGAGTCCCCCCCGCGTTGTCAACAGTTTATGAATAGTCATCGTGTCATACCCAATCAAGTGGATGGTCCTCCATGCTGATTGGGTCCTCATTGGGTATCAATCATGGTCGCGTGTGTGCTACCATCCGTTGGAAACGGGTTATAAATGTTGTTTTTCTCGGATAAAATTCTTCTACAGTATTACTCCTAAATTACTTGTTGCTATCGTTTAAATAGGAACTAAAAATGTTTTAGTGACTTTACATCTACTCTTCCCCGACTACCTTAACAAAAATTGCCTAATTCATTTAACATCGACTGAGAGAAATTTATAATACAAAAATCAAGGTCGAAATCTGAATTATTAATGGCTAAATCCAATTAATTCCGACCAACTGGACTGGCACGGATCTGATGCAAATTAGAATCAATCTTGAGATAATTGCTCCGATGCAGAGACAATTATCTGTCTGGTTTCAACGTACATCTCCCATTTCGAACCACTCAGTTAGGGCAAATGTGACGGAATGGTATTGATGACGGCGAAAAGAGTACAACATCGTCAAAATCGCAAGGCGGGTCACATTTGGCAGATATTTTTGTGCCGACGTATTAACCGGCACAAAAAAAGTTTCTGTTATTTTTTATCAAGTAACATGCGGTGATAATTTCTTTAATTTGGTTGCTTTTGTAAGTTATTTATGCTTTATAATATAGGTATATATATATATATATATATATATATATATATATATATATCCCTTTTATATTACTTTAATTTTACACAAAAGAGAGAAAAAGACTATTGACTGGTCCATATTATTGAATTTTTCCCTCATTGAATAACGTGAAATCGGTCGGTCATCTTTATTTGTTACGTTATAATGTAACTTACAAATAAAAATTGTTACACATAGTAACAGTTACGCGGATTTACGTCGGTAACATATTATTCAAATTATTCAATCCGCAGTTTTATTATTTCCAAAAAGGCGCTGAGACTATACTGAAATCGGTTTTACCCCGTTCTGCCCAATAATACGGGGTCAAGCTAGAGAAGTAAAACGCCGTTGAAACTGCCATGTTTATATCGGATCCTACACATCCCGGGACAGCTAAAAGGAGCGAACAAAAAGAAACTGGCGGATACTCCAGGGGGTTTACGGTGGGGCCCCATGAGGGGGGGGGGGAGGTCCGGTTCGAATGTGGGCGATATGACCGGCTATAAAAATATATTCGGGCCCGAGGGGACATTTGCTCGTACCGTGCTCGTAAAACGGACGGTCGCCGCCTCCCGTCGCTGCCCGGTACCCGGGTACACTTCGGGGTACCGCAATAGCGCAATATTTACTGGCGCGTGCATACTGGACACCGTGAACGTGTGTGAAATTATTCGCTAAGCATGCGACAGCCGATACGACAGGGGATTGTTGAGAGAATTCTTCTTCTTAATGTGCATTTAAAAAACTCATATTAGAAGTAACTCATGGTCAAAACTGGAAGAAATAATAATGAATATCAACCTTAAAGTTCCACTTTGTTGAAATCTGTAGGAAGCCACAATTTTTGTTATAATTTATGCATTCTGTTTAATAAGTATCGACCGAATATGCGCACATTTAATTACGACAAGGTGCGTAAATTAAATATGAACTTGGGGATGTGTAAGTGCAACAAAATATGTTAGAAGGATGTTTGGCCATTAGCGAATACAGACCCCTTTGCTCTCTAATTGAACTCTGTTTAATTGGCATGTAAAAACTGAACGCACAATATGAAAATTATAAACGCTTCGATGACCATTTGGGTTTCCATTGCAGTTCAATTAATTACCGTGTCGGAGGTACTTTTCGTAAAATTAAAGTTAAAATATATATGTATATTATACATGTATGTACATGTTTAATTATATGCGGCGAAACCTCTTAATACATCTCTGGAGATTATCTCCAATTGTTTTGTGGACACACAAAAGGGGAGGCCGCCAGGTATAATCCTGCGGTAGCAATTGTAAATCACTTGTAGTGCGCCCATTTTATTGAGTGAATAAATCAGTGAAAGCCGGAGTGCGATCATTACGTCTCCCTGCAGCACCTTTCTTGGATAATCCCTCCACCCGCCCCCTAGGGGATTACAGTTTTATAATCCATATACAATTATCGAGTGTGAAGACTGCTCAAATACCGGATTGGTCACTTTATAATACCTGGCCGATATAAAAAAAATTCAAAATTTAAATAATTCATTGGACCCTTCAAAAAATAGCCTCCGGGATGTATTGTTGACGGTTATATCATCGGTAGTGCATCACCCAATTGTTCCCGGGCCCCTTCAAAGCACTAATTTCATCCAGGAATTCTTCTGACATACATCAGGTATACGCGTAATATGTTGTTTTATATGTTTACATTAAAATATGTCGCAGCGAATATAAAATTTTGTAGCGATGTATTGAAATCTGAGTAAAATTCAAATCTCGATCAGTAAACCGATTCACACCCTTATATCTTGGGCATAGGACTTTGCCGAACTAGGACAGCATATTACACAAATTTGTAATGTTAAATTTCTTATTTGTATATTAAGCTTGTTATAATTTAGTGTTTAATTAATGTTAGGGGTTTCGGACACTTGTTTAAATGATTGTTGCCTTGGGACATGTTTTATCTGTGTGAAGAGGCAACGATTTGACCGTATTCGATTAGGAGTGTGGTTGGGGGCGAACAGGGACACGATTTGAATAACAAATTAATCCGCCTGCAAACATGTGACATTCTTCACCGCTCGTTTTATGCCACCCCCTCCTCCAGTCCCATGGCCATTCCCAATTCGTCGCCCCGCAGCTAAACGACTTTTAATCTCAAATTCTAATTAAAATGGGACAGGGGTGTTTGTCTTAAATTAGGAGACGGCATTAGTGTTATCTGCCCCACCTCCGCTCGGTGTCAACTTCACTGGGCTGTAAATTTCCCCCACTGACTTCCTCCTCGGGACGAAGCCCGGGCCTCGGGGCTTATAACCGCCGATTTTCGAGTCGAGTAAATAGACGTCCACGCTTAAAAGTTAAATGAGAAAACGCGTCGGTCGAAATTTAAGAAACCGGTGACAACTCGAGGCCAGAAATTATTGTGACAACAACAGACTAAGACAAGGAAAACAAGGATTCTGTGGAGTCGGAGCGGTCAAAAATCGGCCTAATTTCATCGATCGATAGTGGTGTATGAATCACGTTTATTTGGAACGACTGAATAGTGGTCCGGAAAGCTGGGACGAGAGTGAATCATCAATACAGAATGCATTTATGCGTGTTGATTTCTGGCTCTAGCGCGTACACGTGTGCACATCTTCCTCCGTCTTTCGCTTCCTAAGGATCCCTAAAGATTATTACTAATTGTCAGTCATTGTTTACCTGTAATTTTTAAGCTACCTAAAACTATATCGGATAATGGTATTTAAATATTTTTTTCTGGTGGAAATAATAATTGGAACACACCCCTTTCTTACAATGAATCATAAATCTTGGATTTATGTTTATTTCATATTAACTTGGAGCAAATATTTTTTGTATACCACATGAAGGATGATAATGATAGTGAATGGTGGCCAAAAAATATTTGTGTACTTGAGAAAATCAACCGAGTAAGTAGAATGTTACACATGAAACAGAATATATACAACACCATCGCCGTAATTAGCTGAAGGGCATCACAAGGACGAAGATAACAGAACTAATCGTAGGAAATAATTTAGTTGGACACTTGTAAATTTTAATATCGGAGTCCGAGTTTGAGTAGCAGTAGATAGATTGCTAAAGACCAAAAGGCCATGGGGAAAACCTTAATCCACTTGTGCTTAGAAGTGGAAAAGACAGAGGAATTTAATATCCTTCATACATTGCCCTTGTTTTCCTCTTTTTCGTACTTTGCAAAACAGCACTGTCATATTATATAAATGTGGTTATCTTGACCGTAATTGACTGCGGTATCCCCCTTTTTTCCGGCATATCTCGCCTTTTTTCGCCGGGGTTTTTCGGGTAATTGAATTGCCGAGGCCGGAAGATCGGGCACTTATTACGATTCTCTCGAAATTTTTCAGTTATTCATCCTATTACAATCGAAACTGAGGTGAAAAATAAATCTGTTGTATATCGTCGAAAAAATGCGCCCTCTGTTCAGAAACTACACCCGGATTTAGACCGACGCGTTCAAAAGATGTGAGCCACTGTTATTACCGGTTGAAATATTTTTATTGCACGTGGATAAAGGTCGTGTATCTTAGTTTTTGTCCATGTGGCGGGGTTTCGAACATCAGGTCCCGAGAGGGGGAAAGCGAAAAAAGGCGCCCGGTGGGAGCTAGACTGCCCGGGGCTAGAATCACTGGCTCGTAGACTCCTATTAAGACTCAAATCCTATGAGAGCCCCACAGAATCTGGAAAACTTATATTTACGCTTCCCGCTATACAAACACACGCGGTTTACAGTTTTGATCTTAGAATGGTTCTGGCTATTGCCTTTCCCGTGAAGGTGAATTCCCCGCCGAGAATCCTATCCTAACCCTTCAGGAAAACGAACGTCTAATTTCGAGAATAAAGACACAATTTAAATACCAGTTTATTTGGTCGCATGCTAACGTAGGAGCCAATAGCGTGGTAGGATTTTTAAGGGAATAATGAAAAATATGATATATTGCATCAGCACCGCATGTATTGGAACAGATGATAAAGTATTATTAGATCGCCTGTTTATTTTATCTCTTTGTTATCTTGTATAAACAACGTCGAATGATATAATAATGGCGAAAATATGTTCTGTTTTAAAACATTACCATTTTAGAATACCGTGATACTTGCTATCTTAAGTCTCCGCTCGCTTGTTCCAGGTAGAAGTGAACAAAGAATTATGGAAGTTACATTTTATTCCTGTTCTCTGACAGCTCAGGAGTGATAGTCCAGAGTGGAGTTTATTGAATTTGATTATTTAGAGCCCTTAAAGGCTCAATTCCGCGTCGTGAACCGTAAGTTATGTTTAAAGTTCGAGAAACTTCCAGCACCTTCATGAATGAGAGTAGAGCCGAGTTGAAACAGTGCACTTCAATTTTATTCTAGTTGGGATCTGTGTATAGAAACGTAATTCTGCGGTCTGTAATAAATATACTCTTGTATTCCTTCGATATAATAAAGAATTTTAATAATAAAAAAACTTTTAATATTATTTATTGACTCAACAGCTCGCCATATGTGACGCGAAGTCCCTCAGTGCCGCCTGACGTTCTTACATAACAATATAATGGAAATTAACGCGGATATTAAACATTTCTCTAAATTGTGTTCTCTCCATCGTATACGATTAATGCGATCGCTAGTGCACCCGATATCGCACGGCCTAAAAAGAAAGATGAATTCCCACAGCCGCCCGAATACCCGACAAGGACTTTCCCGAGGCCGTTAGGACCAGTCCGCATTCTAGCGGGGCGTGGGCGGAGAGAGGAAAACAAATTTTTCGAAATCCGTCAGTCGTTACGGAAATCCTGAAATAGCGGCCACCGAATCCGAGGATAGGCGATAGGTGTAACAGGAGCCCCTTGAGAACAACAGCGACAGGAGAGTGTCCAGACGCTCGACTGTGTGTGTTGGGGACAAATCCCGAAGAGAAGTGGCTCGGCCCAGTATCCCGGCTACAGACACTCCGGAAGGTGCTCCACACTCGAACACCTCCCTTTGTTTTTCTGATCAGATCCCGTTTTACGATCCGCCACTATTTTATACGATACTGGTTTTACACCGAGCTGAACATCCGACGGCGGACGACTTTCAAATTGGACCCCGCCGAGAACGGTAAGTTTTATGTCTCATTTTAATTTTTTATCCAACCCCTGAAATACGAAAGGGAATCGACCATAAACCGTTGCGGTACGTTTTTAGTGGGGACAAAAAAATATTTATTTTTTATAAAATATCAAAGATCGAAAAAGTCTCAGGCAGTAACAACAACTGTCGGGATCAAGAAGCTTCCTGGGCGCTGTGAGAAGCACAGTGGCTGGGATATGAGCTGCGAAATAAAATAAAATAAATTTGATACTATTTCCGAATGTAGTACGACCGCGCTTATTCCAGCGGTCAAGAAGCTTCTTAATCGTAGTGGAGAAGTTGTAAACTGGCTTCAATCGAGTCATCCCTAACAATAATTCATTGAAAGGATCGAGCGGATTATAGTTTATAAAACGCCTATATATCATCCGCTGTTGTACGAAAGCATCGGTTTATATTTGAGCGCCCATCGTATATCTCAAATATTAATTCCTTATAAATAAAACGGATAAGAGTGTGATCGATCGTTCGGAAAACATTTATCAGTATAATAATGATTTGTCGGGTCCCATAAAATATTAATTAAACACGTTGTTTAGTGTATTATGGACTGGTGTTATTTAAAACTTAAAACCATCCGGAATTTAAAATTAATAAAAATATTTTGTGTTCACTACTGAAGAAACACCCTGTTTATCTTCTATTTTCCGTCTACATTACAGTTGTTATATATGAATTAAGAACACATAGGTATGGGAAGTCAAACGGCTGGGAGAAGGGAAAGTAAAGTCTATAGTTGAGAACATCAGAGAGATGCCCACTCTCATATTTACCTACAAATTTAAGCATATAATTCGGCCTGTTTTTTCAATCTGGGCGGATTATGTTTATAATTTCAGTTCGGGGGAATCATCGGGGCCCTCATTTATAAAATCCTCGGGCGTTCGGTCTATATTAGCTTAGAGGCTTTAGGTTTAGATCGAGTTCAATGCAAATTGTTTGCTTAGCTTAGCTCGAAAAACCCCGAGGGAAAATATTATTTCTACCCTCTTCGGAATAATTTAATAATTTGGCTCCTAGTTTCCTCGCTCTCCGTGGTTCCACGCTCGAGTGTAACCACCTCCTGCTTGTTCTATTCAGTTTCAAGCCCTTTCAAATACAGACGCCGGCTCTCGAGTGGCTGCTCTAGGCCTCCCCCAATTGCGCTAGCGTAATGAACGTTATTAGGGGGCCGCATAAGGGAACATACATTCTGCAGGGAAAAAAGTGCGGGCTGAATGAAAGGGTGTGTCTCATGGTGCGACACCCTTATCCACCATCCACTATTAAAACACCACAGATGTCTTCCTGGTGTTACCAGTTTCTACTAATTCTACAGACAAACTCAGTAGTTCAGTTTCTACAAACAAACCTGGTTCTCTGTAATCTGCAGCACTACAATTCAGTTCAGCAATTAAAGGTTCCAGGGAACACCTTTTTTCATGAAACGCTAGCTTACTCCCTAGAATTATATGCTTATTTCATTATTGGGTTTAATAAGGATAAATTGAGAATACCATTTTTTTGGAAGTTCTCAATAGCCTATATTAATATAAACATACAAAGTTTATTTCCAGTTCTTAAAAGCGCGATTCTCACACTTTACATTTAAAGTGAAACAGGACAATACGAATGAATTAGTAATACTCACAGGTTATTTTGTCACCTCTCCCTCATTAGGTACAACTAAGTTTTATTTCTTTAAATACAAATCATACATCGATAAAACTATATACAAATGGTGATTCCTACATGCATACCGGCCTATTGGCCTTACTACATATATATACTTAAATATTATGGTACATTGATCATGAATATTTAACAATATTGTTGTGATAATCGGGAAAATATACAATAAAATCCCGAAAACTTAAGGTACTGCACCAGTCTTGTCACTCCATCCCATTGTTGCTTGCAGTTCTAATTCCTTCAATATAATAACATCAAGACTTAAATCGCGGGAATCTTTTACTTATTTACGTGTACAAATGTAAGATTATGTAATATTGGGATGGCTACGTAATTTTCCGCAAGGTGAAAATGTACCCCCGGAGGTGTAAATTAAGGAATTAAGTCGCTAAACAGTCTCCGGATGTATTTTTGACGACTTCGGGCGCTAAGTCGTAAAATATCCGTGCCGATATTTTCTTTCGGAAATTGAATGGGGTTGGCTCCCTTGTGTTTTGGGGATGGCATCTCTAAGGGGGTAGTGACTGGCGGAAGAGGCTGAGGGATAAGCCGGGCTAAAGCCCTTTGGACCAACGGCCCCGGGCCCCCCGCCTCTTTTCACTCTGGCACGCCCTCTCTAACTGTATCCATATTATTTTTTTTTCCGCGATGGAAATCCGAAAAAAGCGACCGCAATCTCCTCTAGACTCGGGTGGTTTGTGAAATTCGAGAGAGAAAACGGGCTTTTAATATTTGAAATGTACCTGTAATTGTATACAGTGAATCTCTGACTCTGGTCTCTTACATTTATTTATATAGAAATATATTTTATGTTGATTTTCATTCGAGTATTATTTTTTTAGCGGACTACATTGACATACATACAAATATAATAGAATTATACGATTCATTTGATATATTCTTCTTTAGACTTCTTTACTGAGCTATATTCCAAATTTTATTCCACAATTAATTATAAATATTTGCATCGATTTATTTTGAGGATATAGGAAATAATAAAGCGTAACATAAAGTAATTCTAGATTATTGTTTTACACCATTCTACATCATTTTTTAGAAATATATAGGGTACTTCAGTGTTTAACATCAGGAATCGAACCTTGACATCACTTCTTTAGAATGGAAGTTTATCCTGGACCTAAAAACAAATATTTCTTCATTATTATGTGCACGAACAATACTTCGCAAAGTTCTTTATAAAGACAGAAATTAATAAACTGCAATATAATTTTTGCCCGGTACCTATCCAGCACGAAAGCTTGGAATTTTAATGATGGACACCAAAGAAGTGACAACATTCTTCAATTTGATATTCAATGACTTCAATCCGTGGACAAAATAAGAATTACCAGTTATAAGCGCGCAAACACCTCATTATTACAGCGAGCGACCCAATTTGCAATATAAGTTGAAAAGCAAATATGGAAAGCAGTAATACATTGCATAAAATACAACTGATAACTCCCCCTTGGTCCACGAAATAAATCCCGAAAAATAAACTGGACGTTAAACAGAAAATAAATACTGAGCTTAAATGTGAAAACTCTGAATTTAAACAAAAATTGCAAATGTAAACTAACATTCCTTATAATTTTTTTTATTCCTGTTATTTTTCAACAGATTATATTGTGGTAATATTATGGTTCGTGTTACTCGACGCTTAATTGTCGTCAGTTCTAGCCTTGAAACGGGGGCAATCTTTTCTGGAGCTTTTCGGGTGAAACATTTTTCAAACAATTCGAGAGGGCGCCAGTTTATAAAAACGGCCCTCAAGCTGTTATCTGTCCGTGCCGGCAAGTTGGAGTGGTTCCAACGTTTTATCGCAGACGTCCATTTCGAGCGTTCCCTTTCAAAAGACGTGTTTCCGTTTTCTGCGAGTTACACGCCCCCCCTCCACCACTCCACTTCCAGGTCGCGTTTTGCCAACAGCTCGGCCGAACAGTTGTTGGACCATTTAGAACAAATTAAATGGGTCAGTTTAAATTCGGATCTGAAATTTATTAGGTAAATTTATTTAATTTGAACAGGGGCAATGATCCCGTTAAGAATGTTATCAACTGATTATCCCTGTTGACTGAGCAGAGGTATCCGATAGTCAGAGGAAATTGTCTAAGAAGTTGCTGAATCCAAGCTTTTTGTTTGACCACCTTTTTGGAGTATTGGATGTAACATTCAGGCTCCCATGTTTGATTTGAAGACAGGGACCTTCCTGATTGTCCCCTACAGGATTTCCTGATTTATTCACAGTAAGAAAAACATTATGAAAAATGTTTATAAATATATAAGTCATGGGTCGACGGAGAAGTCCCCAGAGTATTAGGATTCAATAACGTAAAACATAGAAGATTCGACAAAGCCCTTTGTATGATACAGTATATAATGTGATTCAGTACATATCATTGTTACATTCAGTTATCATATGATTCAGTTTAATTGCGTTAGAAACGGAAGTTACAGTTCCCATGGTGATCATTAGATTTTTGTGCTTCTTTCTTTTCGTGCGATATAAAATTCAGTCTTAAAAGAAAGTTTCGTTGTCTGACCGACAAGTTTAACTTATATATACACCATAGTTTATAAACGTTCTATTATTAAATTGATTAATTCGGATAGTAAGCAGTGGGATATAATCCGAAAGGTATTGTCCCTTAAAGCCGGCAACGCTGGCCTCATTATAATTCATTTGACGTATATGAAGATTAAAATCCTAATTATCCGGCAGTATTCTGCCATTCGTAATTGCTTTCCGCGATAACAGCCGACAATCCCGGCTGAAATGAGACGCCCCGTTTAATTTTTCGCCCACAGGCGCGATAATAGTTTCGTCCAATAATCGGATCGCTCCGAAACTGACGGTGGGAAAACGACGGTTGAAAATTAAACGGGCCGAGATTAAATTTCCAATTGATTTGCCGCGCTCGAAGTCGCAGTTGACACAGTCGGGCTCTCGTATTTGCCGACGGGGACGGGAGATAAACCCGGAGGGAGAGAGAGAGAGAGAGAGAGAGAGAGGGATGGGGAGGGAGGGAGAGCGTTCATCCATATTGACCGGCGAGCATTTGTCGAAGCCCGGGGGTACCGCCGACCGGCATATCCCTTTATTCTGTTCCATTCCCGACCGATAACTATATTATTAGGCTTACGGTCGACAAAACCACTCGGGGAAGGGAACGGCCTAGTTTGAAAAAGCCGAATTCAACACGGGTGACGTCGCTAGCCCGGGAACGGGGTCAAATCGTTATTCCGCATTAGAGCCGTATACCCCCGCCGACCACTCCCCTAACCGCCTACCACCATTTCTTCCCCTTATAATGACACCTTGAAAAAAAAAAACTCCGCACCTGAAATAATATTCGTTTCTAGTGAAAGTTATAGACTGAAAACCCGTTTTTTGGGATGATTTCAATATTATATCGGTCTAGATGTTTTATGCATCATTTTGACGATTGAGTATTTCCATAGTGCGGGGAAGTATGTGGTTCTTAAGACAGAATAATAAATGTACTTTACTTAAAGTACCTAAAGAGTTTAGCCTTAAAAGGCCCAAAAAACATAAAAATAACGCTTGAAAACGCCCCAAATAGATGAAAATAACACTTGAAAACGAAAAAATGCCAAAAAAAACATAGAAATAATTAAAAGTCTGAGTGGATCAGGTCCCAACAAGCGAGGGAAGCTCGCACGAGGCACCCTCACAAATAACAAATAAGTTTAACTGAAATGGGTCCAGGTATAAAGAGTTAATCACAGTGAAAGCAGCAGAACACAATCTCGCAATGGACCACGCGCCCTAACCTTAACCCCGATGGGCGTACAAACACACGAAGAATGGTAGTACACGAGTACTCTTCCCGTATTACAGTTCACTGGGCACTAATTCACTTGTAAGATAATTGCCTTATTATAAGCCTTATCACTGCCCTCAGCTCTGTTACAACTTATAATGGCTGCCACGAGCGGGGTCCAAAGCTTTATTTTAAGGAAAGGGTCATTTTCTGGAGGGTTGGGGGTGACTACAATATTATTAGGCTCCCCATTTGTGTCTGATTGTGAGTTATTGTTCATTAAACGTTGATGTATTCGTTCTATTGTTACATTATTTATGTTGCAGTTAATTCGATCTCTCACACCCAATGGGATTGATCAATTACTTTCGCTTTTTGGCTTGTTTGACACACGTTCCACAACGAACAAAAATATCATTTATATTATTCTGAGTGAATTCCCTCAGATCCATTATTACGATACTGACATGATCGAATATCTATATATATAGAAATCGTGAAATGTAATTAAAAGCACGCGCCAATCAACACGCTGCCAATAGCAAGGGTGAGCACGTTATGTAATTGTCGATTCACAGGTCTCGAAATTTAACTGCGGAGCAGTAAGGGCGTATATGAGTGGCAATTACGAGATTATCATTGCACTAAAACTTGGGTCTAATTGGAACTACTGCAATACTAAACTTTAGTGAGCCACTAAAACAGACAGAGTGAGGGGCCCTTACACTACGGGTTTAGTAGTTGGGGTCGCGTATCTAGCCACACTACTCAACCCCTCCGTTCCGAGTTAATGTTTACGTCGACCTCCGACAAGGTAACACACTATTCGAAACTTTATACACGTAAACATGGCTATAATCTTTTAACTATACGGATTTTTTCGGTCTTCACTCAGTAGTATAGATATTTGATGAATATCGCGGGACATTCGTCTTCTTCCAGTAATTACGAATTGCTGCCGGTTTTGGACATTGTCGGTCGTTTATTAGCGCCTGCGTTGTTTTTTTTTTGTTGGGAGGGGGGCATGAATAATGGGTCCGCAGGGGCGGTGGTAGCCCGATCGTGTAAGCGGCAAAGAGCAAGGAATAATAATGGGGTGGCCGGGAGGGTACCGTTAATTAAATAAAATAAATGGTAGAGCCCTCCGCAGCTACTTGTTGCCGCTCGGCCGACTGCAACCCCATGAAACAATTATTATCGTCCTGGAGGAGTTTTTAATACGGGATAATATTCAGAAGAAACACTGATGGGAGGTGACAAACTTTGAGAGATCAAATCCGAGGATAAAAGCTACTAGATCCGCTCTAGGTTCTAACAACCGGTTCAACCAGCACCCAACATCCCAGTCAGCATAACTGATTGGGATCAGATTCGCAATCAGAGTATTGTTTACTAAGGAAGCCCTGTGACTGTGTATTACATCCATTGCGAAATTTCCACGATAAACTCAACCAGATGAGAAGACATAAATAAATCAGAATGTTGTCGTCACTGCTTGGGCAGTCCGCATTCCTTGGATTTCTATTTCATTACGGGTTATGAAATGGAAATTTTCAGAATTCCTTTTAGGACCAATCTAACTAAATTTTAATTTATCCCAGTTTGAGATATGTAAACAAATCCGATTGACCGATCGACTGCAACTTCTCTGCCAATTTCAAATTTATTAGGGCTCGAGCGGATCTAAAATTGCTCCGGAACACTCAGGGTTCGTTTCTGAAGAGACCGCTACCAGATGAAGTCCAGGCGTTATAAGTGCAATAAATCATTCATCATATAAATGCTATAAATAAATACTTCCTCATATCTGGACTGAGACTAAAACCTGATCAGAAAATACAGAATTAGTATCAATATTAACTGAAAAAAATCTCATTTAACACAGTATTATACCCAATACTGTATGTTCGATACATGAAGGAATACACTTGTGAAAGGCCATTCAGCCTCTTGATAGGCCTGAACGGTTGAGATATAGAAAGATCTATCTCAGCCGGATAACAAAATGAATTTATAATTAAATATATATTCATCAGAAATTGATTGAATTTGTATCGAATGATTTACAAAGTGTATGAGTTGTCGCAAAGTGTTATTAGAACAATATATTTTTTATCTTGTGGTAACAATTTATTAGAATAATTGGTCTCTGGTAAGGCAGGGTTGAGTTATACCCCCTACGCCGAGTAATATCGCGAAAGTAGCCCACGATTTTATGGCACATATTTCCTGGAGCGCTTGCTTTTCGAGTCACGTCCATTTCAAAACAACCAAGTCACCAACATGGCCGCCGGCTGGAGTGAATGATAAGTTCTCCTATATAAGTGTTCACAAAATTAGGACCCGACGCTGCTTCTCTTCAAAGGTCGTTATCACTTAACTCCAAAGTCAGGCCAAGTACGTAATACTAATTTAATTATCACACATTTGGATTATACACTAAAGCGACGTTAGTTTTATTAATGAATAGTTATGGCTGAGGTTGTTATAGAAATTATAAATGAGGTAGCCCGGCAAAAGCTTTTGTAATTCCCCAGGAGGCCTCCATTAGGCCTTATACAACCCCTTGAATATTAAACGTAAGTAGGTCCAGGATCCTATTGTCGGGATTCATTCCATCCGTTTCAGGTTATAATCATAAAATTTGCACATAATAATAATAATAATAAGAGAAGTCTAACTGAGAATATTAAAAACTATAAGGAAAACTCTCCTAAAATGCCATTATTCACACACACAATATCATGAATAATGTTATGAAAATAGACTACAAAAATACACAATATTTTATATTAAAATTATTGAAATAATTTAATAAAAATAATATATAAATTAACTTTAGACCTTTCACAGTCAATTTTGTTATTTATGGAATGAGTATTATCACCGAAATAGATAATAAGGTGATTCACCCCGAAAGGAACTACGAAAATACAATATACAGAAGCACTAGCAATGTTTAGCATGGCTCTGCCTTTTGTCCTAAAACATCCACTTAGCGATTTAGTCCACACCCCTTGCATGCACTATTAATCGCCCAAATTGAACATGAAGCCAAATTTACACCGTCCGATCGTCTGCATATTTTATAGCAGACACTGTTGGACAATTTTGAACAGGATTTTAGCGCAATTTGCCCTCCAATCGAATGGTCGGTGGACGTTCGTCAAAATTTTAGCATTATTAGAAGTTAGGTTAAAGGTCTTTTCAATCTCCTACCTCTGATTTGGTTTTAACCCCTTTTGGGTTCCCAGTACAGCCAGTAAATTAGTGAGGCACCTACGGATGTTGGTTGCCGATGATGCATTGTTGAGAATAAAACAAAAATTGATAAAATACATAATTTATATTTTTCTCTATATTTTTTATCTATATCAGATTTTCAGTTTTCCACTCGGTGGTGGTCAATTGATTTTCATCCTGTTGTCGGCTGCAGGGCGCACCAGAAACCGGTCTAGAAATGAGAATGGTCCTAGAAATCTCATTCAGAAGCTCGTACCTGTGGGCACACGGGAGTTGGGGTAGGGCATAAGAGGACCGGTCATTAGCTGAATATTGGATAAGTTGAAGCGGTTTTGAAGTGGCGCTATTAAGTGGCCGGGGTTTGCCGGATGATCTGGCTTGAAAGTCTTACTAATATTTAATAAGCGCGGCTTCGCGACCTCCAGGAGTCGCCTTGGGCCAACTTCAGCCGTTTTAAGTGCCCTTATTGAATCAACCTTTATCAGCTCTTATACGTATACTTATAGTTCCTATAAAGCGGCTACTTATATTAAACTAGAATAGAGACTGACATTGGCTAGTTCTTGAGGTTAATTCGAGGCGGGAGTTGGAAGGGTAGGAGGAGGGAGAAAGTATAACAGATGGGAAAGGGGGAGGTAGTAATTAGGGATGAATGGTATCCTGCACTCTCATGATTACCAGCTAGGGATCCCCTAGGAAATCCATGTCGTGTCCGGTTGAACCTAAATGAAAATTAAGATTAAGAGACTATTTAATGAGAATTTCTTAATGCAGAGACATTGTCCGTGCGGTTCAAAGATTATAGTGATATATTACCGCCGAAAGTAGTGGCGCGACCTATTGGCGAACGTGCCAAGGGCCGATGTATCGAAGTGCATTGTACGTGACAGACTAAACGTGAGCGCATAATTAAGAGTTTTAAAAAGGATTTATCGGTTTAATTAGTTATCCATCTCAGACAAAGAAGGATTTCCAAACTCTCTTTGGAGAGAGTTAGGAAAAAAAAGAGAGATTATTTTTGTTTACAAGCGTAGCCCAAGAAAAGGAAAAATCACAACAGACTATCTCTCCACCCTAATGTTTCTTAATATATCTTTCTGGACATTATTCCTTTGCCAGTTTGGAAAATTAAAAAAGAAAGGACACAAATTTACTGATCGAAAAACTAAAAGCGATTAATAAAAGACGAACGAAATATTTTACGCTTCCTCACTGTGCAACTGAATTATATTTAGGTTTTTTCTTCCGACACTGTGTTTTCGATCACTAATATTTTGATTCTAAAATTCATAAATGTAAAAAAAGGAGGAAGTGTTCAACAAATTGGAGTAGCTATTAGAATGTAAGGCAGTAGAATTAGTCTGCTTAGGGCGTAGACGACTGTACGTAGGTTTTGTCGAGGAAACGGCTGTTAGTTTTCACACGCTAAACGGAAGCTCCTTTATGGCGCCGCCAACGACTTCGGAGGATTCGAGAACTGGGACAGTAAAGGTGGAGTGCGGCTGGGGACTTGTCGAAAGAGAGAGAGAGAGAGAGAGAGAGAGAGAGAGAGAGAGAGAGAGGGAGTGAGAGACTGTCGAGTCAATGGGGACTTGTTAAAAGGACGGGGCCATTATCGCGCGGGCACCGCCCGTACGCAGTTTACAGGTCAAAGAACCCGTCCAGGAGAGAGAGGCCTCTACCACAACAGCCTCTACACTTTGAAATATATAAGCGGACTCTGCAACTTATCTACACCTCGGGAAAGATCTGAGCCCAATTTTATTCCAGCAATTTCGGCTTCCCGATCTCGTCTCGTATCACGATTTATTCACGAATCGTTAAAGGCATCGCCGATGCGAAATAGGTTTCAAAAATTCCACCCGTGCGCGAGCGGTTAAGATTGCAGGGAAACAAAAATGTTCGAAACTGTACAACGCGCTTTGAAAGCGGTCTCCTTTCGGACCGGGCCCCATTATCTCCGCACAGATAAGGCGACCCTTTTCCAACACATTGGAGTGGGATACAAAAGCAAGTTGGTTGTACTATGATAACCGTACGGAATGAAATGCTTTTATCCCCAAAAAGGGATCGGAAGTACTAATTAAGGACAAAAAGTTGACATGTATGTGTACACATATTACGCAGATTTCAAATAGATAACTTACCCAGACGTCATTTCAAATTCTGTTAAAGGTGAATACTTTCTTATTCTCTTCAAGAAAATGGTAAAACTCATTTAATAGTAGAAACGCTAATTCAATAGTCACGCAATTCGTATATTTAATAAGAGTATATAAAATATTAAATTAGTATATACCATATTTTTGAACAATAGAATAATAAAACTAGTCCAGAAAATGTTTTATATTTCGTGAAATTAAATTATTTTGTTTAAAACCTAATTTTTATTTAAACAATAGGCTGAAGTTTGTCCAATGCTAAATGTATACGGTGGAGTGAACTCAAATACGGATGCCGAGTGTTTACAGCTAATTCCAGAGTCAGAATTCCACTTGCATCACTTGAATAATTGCTACTGACAATTGCGAAACTGTATACGACCGAGCTCCAACTTGGCTCCAAGCATCCAGTAGCTGTGTATAATTATAATCACCGGCTGAGAAAGTGTACGCAATCTCACTCCGCCATCGTTTCTGGTCTCATACGATAACATGAAGTCGCGAGGATGACGTAAAGTGGTAATTAATTTTCGATTCCTGTCAAATTTCCGCGCTACGAGAGTGTACCGCCGGTTTTTCCCGACGATTGATGACGGTAGGGGAAAATATTTTCGGCCCCCGGAGGTTTTCCGATCTTCGGCGGCGATGAAAGATTGAATTGCGCGGAGCAGGTGCTTGGAACCACTTAGCGTCCGGCACCGGCCCGAAACCACATTCGTTGATGGTGCAGCTCATAGCATACCCGGAAAGGCGTTGTCGCTTATCGGAAAAGGATAATGCGGTAGGCTTAAAACTGGCTTTGTTTTATATTTCCGATCCTACTCGTTTCCTGAGTGAGACTCAGGACTCCGTCGTATTGATCAGCTGCGGGAATAAGAAATAATATCATTTTTAGCTCGATAAATATCTTTCTATCTAAGATACCCGTTAGGTGGTTAGCAGTTTAGTACAGTAGTTTAGTTTTTAAACTCATCCTGCCTGCACTGTCGTCTCACTAAGTTTCATTTTAAGATAAAATCGAGTGGAGACATAAGAATGAAAGCAAAAATGCACATTCCCAAGAATGAAATCATAATTTTGTATAATAAAACAAAAGGTTGTCGTATACAGAGTTTGGGAAATGGCGTATGAGGAATTTCAGGTTGATATTTCAAGCACCGATAGTAAATTCTTATGCAGATTCAAAAACATATATTCCTATATAAATCGCATTTCTACATTTTCCCCATTGAATAAGATGAAAAACGTAGTAGAATGTGTAGCCCGTCTTGCTTAAAGTACAAGTGAAATTCACGGAATGTTTTTTATTTATGTTTTGGTCATGATTATGATCGCTCATTAATTTTGAATTTAGAGACAATAAATACCGTGCGGCGTCTAAGCGAACTCGTTTGCAAAGCGGTTAGCCGCTGCTAATGATCCGAAACGAAGAACTTAATTCCTCCCTTATTCCAGTTCCTTTTGTTTGTTTGTTTCTTTTTCAGACCGAACAACTCGGTCAAATTTGAATTGACTAATTGTTTCAACAGCGGGTAATATTCCTTTTGACAAGCCTAATTATTCGCATTGAACCTCTGTCATTGACAGTTGTTTTCCGGACAATAACTCGAATAACAGTATCCAATGAAAGGACTGAATTTCTGTTCAAGATAATATATATATGATCATTATTAATTTGTGTTTTCATCGAACAGAGAACAATTAATACAGCAAGATACTGCTTAGGAAGTGTAACATCGAGTAACGTTCAGAAGAAGAAAGGTAATAAAAATTCCTGTATTGCAGAAATATGAGTGACTAAATTTATACGTATTGTATACGTTAATAATTTAATGCTTAAGATGACACAAAATACTGATTTTTCCTAGGTTTGTGTGTTTACAATAATAATGAAAGTGTTATAAATAGCTTCATAGGAAAGTCTCTCGGTTCGTTATGAATCACGGCGCCGAGTGATGCTAAACCCACAAAACCTGCGTTGCCGGTTTGCCGCAGTAGTGCGCCGTATTACTGCTAAATAACTGAAAGGGGCTTCTCTATGGTTTTGGTTTCGTATACGGGTTGGAACAAAATTTTTGTTTCCTGTTTCGATTTGAACTAGTTTCGATTTGACTATCTGACTATTTGAGTAACTCACTAATAAACAGTAATATGCCTTTGAAGTTCACGTAATTTCAGGCTTTCTTCGTTGATATCCAGGAATAGGATTACAAACGATATGGCAGATGCCATCGTCAACCGTTAGAATTGTTACAAGATTAAATCTTGAAATTTCATTAAGTATTAAAGAAATATTCCATATCAATCAAAGCAAAATGTCGCGTTTAAATTTAACGTTTATACTAAGAATTTTAATAACTGCCATATACTGCCTTAACGTTAATATTAAAAAGGCGCAATAATAAAAAATTTAGGCGAAACAGCATCATAATTTGGGCAGATGAAACACAATGATTAAAAAACCTGATAAAAGAAATGGAAATGTTCAGGAATTCAGATTACTTTTTGGAAGAAAAATGAAATATAAGGCTTCTCGATTCAAACGGCGCAGATTTAATTTCTGGCCGTATTGTTATTAAAATGTTTTTACGTCATCGTTTCACATGGTTATGTTCGCTTGTACAGGCGGATATCTAAATGGTTCCTTAATTATTATTACCACTATTAGGACTGATTTTTGATTGTAGCAACAAGTTAGTTTGAAATATACAGGTTTTTTTTATTTCTTGTATAAGCAATTCATTTGATTTCATTAGCCGGCGAAAATGAATACTATTTTGCTACTGACAATGGCTAGGTGCTAACTTCGGTACACTTTAGACTTTAAGACCGAGTGATAAATTTCTTATTGTCTTAGCAATACATTTTTTTTATAGTAGTATAAGGTTTTCTACAGCCGTTAGCCCCATAAATAACCACTGCTGAGGTGGGCGAGTTTACACAGGAAATGGGAAAAGTGATCGATTTTATTGTTCAAGTCGTATGCAGACGCGGAAGATTTTGTGAAAATAAATCCCCGAAAATATGTAGGACTATAATAGAAAAAGCAGATGACCCGGTGCTTTCACACCGTCCGCGGCGGACGGACCGATTGCCTCTTACTTTAATAAATCTAATTCGATAATTAATACTAGCTGTCAGTTTCCCCGGGCCATTATTATAGACGATGACCCGACAACGAGCGCACATATCTTCCAATTCAGCGTGCCCCATTTAATCGCAACGGCGCTCACTTCACGGGCGATTATAAGACCATCGACCTCTGCAATTTAACACCATGCGTCAAAACACAATGCAATTAGAGCCTGGCCGATTGTGCACTTCCAGTCGAACTGCATATTACACGCCGATTTATGTCCCATACTATTATCGAATGAAACATTATTATACGTCCTAGTAGTAATAATGCGGTGAAAATTCAACAAATTCTTATGTGAGGATATACAATTTTCACATATATAAAAGTGTAGGCGCGAACAGTTTTTTCGTCCAACTTATAGCCCGATAATTTATAAACACACCTAAAAGTAAGTATTTACGAGACGTTTGATTTCTAATATTAAATTAGTTAATAAAGTTAATGTTGTTGTTGTATAAAACCGTTCATAATTGCCCATTTTGATTGCACATTTAAATGTAAATTAATTCAAGAATTATGCTCGACAATTTTCCTAAAAGCGGTTTAAAATGTTGCTATTTCTAATCGCGTCTGGACCTTGGGTATTAATTTTCATTTGAAGTCGATTGATTTGGTTTTCAAATTGAATTCACTTAGTCTCAACTGTTGGGAAAATAACATGAAACTTTATTAAAACCTCATTGTGGGTTTAAAAAAATCGGGCAGGAGAAATTTAACACAATATTTACCCTAGTCTCGTCTTTAGAAAGTGCTCAAATTATCTCCCTTATTTATTGAATAACCTTCCATTAGCTAATTGATATGACAAATGTTTTAAATATAAATTGGTCGTGAATATATTTTTTATATAAGCGGTCGTCATTGGGGTTTCAGAATTAATAGTAGTAAGAACTTAATTTTCTGAACACTAACGAGTGTAAGACTCCCATTCCTTTTTACCTGTATATTAAGCACTATTAACTTATGAATATTCAAGAGTAGTTATAGCTACAATTTGTGTACGCCAATAATCTCCATTGCTCCTTTAGGATTTCCTTCCAACGGTTAGCCTTAATTTAATTTGCAATATGAATTCCGATGCTTATTTCCATAATTTGTTGATAATTTTCTTCGTAATAGCGTATAAAGAAATTATTTATAACATTTTCCTGAGTTGTTTTCTATAATAGCAATGAAAGGTTAATAAAGATTGGGTGCTAGAAATGCGAGTTCGTTTTATTTAAAATACGGCGCTTTGTGACGCATAACCCGCACAACGCGTATTGCAGAGTTGCCTAACAAGCGCGCCGTATTACCGCTAAACCACTATTGTTACCCTTTACTTCTTATATTTGGCGTTAGTATGAATTGAATTTCAGTTAGTACAATGGATTTTTAATTATATATCCGCCTAATGAGATAAATGAACTTAATAGTGTAAATCAATAACCTGCGTTATCGAGGCAGACAATAATTGCTTCTGACAGCACATATTATTGGCTTTTATGTAAAAATGAATCATTTTTTCTTGCTTACTGTGTCTTCGATTTTACTATATGCCCGGTATACTATGTCCCGGTTTTATACTATATGTACTGTCATATGATAGTACCTACAGTAATCTACGTCGTTGCTAGTTAAATGTAAACATTATAAAAAAGACGACGGCGGTTATTGCATTACAGAAAGATCCGGCCGGCCGTAAAGGAATGTAAATCTAAAAACGGGGAACAACGGGAAAGTTATCCCTGCTGGATATAGTAGCCACTCTCCTGGAAATCTGGGCCACCGCTTCAGATATTAAGTTTCCGAAAGGACCCTTCCATTCTGTCGTCGGAAAATGTGTTTTTCCAAGGCTCGGGATGGCAGGACCGTAGAGATGGAGGGATGGAGGGAAGGAGGGAGGGAGGGAGGGAGTGTGGGCCGGCTCTCAGCCATTACCTCCCTCCGGAAGAAGTATCGTTTTCGTACGAGAATAACGCATTGCGAAAAACTTTCCTTCCCGCTAAGAAGACAAAAGTAATCCATCCCCTCCTTCTTCCATTCTGGTTGGGTTAATGTCTCGGGCCTGCCGAGATTAAATGAGTAAAACATGGATTAAATTACCGGAATATTCTATTCCATTGATAATCAAATAATTAAATATTATATAATATCAAAATCATGAAAGTAAAATATTCATATCACCCACAGCTCCAAGTGTTAGAGGCAATTATTATACACTAATCGTTTTTTATTTCTAATAATGATATTTTGCAGTTTTTGCTAAGTCCATTTTCTCGCAGGGGTTAGAGGCTGCCCGAACCATGATGGTTGAGATATTTATGACACACATTATATAATATATTTCGTAAGCGGGTCAAGAAGAAGTGTGAATATATCAGGATAAAGGCTTAAATAACATAGACAATATTGGAACAGTTAATTTTTTCCTGCACACCTCAATATTTTTATTTTATTTCCTGTTTTCCCCGATAACCTTACGACATCTAGCAAAGATATTAGGTAGAAAATTGTGAATTGTTATGATTTGTTTTTTCGTAAACGAAATCGAAATTTGATTAATTAGTTCTGTAAAATGTACATAAAATAGTACTTTTAGACTACTCCGGTCTAGTATTTTCGTACCCACACTCGTAAAGTGCATTTTTCAAATTTGTGTATGAAGTTTTAAATCGCTATTTTAAACAAACTCTTAACGTACTCTGAACTGCCAACTTAGCAGTGAGAACAGATAAAGTTTTTACTAGATTTTATCCTGCCTTTATCCTCCACTAGAAACAAGGGAGGTCCTCCCAATAATGGAGTCCGAATTATTTCAATGATTTCCTCGCCTAAACAGGTCCCCGCCTTGAAATGATTTCTGACGACGTCCGCCCATAAATTTATGAAAAAGTGAATCGGAATGTGAGGAAAATGGGGAGTTGTAGAAGAGAAAAACCGGTAGGTGCAGTCTACGCTGTGGGGATTTATTTAGAACACGCCCGCTTTATGTAACAATGCTCTCGGCGTCGCCGTAATCGGGCGGCAAAGCTGATATGGCGCCGGCCACTTGTCGGTATTCCCCGCTCTGTGTTACGTGTCACAACCAAAAAACGAAAAGAAAAAAAAAAGAAGGAAAAACACATCGTTATTACAATACGACGCCCAGCGGGGCCGTTTCAACGGCTAATAAATTTGCATTAGCCAGCGGCCTCCTAACTGCGCTTTACGGGGCCATTCACGCTCTGTACGGACCCTGTCCAGCTTCGGACCACAATTTTCAACTCGAAAAGCCAGCTTTTTGACTATCAATCGGAAATATCGGTAGATATGAATCAAATAGGCCAGTGGAGATAGATCTCATGATTTAGTGATGATATTTTGTTTTAATTTTAAATTTAAATTCAAATATAATGCGTTACTGCCGATGGATTGCTACTTAGTATGGCGATAGGGATTCACATTTTAATATCTAACTTTTGAAACTATTTGAAAAGTATTCAAAATCATCAAATTAATGAGATTCACTTATATTCCTATTTTATTATAATTATAGCCCTGAGTTCTAATGCGTACTCAAATAATTTTTGTAGTAACTACTATTCGGAATTTAAGGATGAATTCAAGTAATAGAGTCAGGAGGTTGTATTTATATTAGAAAAAAGCTATAAGTTTAATGGAGTAATAAAAGTTCATTATTATTCTGTATTCAAGCAATCCAATTAGGGTGAATTGGAACTCACCCCAACTCATTCAGCCCGATTCACCCCAACTTTCCCCAATTCACCCCAATCCAAATTTGTGTGTCGTGACAAGATCATTGTCCTGTTTATTTTTCTATCCAGAACCGAGTGGTGATAGGTATTTACAGTTGGATAACTTACTAATTCTATGTTAATAATGAATGGTACAAGAAGCAACTTTAATAATTACAAATTTATTGCGCCTACTATAGGAACTATTAATTCGATGCTCGTTATGAATATTTCTAGGTTTCAGCTACTTTCTTTCTGTTATATCGAATCAGTATTTCGATGGCTGGTCAGATTATTCGAACGCCCAAATACACCTGAAGGACGGTCGTAGCAAAACATTTATGACTGTAAATACTGAAGAAACGTCCAGGGATATGATCAACGTTCTGGTCTGAGAAAGGCTTAGGCCTCGGATTAAGGATGTTTTGGCTTTTGGCCATTATTTTATCAGTAGAATTCGGTTCAAGGAATACTTAATAAATCGCCTATTCCCTTCTTACACTGTAAGACCACCCACCTCCTTCGGTTTTATCAATCGCGTACAGCACATTGCGAATGCAAAGTTCCAAACGGTAAACCCGACCATCAGATACAAGTTGGCCGGTGGACGAAGAGAGCGATAGGGCTTATCGTTGAAACCTTGTACGTGCCTTGTTTTACACGGCTGATATGTCCAAAGTAGTTTCTCTGGCGGAATCGAGAAGTGAAATGGTCTAATTTCCAAATCTGAGTCCAACCATCGAAATATTTGAATCAGTGCGGATAAGAATAGAATAGTTATAATTTAAGATTTATTCAAGGACGTAGAAAAAAAACCTTGAAACAGTTCATCATTTTTCACTCTATAACCTCTGTGGCCTGTTTTAGTGTAAATTACCAAAATAGTTTTATTATTTAGTGACTTTTGCAGAGTCACTAATTGTAACTATTGCAAAATACTGTAGGTTCGTGAAGTTTCTGTCTCCTCTCGCTGGTTTGGTCTTTCGCTAGACCGGTTTCGGCTGCTCGCCATCTTCAGTAGCGGTGTTAGTCACTGTTAGCACTTTGGATGTTTTTTGGGCATCCTCACTGCACTGTCACTTTCACATGTACTGACTGACAGTACACCGAAACCGGTCTAGCAAAAGACCAACAAACCGGCGAGAGGAGACAGAAATACAACAAATCTAAGGGTATTCCAGACAGTACATGTGAAAGTGACAGTGCAGTGAGGATGCCCAAAAAACATCCAAAGTGCTAACAGTGACTAACACCGCTACTGAAGGTGGCGAGCAGCCGAAACCGGTCTAGCAAAAGACCAAACCAGCGAGAGGAACTTCACGAACCTACAGTATTCCAACCCCTCGCAGACCACAAACCAGGTATATCAAATTATTGCAAAATAATTTGACTGTTCAGCAGTCTGTAATGCACAATATATCTTCGCAATTCAGTTTATATTCGGACACTGTGATAATATTGATGATGGAAACTGAAAAGCGCACAGAAGCCGGTATAAATATGTACAACGTTTTATTTCTTGCAGTATCTTGTCGAACCTGACGGGTTTGGTGTACCCAATTTGTACTCGGTAATCCTCCGGCGATGTAGAGGACACTGTTCGGTCGGACGGTTCCATTGTTAGGAGGAGGAGGAGGAGGGAAAAAAAAAGAAAAGAAAAGGAAGGCTGAGCCCGAAATCAATCCAGCCCGAATTGCCCAGAGGGAATGGCCCCTCAACAGGGACCCCTTAACATTTCCACGACACCCTGCTAACCACGAACAACCCCAATTCGAAACATTCGTCCGACCGTTTATTGTCTTTCATATTTTATGTAACGCAATATTTGAAAGGGATTTGCATGTCCGGGTAAATTTGCAATTGATCGAATATCCCCCTTGCTAGCCTTACAACTGCTGGAGTGCGAAACTCCAGAGTGAACGACTGAATATTAGTTCAACTGAAAATTTCGACTGATTAAAACAGCTTCTCTAACTCCGATTACACCGATGACATTTCAATTAGGTAGTTTGCGCCTGAACAACCGCTATCCAGCTGAACTGCGGTTATCCTCCCGTTGTTTCAACAATTGCTAATTTCTAAGACACTTATGTGTCTGCCAAGCAACTTCGCGGTTAATTTCAATTTTTTAATTAAAATATTAACGGGTCGCAAACTAAATATATCGCAACTTAAATATTAATAAAGTTGTAAAACGTTACAAATACATCGTTCGGCCCGCAATTAAATCCCGATTTCAAATCAAATGGAATTGTAAACGTTTTGCATAACGGTTCAAAGTCAGAATACAAACGGAAGACACTGCCTCTACCTAATACCACTGATTGAATTATCGTTCAGTTCGTACGTACCGATTCTGCCCTACGTTTCACCCTTCCATACGACCCTGAAATGACCATCGTTTGTGCGAGTAAAGAATTTTCCAGTCTTACAAATTGAAAAGGAGGAAAAAGAAATTTTCCTCGACAACGGACCTTGTATAATACGTCCCCCTCCCACCGATGTAGCCAATAAAGGAGAGGGGGGCTCGGGGGAAAACTCATTTTATCCTTTTAATAAAATCAGCCGGCAGTCATAAATTTCAAGCTTTCATTCTCCCTTCAAGTTCTTCATTCTATCCCTCCCTATAATGCATTATCCCAACCGCTTACTGGTATAGATCAATAACGGAGCGATTTAGTTGATTGTACAATAACTTAGAAGAGACAAAATTATACATAAAATTAGAGGCGGCTCACGTTTTCTAGTGTATTACTCATGAGTATTCTGCACTGATGTAAAGCCGGCGAAGTGGTACAATTCCAGTTAGCATTTTCGGGTATTTGTCGAAAGCGATCGACCGATGGCCTCCGATGGATCGTTTCTGTTAAACCCACAAGAACGGTTGACTTATGGAAGCCTTGTACCAGTTTATATTGTCTTGGTAATGCGGGTATTGTTGGAGTGTTGGTGGGGTCGTCCTTGGTGGTTGGAGGCGCATGCTATGTTCGGACCAGCCATGACCTTTCTCCAGCCTGCCAATTATTCGAGCCACTGTGTTCACGCTTTGCTATGTTTGGGTTGTTGATCTCTCCCCCTGAGCTGAGCATCGACGTTCGGTGTAATTGCCCTTTGCCGAACTATCGAAATGCAGGTATATTTTCGGAACGCGTCAGATCCCCCTTAATTAACAGAATTGATTCGACCGAAATAAACATAATTTTGTACAAGAAAGCAATTAAGAAATATTGCAGTTGGATGTAACATAATTTACGATTCAAAGTTAAATGGCCCGTAGTCTAGATATTTTTATAAAATAATATAATACAATCTATAAATAAAGAATAATTAACAACTCTCTGATATAGACCAATAATACCTCAAATATATCATCAAAAACAATATTATTAAACATTTTTCATCCTTACAAATCATTTCCGAATCCATTGCGGCAGTATTGAAATTTCAGTACTGATAGTTCATAATTAAATTAAATCAAAATAACTCATATATTCAGTTCATGATAATATAAAATATATAGAAGGAAAATAGGACATTGCCACTGATAATAATTTCTTAGTGAGACTGTTCTACGAATTATTTAATGTGAAAGATTAAATCATTTTTAAATTTAACTTGGAATAAGGTATTCTGTAGTGACAGTGAGCGTGGCCCATCTGCGGTCCCTGCTGCACTGCACCAACTCTAAATCACGAAATTAAACGCGGATACAAGCCTAATCTCCCGCTTTTCCGACCTTAGGCACTATGATAAAGTTCAAAATAACAAGAGAACAATTGTAAACGGTGTAAATCTACATTTTACCGCGTTCTTCCTGCTATAACCTTTTTCGGACTGGTTTTGGGTCGATTGATCGAATTACATTTCTTGTATTTACAATTTATAAATTGTTTATAAGCGTCGGTGCCACCAACGTTTTCCTCGGACTGGCCGTCAAAATAATAATGTTATCTCCTTTGCGCTGTCCGTTTCATCTTATATTCCTAATATATATACAGCTATGTAATTCATATGAGTTTATAGAAAACATGACGTTGTTACCCACCAATATCACATCTACCAGAGGAGATCATTTTACATTCTTCGTTCTATAGAACGAAGAGGATTTCATCTTGAATTTTTCATTAAACACTCGCCTTAATCTAATACACCGAAATGCACACTTATTACATACGTTGTTTCAATTCGCTCCATTCAGGAAGTGACGGAAATTTGTTGTAAAATAAGTCGAAATATTTTTTTATAAGTAACTAGAACTGCGGTAGTAGTTTTCTCCAAAGCTCCCAACCTGCATAACCCTTTCTAAAATGCTGTTTAAATCTATGTTCGCGACACTAATAGGGGTCTATTGTAAGCGTGAATATATTTTTTTCGAGAGAGAGCTGTCCCCGCCCCCGTCGTCCCGATATCGAAATCCCGTTTCGCTCAGTCCCTACTGTAATGGCAGAGCTTATTGGGCGGGGGGGGATTGGGATTATGCTCGCGGTTCATTTCATTTCGACGGCTCCCGCCGAAGATAGGATATTATTGGTCCGGGTTGAAATTGACGGCGTTAAGGGATGTTGGCTGGAGCGAGCTACCACCCCCGGCCATATTGCTTCGTTAGGCATTTAGCCCCCCCCGTCCCATTTTCACGCTCGGACCCCCACCCAATAAACTTAATAACGCGGGGCCGGGCATACTCCCTCTTTTTTAATAATAATATCAGTCATAAAGTCGTAAAGTGCGAGGATTCGTATTTATGCACATATTAATATCCGGTTGGGCAAGTAAAATCTATGACTAAAAACTAAACATCCATTAATAAAATCTCTGGGATAGTGTCATTTAACCCGCTGCGGGGGTGCATGATGGATGAGCGATAGAGAGAAAAATGGTCGTACTCATAAAAGAAATGGCATATTGATGGTTAAATTACGATTTGGTAGATATTAAACTTTCAACTATTAACATTATGTATCCACACAAACCGTATCGGTCAACCCATAAACTGAAAACATAATTTACAAATAGAATCGAGGTACAGAGGGCGTAACAGTATTTAAGCGCGGTGATATTTAATCGCATAAAGTGGAATTATTTTGTAATTAATGTATCGGACAAACCGCGCAGATATACATACAGCCGGTGTTGGGTGATGTATTCAAATACAGTTTAATACATTCATAAATTACATTACAATTGGCGGCTTGGGGGCGCGGTTGTGGTACAAGTACAACACGTGTTGGGGACGTGGCGTCGGGCTACGTGACATCCCCTTCCCCGCCAACCGCAGTTACTCCTCATTACTCCGCATAACTCTAAATTGGCAAGATTAAAATGCAAATATTTAGTCTGTAGCTCAACCGCGGAACAGAACAAAGTGATTGGTATTCAAAAATGATTTGAGAAATCAGGAAAATATAAAATAATAAGAATAATATGATCGTCGTTCGGTTTCCAGTATAAAATTACTATAAAATGTTCGGGAACTAGGGTATGAAAATTAAATTTTACTAAGTATATCTTATTAATTTATTGGAAACAAAATTGAGCGCGCGGCAGCTGTCAATGCTAATCTTACTGCAATATTTTTTAAGAAATTCTTTCGTGGTATGTGCCACAGACGTTTGAGTCCAAATTATATATATATATAATTTGGTGGCCTAATGGACTGGGCAAGAGAGATTGGGCTGTTTCTGTAGACCTTGGTTTAGACTATAGAATATGGATAAAATAGGTTGTATTTTGTGGGTAGGTCATTGAAAATGAGAATGGAAGTGTCCCGGAGAGGGCAACACACTTTTCTGATTTTTATCGTCCCGGACCTCAACGGACACTATACGCCGTTGGTAGAGAACAGGGGGGGTTGTACGGGAGTGTCCAAGGTGGGATAAAAGTCGGACAGGGGGAGATTGCGAGAACGGATAGAAGGGAGAGAGGAAAGAGTGAAATAGAGCTGGCCGGAGTTGGCCGGGGCTATTAATTTTGTATCCGCGCTATTCCAGCATGACCCTATCGCCGGTCGGTACATTGCCAGTTCAAGATTAAATTCGCTTCTCCCATCCACCGAAGGTAAACCGTTCTACAACTGAATCCATTCAATTATGAACACAGTCGTCATAGCTACCATATCCTCGTATTACTGCAATCGTATTAATAACGGACTTTCCGTTGGCAATAACATTTTTTAATTCTACAAGACCAAGTGCCTCACTGGGGGAATACGAGAGAAGATAGATACCGAATATTACAAGAACCACAATATTTAATTTTTATAAATAACGGCTTACGCAATTGATACTGGCATTAATTTCGGTTTCAATTATAGCAAGAAACATTTCAAAGTGGAGTAAATTTCTACAACCGACAAAATCGGCAACCTGTTGGTTGGAAAATGGAACGCCGAAAAAACGGCATGGCAACACGGTGCCAAAGCCGGCCAAAGCAAAATTCGAAGTTTTTCTTTCCCCGTCGCGGAGATTTCCCCTTCGAGTGAAATCGAAAACGCTTCTTCCGAGAACGGCCCCTCCGGGCGGGGTTTTTCCGGTTTTCAATCCCCGGCGCGGTCCGTTGTTTTCCGTTTCAAAGGGGGAAAAATATAAAATCCAAGGCCCGGAGTTTACTTTGCCGGCGCTGAAGAAGACCGCCGTGCAAACATTTATATTGCCGGGTGAACGCGGCCCGTATCACCGCTGCCATAAGAAATAGTTATCTCCACTGTATATACTCCATCTCTCTCTCTCTCTCTCCCTATCTCTCTCTATCCCTCTCTTGGCCGACTGCATTACCTGCCCGTGTATGTAACAGCTTAGCGGACGGGGGAGTCAGAACATAGAGGCTGCACGTTTTCCACAACGGATATTCTTTCACATTCCGGCCTTTGAACAAAATCCACCCAACCTGTCGACCTAGGTACCGGCGCAATCAGTATTCGTTTAATTAATTAATAACCAGTCTCCCCCTTCTGGTTTTGTCTTTATGTAATAAAATAAACATTCGGTACAAAATATATAAATAGATATTTGCGAATTTATTTATATGTTTTAAAATATATATCTATATTATAATGAAAAATAAAAATATAGTATTAAATGTATTAACCTATTTATTTTATTATTTTTTGTGATACAACTTTTGGTCCTATTGAAACCCTCTATAGGAACGCGCTGAATTTTCAGCTTCTGAGTACACGCGCATTTTCGTTTCACCGACGCCGACTTTACAGGCTCTGTGTCGGCAAAGCGAAGCCCCAGGTTGAAGGGGCGCCGCCAGAAAGGCTTTCAAACAAACACTTTTTAATGCATTGATTCTCAAAGCGGCAGCGGCACGTTTTGAAGGGCCCAAATACAAAAGGGGGCCGAAAGATGAAAGTCCGCCGAGCGTGAAAATGCAATCGTGTTTTATCAGCGTTTCCCTACCGCCACCGGTACAAATCATCGATCCGGCTCTTTAGATGATTTCGTGAATGTTATTCTCCCGCGTGCGTATATACATATATTACACCCTCAGTCTTACATTTGTTTTAATGCACGGCGAAAGTGCAGTGACAGTTCTGACAGGATACCCCCGTAGAGACAAACTGACATAAAAAACTTGTATATTTTAACTGGTTTTAGTGTTACCAATTTTCAAATAAACGTTTTAAAAATAAAACAAAACTGCGGCACATCTCTTTTATTGTAATTCCCCTGGCATTGAGTCTCAAATCGAACTAAATACAAAACCAATCCTCTTTTGCCAAAGATATTAAGTGTGTAACATTAAAGTGCGAAGAGAGTTAAATGAATGAGATTCGGGCTGTGTAATGAAAAAGAAAGTAAGACCTGTTACTTTATTTTGTTTTGCCACTGATAATTACTAGACGTCGGAATCCCCAACAGAGCTTTTCCGACGCGACCCTAATCCCTGTGTAAGCCGATAAGGTAATTGATGCTAGTTAGTGAATGCGCATTGGAGAACACTGCCCGGGCTAGCAACTGGACAACCGGGTAAAGGCAGAGGCCGTTTCGTTTTTCATTATTTCGCTGATATTTTGATAATCTAATCTTAAAAATACACTCTAATATAAAAAATTAATGTACGTCTCTCTCCGAGTTCTGGTCCCGGTTGATGTTTTCCATATCATACGAAATTCTGCAGTAGGACGGGCTGAAAATGTAATAATGTCGGTACTACTAAATTTGGTAAAACGTAATCAGGGAGGGGGAAAGTGAATTAAAAGGAAACCCCTCGGAAATCGCCAGAAAGCGAATCGTGTAGAGACCCCCATGCTCCATTTCAGACGCTCGATAGGAGAACCAACAATGGAAACTCCTTGGAAAACCCGGCACAATGGGGGATTTAGAAATACCCCCTTTTACGGTCAACATATAGGGCTAGGAAATGCTCAGGAATGGCCGTATATAACTCCCATTTTATGACCTCTCGACAAAATGATCATAAATACTATAATCAACAATACAATTTGTGTATTCTGTAATGTTGTGGACGTAGAGTTGGCTTAAGGAAACCACGACCTATATTATACCGCCTTTTGTCGGTTATTTTAAATGAAACCGCACCCGTGCAGTAGCGGGTGTGCTACGCAGTCGTGATATTGGGAATTGGGACTATTGTGTTACTACACGAATAGTAATATTACATTCCTAATTAGGCATTAGGAAAACGTTGGCGACAGTGACAAGACATGATGCCCCGCCTTACACGCATAATGTACCTCACTAATTCACTCGCCTATTGCAACCGAAGCTGGCGTGAAGCCGAAACCAGTCGAGCATAAGACAGGAAATGGGGGCAAAAGGTCACTGGAATCATACCAAAATAATCCTTCTAAATGGGTGGATCGAACCTGACCATTTATTTTTGTTTATAAAGGAAAATCTTTTTAAAATCACCTTGTCGGGTGACTGCGTAGTGTCGGACACTGCGCAAAATTGGCTTTAAAATGTGGTATTTAGGCCCAAAAGTGGTTTTTAAGCATAAAATCGGCTCATTAATGCAGTTTTAAGGCCCAAAAAGTCCGTTTTTTGGCACAAAATTGGCTCTAAAATGCGGTTTTTAGGCCCCTAAAACGACAGTTGAAAATTCGAAAATTTTTCGGTTTAGATTTCTGCGAACCTAACTCAAACGATATTGGGACACTACCGTATACCTCGAAATAGTTGCCCTACGCAGTACGCAATTTACAATAGCCAATTTTGCATTGCCGCGACAGAAATTTCCGATTAATCTTTTGATCGGTAGCAAGAACGATGGTACTAGAGGAGCGGGGTCAGGTTTTGGCCGGGGGGGAGGCGCACGCGATGGATTTCGGGTTCTAAAATAAGTTAATTAATTGACATCGGGCCTAGGTAGGGGGTTGGGCGTTGTTGCTAGGGGTTGCGGCGTAGCCTGGCCTCAGTACCCACCCCTAACCATCCCCAGACAACTTAACCAACTCCCTATCCGGCCCAAACTATACCCCACATATTATAGTAGCCCGTGCCGAACTTTGTTTTAGTTCAACCTATCGAAGAACTTCCGCACCCGACCCGGCTTACTCAATTTCTACTCCGATAATTTTAATTACCCTTCCGCATTATTGTTTAACGACGCCCGAAACCCGACTATCATATTCTTGCGCGGACTTGAACTAGCTAACCAGCTCCTGGTCTACAGTGTGGTACTGAGAATCGCCAATTTTGTTTACTAATGTGCAGTCCGAAGCCTAGAATTTATTCCCGTCTACACAACGATTTTTCTTCATGAAGTTCATGAAAGTTTACGGCCGAGTATACCATATCTCTATTGTTGGTTTTGGCATCAATCTTCATTTCTTCCATTAAATAATTTACGGAGGCGTCATTACGTTTGGCAAGAACTGCCGATTATTATAATAATGTCCGGTTACGAACATTCTTCACTTAAATATGACGAGTTTCAATTGTAATTTTAACTTGTTGCTGGGCTACGTTAAGATGGAAAAATCGTTTGCCGAAGTCAATTCCGAGGGAGAAGTGATGAAGTTTAATAATGCAATTAATGTATTCCGAGAGTTTAGGTTTCGTTCCTGTCATCCTTTCTTCTAAAACACATAATAAATAGTAAATATAAGTTTACGTCTTTTGAACTACCGGTGGCCCCAATAGCCTTTTATAACTGCTGTAAACAGCTTGTTAAACTTCAGTTAGGTTACATATCTGACCTAGAGTTAAGTCGGTTGTTGGAGATGTAACCTTGAGCAGAGTGACCGAGTGGGTTCTATCTGCTCTGTTTAACCGGCTAACAACGGGGACCTCCTCCTCCTCCTCCTCCTCCAGGCGAGAGGCGTTCAACTCCTCTTTTGAATATTACAACCGATCGGAGAACACTAACTTTTAATTGGTCTTTTTCATAAGCCTAACAGCCCGCAGACTAATTATACAGTCAGGTGACTGGAAGTTTCAGCCAGCTCCAACTACGCCTTTGGCGACTGAGAGCAATATCTACAGTACTGTATACACCGCAGTATATTAATATACCCGAAATTAAAAAACAGAATCTAACTCTTTATATTACAGTTCTATATCATTTACGACTTTTTTGTTGCAAATATTACCAGTTTTAAGAGTGATATCAACTATTAGCAATGGGTGGTATAAATCTTAGAACATTGGTCAAAGTAACTATACAAGAAGGCGATGAGACAGGGAACTATTTTTTTTTTTTAGAAATTGCCTCGTTTTCATACTCGTTATTCTTTATGCTTATTTATAGGAGCGGACAAAAATAATCAAAAATATACGACCGAGATTTAGAAACGTTGGTAATATGAGACGAAGATAATTTCTCGTCCGCTTCTGAATGTACAATGTAAAGAGTGTTCCGGCCGAGGATAAAAAAGTATTTTAATTATTCACAAAGAGGGAAGAATACGAGTGTTGACAGTCGAGGGTGGTACAATTTGTCAGCGGTCGTCGTTGAATAGTGGCGTTAATGGGGAAGATGCCCGGATCCATTGTAGTGTCCCAATTTGAGGGGCGGTTCCCACCACCGGGGGGCAATCTGCCAACCGGAGACTCAAAAACCTCACAGCCGGCCCGACACTGTTATTTATTGCTCTATTTTATCATCGGGTCCTGAAGCGCGGCGATATTCCCCCCTCCAGGACGGGCGATATTCCCCTTGGACTTCGGACACGCCCTCAAACAGGAGCAAAATGGTCTATAGAATGTAGTATATTACTGTGTGTAATCGCTTCAGCAAAAGTGCTTAGTCGAGATAGAACAAACGTTTAGTGGTTTATATTTTCGTTTTAATTCCAAAAACAATCGTTTGACTGGTCGATGATAATTGAAGGATGGAATTTGTCACGATACTTTTAATATCCCCCATACCAATGGAACTGACTAGCACAGGAAATATATATATCGCCAATGGCAGTACTGTATTTAATATAATCCTACAGCACTGCCAATGTAATCTAACAATATGCACCAGAAATAAAATGAATTTTGTGGCCAGTGATCTACAGAGCGTAGTTTTATCGATTTTCTGTCTCCTCTGGCTTGTTTGGTTAGACGAGACAGAAGATCGAGGAAACTACGGTATACCGCGTCCTCGCAGACCACATAACAGGTATTCAAAACTATTTACATAGTGCATAAACATTTGTAGCATTAGGCATGTATTTACTGACATTTACGTATTCTCGTTCGATTATATAAACGACCATATGATATAAATATATGCCAAATGTGTAACCTAACATAATAGTACGTGATTCAGTTCGAATTGATGTCCACTTATAACACTTTGTCAAAAAAAAAACTTCTTCGTTCATAAAACGTATTCCATGAAAAATGTCTCAACTGTGTATTTTTATATGTTAGGAGATTAATAATTTGGCTTAAGAGGAAAGCATCTGGATATCTGCGATACTTCTAATCCGATTTTGACAGCCCAATTTGATACAATAGCTTGTAAGTGGCATGTCTAACGCGGGGCTGTCTAATCCAATAAACGCATTGAATGGTACCGCGTCCCTGGGACGATGATCACTATGAGGACGGAATTGGAGACAATGAGGGTGTACGTCAGCCGGTGTTGGCCGTGCTAGGGCAGGTCGTTAACCCCTGTTAAAGGAGAGTAGCCCCCCTCTCACTTCCCACACCCAACTTCCTTTATCTTAGAGCCGCCCTGTTTATCATCAAAACAATGCGTTTTTCCGACCCAACCAGCCGCTCGTCTCCCCCATCGTTCACATTATTTATAAGGCCATCAATCTCCCCCTATTGGAAGCCGACAATATCGCTCCAAGTGTCCAATCTCGGACTGAGATTGGATCGATCGCGCGTTCTTTTTTTTACATGAGCCTACTGTACAAAAGGAGTACATGTCGTCGGATACTTTTCCGTCCGTCGATTCGTTAATTAGTCGAAAGAGGTATTGCGTACCATCCACTGAATCAGAAATATTACAGTAGTCTGATAAAAAAGAAAAATACCTAGACAACGGGGACAGATTCAACAATGCCCGAACCGAGCCCACGGTGTCGAACACACACGTTTCTGTAATTTAGCAACGCGGTCGCGAGATATCCAAGAACTGTTTGCGGATTTGTAAACCTGATACAATTCCGTATGTTTTGATGTAAACATGTTTGAGTATTTCTTTCCGATCACCTCCTAAGCGGATGCGTCAAATACATAACGGGGGAAAGGTTTTAATTGCAATTACATTTGCGGTGGACTTTTGTTAACCGCAATGACGAAAATAAATAACTCCGTTGTGGGCGGATTCCAGTGTTATTGTCCGCCTTTGGTCTGTGTTCTGGACATAGTTATATTGGACGGCCTTTATTTATTGGAAATGGAATGCCGGGTTATTTATAAACGGCCGGCTTTCCTTCTTCGCCGACGAATCCCACGCCTCTATAAGCAGCCTGAGGTACGCGGAGGGCATAATTTTGATTTTTATTGGACATGTAACCTCCCCCCCCACCTACCGTCCACACAATTCACAAAATTCCATGATGGAATTCAGGGAACGCGGAATGAAGCCCGCCGGGGCCCCGGGACCAGCGGGAGGTTGCGTATTTGACTATAAAATCAATAAGTAGGCTCTACCGGGAGAGAGAGAGAGAGAGAGAGAGAGAGAGAGAGAGAGAGAGAGAGAGAGAGAGAGATGGAGTGTGAGGGAGAGGAGAGAGTGATATTGGAGGGGGGAGCGGTGGGCGGTCTCTGTTTCCTCCGCCTTTCCCAGACGCCGCTAATTTTCGTCATGGCGACAAACAATATTAACCGAGCGGGAAAACACCGGGGGTCATTTAACTCCTTTTTTAGCCGAAGGGGTAGCGGGTGCAGGTTCAGAGAACACAAGCACCCTCGACTAAGGCCTACCATAACCCCGACCCCCCAAAACGAATCATCCCACTAAATCGAGTTGTACACTTTCATAATGGGAAGTTCGAATGGAAGTTCGCGGACAGGTATTACAACTGGGATAACAATACAGTGATGCATTGACCCCGATGATAATTAATTCCAATCAGCATAAAAAATGCATTGATGCGATCACATTATTTATGAATATAAACGGAGAAGTTACGCTTACGAATTACATCTCAAATTTTGTTCTCGGGCAACGCATTATACACATACACTGAGCAGTAAGTTTTATGGACATATTCCTCGGGCTTATTCACTTCTACTAGTAAGATTACGAGAACTTTATCTATATTTGTTTAAAATTAAAAGAAAGTTTAGTGAAAATGTTCGGAACCCTCGCTTCGAAAATTTCTAATGCAATTAGCAACAAAAATTTCTAAAGGAACAATAACTTTCTTTTATACTTCTAAGCCTGTTATTATTACTGTCAATGACCCATACCCGCCATCTTCACCGGGAAAAATGAAGAGCATTAAATGCGCCAATAAATACAATTTTGTATTATTATGATTTCTTTTGTTAGTTGAAAATCATTTGGTGTTGATCATTACATTTCAACACAAAATTGCGGTTTTTAGCCCCAAAAATTCAATTTCAGTCACAAAAATGTGGTTATTAGGCCCAAAAATGCATGGTTAAAAATCGCATTTTCGGGGGAAAAATTTTTTTGGGCCTAAAAATCACATATTTGTGCCTATTAACCGCATTTTTGTGCATATTAACCGCATTTTTGTGCCTATTAACCGCATTTTTGGGCGTATTAATCGAATTTTTTGGGCAAAAAATCGCATTTTTGTGTGCCGTTAATCATGAACGGGTGCTTTCAGATTCAAAATTCCGGTATATATTGGAGCGCGGCGAAGACCGCTTGCTCGACTAACGGCGGGCGAGGTATAATGCTCAGCGGGGTCGAGACGGCCCTCTAACAAATGGGAGTCATCAATTTTCTATCGGTTGGCGACGTCTTTTGTCCGCCACCCTGACCCGGATTCTGAATGCGATCCGGAAACCCCGCCAGGGAAACGCTTCCGACACCACCACGCCGGGAGAAGATTGAGAGAGGAACAGGGCGGAGGGAGAGAAAGAGCAGAAATTTCTTCGTTTCGATGTTTCCACGATCTCCATTTCATATCCGCTCGTCAGTTCCTCCCACCGTTTTTCGATATTCGGACATAGTTATAAGGAAGTAGACACGCAGACGCACGGCAGCATGTTGAGTTCATTTCATATCATTCATAATGTCCTACCTTATTGCATGCGTCCCACGAAGTGAACTATACCAAAGTAATAGCGATATTCTAGGAAATAATAGGGAGAAAAACCGACGGGTAAAAAGACAACGAGACAGAGAAAATATAAGGGAAGAAAAAGAGGTAAAGATGAGGAACGGAACATTTTTTTTTATTTTGATTCATTCCATTCAGTTCGACGTATCCAAGGGAAAATCTTCTCCCCACAAAGCTTTTCAGAGCTTCCTAAAGGAGCGAGATCTTACTTCTTGAATAAATGGAGACCGTCGGTTTCGATGAAGTTCCTCTTCCTAACCCGTAGAATTAGTTTTGCCCTTTCATCCACATTACTGTGGCGAGAGAAACGGAAGAGAAGAGGAAGAAAACAGGTAGAAATTCATATTTACAAAATGCGTGATTTCTTACTTCAGTAAGTTGTCGCCTGTGCCTGCCCTCGAATTCATGTCACGTTTAATATACGGTACATAACTTGATCCCTCCCAATGGGCACGTGTTGCCGCTAACTCTCACGTGTGCCAATTGCAGAATGAGGCAGCGCCTAGAGTTAACGGTCTTTTATAGGTCGGGATAACAGGGATAAAAATCGTTTCCGCGAAGGTCTTTTAGGACCGGCAAGTTCCCTCTTCCGACAAGAATAAATGGGCGCCTTCCGGTCAAAACATATTTCTCATTCCGACCTGTCCTATCGGTTTCCCACTTCCTTCCTCAAACAATGGGCCGACCCGTCTATTCAGGTGGGAAAGGAAGGAGGGTGAGAAGAGAAAAAAGAAATATTTGAATAGGGCACAGATATACAAAGCCACAGGCAACCACAGGTTAAGCCGCAAGCCGCAAGCCGCAATCCGTACCGTCGCATTACGTTGTAAATGACATCAATGAGTATACCAAGGACAACCGAAATATTGCTTCTTAGTTTTAGTATTATTTGCGCCATACGTATATATATGTAACTTCAGATGAAAAATAATTTAAAGAACGTGCTATAAACTTGTCTCTTTGCTCAATATTAGAGTTTAGAGTGCTCAGTGTTAGAGATGTTCTTCTAGGGACAGGCGAGTCCTCTTCCTACTGGAATATGCGAGCGCCTTCCGGTCGAAACGTTCCAACCCGCCGTATCAGTAAAAATTCGTGAGCTTGTGATTCTGGCAAATATTTTAAATTCCCAGTCACGCGTTCACGGTCTAGGGCATATTTCAGACCCGTCGGTAAGCCGTTCACGTCCCTCCGCATGCGTGTTGCCGTTCGAATGGTTCGAAAGGCTCGGTTCGGTGCATCGGGAAGGGAGCAGAGAGACCCATTCACAGCCAAGAATACCCCGCCAACAACCAAAAGTGGGCCTCAACTAGAAAGCACCGCCGCTGAACATGATGACCGTCTTTCGAAGACGTTAATCGATATTTAGCGCCTGAAGATTTACGCTCCAGATACCCGGGGGCCGTGCCGGGCCTATTTATATATATATTCGATCGAATTTTTACGGCGGCTAATTGAGCGCAAATTTAATTCAATTCCAATTAAATATTACCGGACAATAAATACCGTGTCGGCGTTAATTATTTTTCCCGGAATGTTTTCATAACTCTTGTCGAATAACTGTGCCGCTCATACAATATACAATTATCATTCCTTGCCTTAGCAATTAGGCTTCTTTAATTAATTGCCTCTTGTTGGAAACGATTAGTACAGTTTACCATTTAAATTAAGAATTCGAATAATGCCCATTCAGGATTTTCCGTGAGTGAAATAACACTTTTAAAGTACAATAGCAACACTTTAAATAACACGATTGAATATTATCGCATAATTTTAGGAAATTTACAAAGACTACAGAATCCTAGTTGTTGAGGTTAATAACTAAATACGAGAGATATGAAAATATTTTCGGGATTAAGGGAGAAAAATATCAGGAAGAGTAAGGCGAAATTTTTCATATTTAGAAAATGTTCAAAGTGAGGAACACTTTTTTCAAAAAGAGTATTGATAGTTTTCTTATACTTTTCGATTGTAATCTATTGTATTTCTCTAAGCGTCAAACCGCTGGGGCCTCCAGCGCTGTGTTAACTCCCGCTACAAGCGTAACTAACTCCTCCCGTCGTTAGGTTTTACAAGCTTTATGATCAGGTTAAATCGTGCATAAGTGGGTACACTGTTGCTGATGGGGCGTTCCAATAAATAAGAAAAAAAATACATTTCCCACTCGATAACCTCATTTCTGTCCATTCACTTAGCGCTGTTCCAAATCTGCACACGCATAATGACTCTTCAGTAGTTTTTCCAACACTGATATTAAAGAACGAATAGTATTGAATGGAAAACTCAAGGATGCTCAAGAAACCGAATTTAGCTACATACTCTTACCTAACACACAAGTCTTATTGTGTATCCCAGTTACGTCCAATCAAGCTCATCGCAAGTTTCAGTTCCGGACCATAGATGATGATTGGGGCCATTGTTTAAGGCTCGAGTGCTCGCTCGGCTTCGAATCTGTCTGGGCGTCCCGCCGTTATTAGTAGAGGGGTCGGTAAAAGTGTGCTAACAATTGTGCTTTCTCCAGCGGAGCATGGAAGTTCCAACGGTCTGTGGCGGCCGATCACCCGGAAATTTTTGTCCATATTTTCTTATATCAATAGAAAATTAGAAAATTCTTCCAACTTTCGAATTTTTTTGCACGCGGCGAATCCACAGCAGAGAAACGGCGACGTACGTCGTGGGCCCGAAAGTTATGGTCGAATAAAACGTTATGACGATTCGGCTACAATATTTTAAATGAAATATTTACATTAAAAAATATATCGGAAAATAAAAATGTAAATTATGTTATTACGATTATAATTAATAATATTGTCATCGCACTTCATAAAAGGATTAAAATACAATCTTAAACCCAAAGATAATTGACCCGGAAATTAATTAGTTAATAGAAGGAATTAGTTAATTCGGTGGATGGCAATACAAAATGAAATGTCTTGCAACAAATGACCAGACTAACAATATCTGAATTAATCCACGCTTTAATTCATAAAAACAAAATTAAGATACGGATGATAACGGAGAAAAGCGGAATGGATTAATTAAAATAGATAAGCTACAGATCAAACAGACGTTATTCGACTTCCTGAAGGAGGTGCAGCGCTTTGAAATTAGGCCCCTAGAAGTAAGCGGAATACCGGATCGTTACCACACTCGAGTGGCACTGAAAAAAGGTCAGGACAACACAAGCCCAATAAAGTCCCTGGGACTTAATTGGGTAGAAGGAATTCAGCGGACCGTAGAGAACAATGCCGCCTCGGGGCGGATTTTAGCCCGCCCTCAAGACGGCAGTTAATAATGATATGCACATGAATAAACCCCAGAGCGGTTGAGTCTCTAATTTCGCATGTATATCTCTCCTCCAGTCTGTAAACCGCCTTCGGGACATTGTACACTCTGCGGTACATAAATATGGAGACAGATGCGCGCGCCGAGGTAAAATCGTACTCCGCCCGGCTCCAATGTGCCTGTCGGCAAATTTAGCTAATTGTTTCGCCCGGATTCGAATAGCGCTCCGTTCCTTGAATCCAAGATTGCATGCATGACCAATCACCAGTTTCCTTTCAGGCAGCCCGTTGTACAATGTGCCCCACTGTCGTCAGTAAAAAGACTATAATTTGATACTAAATTGAACCCATTTGTTCTAAAACATCGTCTATATTCCGTAATTTTAATATGATGTTATTGTATTGGTGTTTATGGCTGTCGTGATTTACACACGAATTATCTCCTGTTTTTGTTCCTTCCTTGTTTGTGTTGCCAAATGTTTGCTTTCATTTCGGCCGATCGACATTTGGTCAAATGGCTTATGTCTCTTTCGATTATTATTGGTCCATTAGCGGTGTATGTCCCTTTAGGTTAATTTTTCCTTTATTGCGATTATTTTTTTAAACGCTACCTGAATCGCAACGAACTTCTCCCTTTCCATTAAAACAAATCATTTTCGTCTCCCGTCCACTTTCATATATTCGGGAAACCGAGTATATTTTCCCATAAAGACAACCAATAACCTAATAAATTCCCAACTACGTCGTTCGCCGCAATCGGGACCGTAATTCAACGGGCCACCGGGCGATGTGGAGTTGGTTTAGCCGGTAAATTCCGAACACGAATAGGACAATATATCTTACACGGCAGAATTCAATTAGCCGACCGAATTTACTAAACTAAATTGGGTCGTGGAATATATACTGCGCGGCTTCGTATGCAAAACTCGGGTTTAATACCTCGGTCTAATTGGTTCGAATTTTTCGGTTATTCAAAAATTAAGACCAATTTTCAGCGGACTCCCAGCCCTAAAAGACAGATTTGAATAGCGAAGTGCCACTCAGAGCCAGGCGATAAGTCGGACCGTCGCATCGTGAAAATGGGATCAACGAGTATCCCAGGAGACCGTGGACACCAATATAAATAATCTGCAACAATCCACTGAAACACAGCATTTTATTTCTTATTTTTAAAATTATTTACATTATTTACGATACAGAAGACACTTTATCTGACGGGGTGTACGCGCAGTGTAGGGTCCGTAAATAGGGACTCGCAAGTAGTACGCAGGCAGAAATTACCTAATTGGCCGGTGCTCTTTTGCTCGCTTATTCCGAATTATTAATCGGACCGGGAGAACGCAGAAAGGGGAGAAAAGAAACGAGCGCGGAGGAGGGGGGAGGGGTGGTTAGGGAAGGAAGGAGTTCGAAAGGGGGCTTGAAGTAGAAGAAGATTGCACGGAGCTTTTTCTATCCGAGTAACTACTGAGGAAGGAGGAAGCCTGTCGGTCTGTCGGTTGAGAGCGTTCTTTTGTTTTCCGCCGGTTTAATAATAAATGGGGTGGAGGGAGGAGAGAGAGAGAGAGAGAGAGGGAGATAGGGAGGGAGGGAGAAGGACGGCCGCTTGTGCTCTTTCTGCTGTGTCCCTTTCAGGCGGGCTCCCTTTTCCGATTTCATTGTCTCCGTCCCTTCCCACCCGTCGGTAATGAGACCCGCTTAACACGGAGAGACGGAGAGATATTCCTATATTTTTTAACTGTAGGCCTTCTTAATGGGCGACGATTTTTTGCAAAAATGGCAGACACGATAAATCAGTCTTTATTAGAACCCGGATAAAGAAAATAACTCCCATTGAGACTATAAATATACTGAACCTCCCGAATTTGTTCGGCCTATAGTTAATTATCGAACAACTAATTAAAGATATAGTTTGTAAAGATATACATTGTAGTATGGCAAAAACTTGGTGGTACATAAAACCAGGCTCATACAGGTTTCGAGCTCGTAGGTTCGCATTAGGAAAAACTAACGGAAACACTTGTTATGCCGTCACGTAAATGTTATGTTAACAGTTTGATTTAAAAAAAAATGTATACTAATGTAATTCAATGGGGTAGAAAGGTAATGAGAAATAAGGATAATATAAGGACTGTAAAATTAAGAAAGGTGTCTACTGAGAGACTTAAACACGTTTGTTATACGAACTGTACTCGCGGGTGCAAAACAATATTCAAGCAAAAAAAAATGTTTCCGTCGCCGAGTTTTGAAGGTAAAAATCAGAAGTAAGTCGTATTACGCAGTGTTTATAACACCTATAAACGGTTAGTGTTGTTTTAATGTCTAATTAAGTATTGTACTCAAGTTCACATTTATATTTGGTTGCTCTCTCCCCCTCCCTTTCTCCCTATGTTCTCTCTCATGGATCTTGCATGAATATTCTGCGAAGTGAAAAGCGTGAAGCTCATTAACTAAACACGCTCATAAAGCCCGGTACACGCCGCTAAACGGATCAGTTACCTCTAATGGAAATCAACATCGCACCATGTTCTCGTTATTCTACTACAGAAATCATTTAGTATACTTTTAGAGATAACCTTCTAAAAAAATATTATATCATAAACAAAAAACTGTAATGCAGAAGCTCCTAATTTCGGCTCTTCGGTTAGTCCTGTGCTGGACACCTACCGGAAGCAATTCGGATCCCACTTCGTAATATTATTAGGATAACTCACTTATTGACTTTATATCTCATACACTTCAATATTGTCACGGACATTTGTACGAACCTATGGGGTACGAATAGTTTCAGGAGTGGAAGACCTAAACTATGTCAATTTACGTCGAAAATCCCAGATAATATACACTTTTCAGAGGTTTTTTCAAAAATTCTTTATACATTTTGTTGTAAACTCAATGCACACCGGAACGCACTACAAAACAAAAACCTCGGTCCGGGTATTGATCTCCTAAAAAGCGTAGGAATTTCGAAAAGGTCGTTCATCAATCCGAGGGAAGGAAAGGAATGAATTTCGTCATCTGCATATTCAATCATCCTGTCTCAGCGACCAGATTATATTTAGGCCGCAGATGGAAATTCTCGGCCCGAAAAATAAGCCCGAAATTGAACATTTGCACGATGAAACAACTTCACTTATACATTTGAAGATGAGCAATGAAAAATACTCTTTTACTCAACAGACTGAAATTACATACGAAGGCAGTTTGAATTTGTTTCATAAAAAAGAGATTTAAATTTCAAAATACTGCATAAATATACCAATTTGATATTACATGAAATATAACAAAAAATACACTGAATATTATCGAACGTTCCTATTATATCCTTTGATGGTATCAGAAATCAGTTCAATTGGATTGGACGAATTCAACGTTAAATTTAGTTTGTTTTAACTGTCGTATAATTAATTAATAATCACAATAATAATCTGTGCTCGGTGTATTCGTCGATGTGTTCATTGGAACGAGCAAATACGTAGTATGAAATTGTCGACAGTTGTCCCCTATCCCTTATAAAGGTTGTCCTCCTCTCGAGTACCTGAATTCTATTATAGGTCACGCACAAGGGAAAGGTCGCATACACCTACAGCCCACGCACTCGTCCGAAACGCTCGTACGACCAGGAAATTGTGATGGAATTACATCCTTCCGAATTACGCAGGGGTGTCCCCCACTGTACGGCACAGCGAACTGTTCGATTGGAAGCCAGTTTTTGTGAGACCGCCCAACAGTGCGCCAGTGTGGAATATTAAAGTGTTAATATTATTTAAATGTTTTGCAATTTTTCCAATCGAAAACATTTCTATGTAAACAAGCGAAGCATAATTTGCTTACAAGCGTAATTTGCTTAATCGCTTACAAGCGATGAAGCTCATCCTAATCTTGTAAAACTAGCGAAAGCAATAGACTACTAATACTGGCATTTTTTAGATTCCAGTAATAGTTACTCTCCTTGGTATTTTTAATTAATTTGGTATTAACCTACACTTTTTTCAGCATTTTAGCATGCCGTTAAAGTATTGGGGTACTCTGACTGTTACTGTGTTATTTTATATAACTTTTTAAAATAATATTTGCACATTCTGTAGTGGCGAAAATCCCACACGAGGACAAAACAAGGGAGGTGAAACAAAACGTTTCTCTGGTGACAATATACCACGTTTCCCACCACCCCTGTCATTTAAATATTCAAATTCGCAATCGATTGAAAGGTTCTAGTTCGATTGAATCTCGGAAACATTCGTTCATTAAATATTCAACAGGAATACCCGCTGTATATGGAACGCAGGAGGCGGCCCGTTAACCCGGACTTTTATATTGAAAAAAACCTAGAGATATTAAATCCGGTTAAACAGACCAAGTCCCTAAAGTGCAGTTGCATTCACCGCATAATTACTTTAATCATATATACACATAGCCCGGGTTGAAAACCCAGAGATGGACTGATTCCTCCGGCGGTTAATTGGTAAAAGGATGATCGCAATTAAAAATTAAACCCGCGGCCCCCATTATAATGCCCATAAGTGCACCGAGGGAGGAGCCGCTTAGGCTAATTGTGTAAGTGGGCGATAAACTAGTTAACACTGAACCAAATGGGAATATGGCTGACTTACCGTTAGGCGTTGGCATAGAGACGGGCTTTTTACACGTCCGCCAGTCCACTGACCAATATGTCCGATTTCATTTTCAATGTACGCTTTGAAATTATTTTTTATATTTTCCCATAATTTGACAGGAACGTTAGAAAGTACGAACTTTATAATTATTCTGACATCTGAAAGAAAAAACTGAATGTAGGATAAGACCCAAATGAAGAGAAAACTTTGAACTTGTATTAATAAAAAATTTGACCATTTTATTAAATCGATAGACCGGATAGGACTGAACTACCAGCCAGTAATCCCAAGCGACATAACCGCAGTTGACAGAATGCTGGCCGAAACCCAAAAAATGAACAATAAATTTAAACTCATATATTAAGCTCAACAACCAAAAAGAAGACGAGAGTGACAGTGCAGGCAGGACGCCCCTGCGCAGGTGCTTCACTAATCTATACGGGCGGAATGCTCTTGAAGGCGACGAAACTGGTCTAGAGTAAACTCGTCGAATGTAATCGTAATAGTTATGATTATTAAATGAGGGTTGAATATACATTGAGATGCCGATTAGTGTATCAAGTAGTCGGTGTTCTATTCTGGCTGGTGGAGAGGTGCCACGCCCTGTCCACCCGAAGGACATAGTTTATTACGGGATTGTGAATTTCAATCGAACCTAAGCCCGGTCTGTGGAGGACAAGCAATCAGCCAATCCCTTAGACGACCCCCCCCCCCGTAATACCCCGACACAGGGCCCCGCCTAAACCACAATCTCTGGACCAGATGATCCAATGTACAGTTCAATTCTCGTCAATTCCTTACTCAAGTTGGCACTCTGCCCATTTCCGTTATTAGCAATTACTTGTCAATCTTTATTCCCGATCCAGTGAATGCTTATTCGCACTATTTTAATGAAAAGAGTGAAAAATTGAATAACAAATACTTGTCAATGAAACAGTCAACCCGCATTTCCTAATCTTTTTCCTCAGCGCATTATTTCAGAAAGCTAAGTTGGACGGACATCTCCTGAAGTGTCGTTCAGTAAACCGGATAATACGATTTGGATGACAATGAGTGGGGCATCGAAGGAAAGGCTATAGAATTTCAATCGGACGCCTTCTACACAAACAGAAATTCAAATTCACATTCACCGACATTTTATTATGATCACCATAACGACCTGAAGGTAGAGAAATTAAAATCCCATATATGGTCTGTTCAGAGGATCGTCTTATTTATCCCGAAGAACCAATACAGTCACGTAAGATTAGCGCACTGTTAAGCCGAAACCACCACTAGCATAGAACCAGAAAGTCCACAACTACAGGTCCGGTGGATGATACTCTGAGCCTTGGTGGAACTCCCCATAAAATTCTTAACCATTCTCAATGGATAGGAAGGAGGATTATTTTAAGATATGGTGGTCCGATATAGTGCTAGTATGGCTGTAACTTCGTCGGTATATTACTTACTGAAGACTGGCGACGGCGAGAAGCCGAAAAAGGGCTTACTGCCGAATAGGCGTCGGAAAATCGTTCCCGCGATGAGAGGGTTTTAATTTTCCCTGAGAGATTCATGCCCGAATCGCCGGCGAAGATTAACGGTACGTTCGGGGGGTATTGCCAGAGCGTATATACCCCTGCAAACTACCGGCCGGAGAGGGAGGGGGAGGGGAAAAAAGTCCGGATCAAAATCCATCCTCCGGCTCCACGGGGGATAGTAATAACGGGAGTTCAATCTTGGGGGAGTGGGAACGGCCCCGGACCCGAACTTCTGATTGGAATCGGCCGCGAACAAAAGAGGGCGCTTCGCTTCTAAGTGCGGGAGAGAGAGAGAGAGAGGGAAAGAGGGAGGGAGAGAGGGAGGGAGGGAAGAGGATCAAAGGTCAGGGGTCACGCCCCTCCTAACCTCCAGCGCCCTAACCACCCCAAATTTTGCTCCAGTGCCCGATAATTTCACTTTCACCGATCTGATTTCGATGCTTACGGATAATTTCTTAACATTATCCTATATCGAATCTGTTATCGTACTCCTAACTGTTTTATTAGCACAACTGTACCTTTGGAATGCCACGATGATCGTCTAAATTATCAGTTTTATATTATAATCAAATTAATTTTATTGAAAGAACGACTGAAAATCTGGCCAACGTGATATAACATTTATGAGGAGTAATTCTGAATTATTCCCGTCGTTCGCTAACCTGTGTTGCTCTCGTAATTAAGACATCTTTATAAACCATTTCCGCGTTTATTCAAACGGCAATTTGACATCCCGCTTCCACCGTAACCATTTGCAGATTGTACGGACATTCGTAGGTCATAATCGTAATTCTATTTCACGGACGGTATAAATTCATGGCGGCGATTCCGCTAACTGTTGTGCTGTCTGTAAGCACTATTAGTTGCTTGTGTTAAACGAAATTTCTCCCACAAGTTCCAGTCCCACTTGAAATAACAAATGTTAATAGCTAAATCGGAGACATAATAATGCGTGATAACGCGACATGACCTATCCCCGCGGTATTACTGGTCTAGACATAGATTCCCTTCGTATCTAATCTCGTCTGACCATAGCAAACATCGCTATCGGGGACAGTTATTGTCAGCAATAAATCTGTCCAGAATCAAAAGGAGATTACAACGGTAACAGGACCTATTCATAACCAATCTTATAGGCATATTCCGAAGCCTTCTGATAAGCGTTAATTTAAGCTAACAGACCTGCCGAATTAGTACAATACTGTATATTGGTCAGTTCGAATTCATTTGACCAATCCTAAGGAAAACGGTTGGGTTTACCGTCAAAACGTCGCCATATGCATATCTAGTATGATAAAACTAAAATGGCTTCGATTGCCCCTTGTAGTTACCACTAACCTAACGCGATTGATAATAGGCTTCTAATGCTGCGGCAGTTTTAACACAGCATTTCAAAATTCCAAGTATCCCGAATGGAAGGAGAATGATATGGAACCGGAGTTCGATTACCCGATGGCGGGCCGAATATTCTCCCCAATTACATGTTTCGAGTGATCGAAAATATTTCGCGTATTGATTAACTTTTGATTTTCACTGTGCTAAGCAACCCTAACCCTAAGCAAGATTTGTTGTCTACGTAGGCCTCACAGCCGAGTGAACTATTTTGCTATTTTAACGATTGATTGTAGGACGTGGTCGGATAAGGCAGCCCGGGTTTCGGCAGCTCGCCTCATCCTTTTGAAGATGGCGTTGCGATAGGATCGTCGCTAGGCCCTGCCCGTCGGCGCTTAATGAGGTACTCGACAGGCTGGGGCTCCGGCACACTCCTCATACACGCGTTTACAAATTCTCTAGTGCCCCCGACCCATCCATTACACTTCCACTTTTTATTCCTCTCTCGTTCCGCCCGCCCCTCATTCCCACAACGGAAATTTCAATTTTCATCGCCTCACAGTGTAACACTTTCTGTAGAAAAAAGGAATCTCGGCGGCGAAAAATGGTAATTGCGAAAGCGATGTTCCCACGAAAAAAGTTTCTTTACAGCCTCTTTTATTAACCAGTACTTGATTCAGCAGAATTGAAACATATCTATGAAATCTTGTTGCCGGGAGTTATTATTATTAGAATAGGAAATCTGTTTAGGGACAATCATAAACAGATTTCCATTTCGCTACCGAAGTTTACCAGGGACGGATGTCCCACAGAGAGACCTTGATTTCGCAGACGACAAACGCGTTCGAATTTATTTTTCGTTAAATAAAACCCCGTTAGAGGCCTTTTATACACTTGCATACGTGAATATTTAAACTGAATATACACGTTTTGTGCACAATATTGGTATGATAATCTTATTACACTCATTCTAATAACACACACTTGAAGTGACCGTGCCCAACTCTAGTTCATTATCTTAGTGTACTTAAATATGCTATTGAATATGAGGTTATATCTACAGAAAGTTTATCATTTTATATTTTAAATTCATAAAAAATTACGTACAATGTAGTCGTACTTTTTAGGGAAAACACCACACAATTAACTATTGAAAACTGATAATTGATCCATGCTGTGCTATTTGGATTTTTAATTGCATCTCTGGAATCGATACTACAATAAATATCACGAAGTAACTGTCCTCATTCATATTCTTTTTCCAGGTTGTAACATTCAGCGAATTGAAATGAGGAAGGCACCAATGTTCTGCGGGCTTAGCATTAAAGGCGCCTTTTGAATTCGCTTCCACTCGCCCGCTTCACGGCCCGTTAACTAAACGACTTTTTCTGTTGCTGTTCTTTTTTTTCTATACCAATTCCGCTGAGTCTTAAAATATGCGAAATTCCCGCAGTAGGCAGTCCACTAATTAACCGGGCGTACTGACCGACCTTTGCGAATAACGAGTGGAGCAATAAACCTCGGCATAATTGATTCGGTGAATTATCGGTGAATAGCCGATGAATTATTGCAGCAGCTGTTAACGTTTATTTAACAACCTTTCGAACGCGTAGAAGACAATTACAGGCTGGAATTGTCACCGGAATGGTTACAGGCTGACAGTTTATATTTGTGTGCCCTGAATATTTTATTAATTGGTGTACAATGAAAATAATAATATAAAAGCGGTCCCGATTTATTTATATATATCCTTTGTAATTATTTTAATTAAAACAGGAATCTGCCTTCCCGGGACAAACATGACAGTAGGCTACGAAATTATTGGTAACATTACATCAGTACTTAGATGAGATTAGGATAATCTAGGCTTTAGACAAAAGGAATTTAAGGATAGAATATATTGTACTATACCTATCGGTTCATGTGAGAATTATCATAATTTTGTTCTTAAGAGACCGGTGTACTAAATTTATTGAAAATAATCGAGCCAAGCTTTTTACCCTCATCGCCGTGACACACATGACACATAATCACAAATTTAAATATGAAATGCTATATTCTGACATTATTCGAGACCATCTCGATAGATAGATTCCTGAAACGTTTTCCTAAATACTGCATAAATTAAGCCACCACATTCAGTACAAGTGCATCCATTGATGTGAATTTTGATACCGCCGGCATATCAGAGTTGTTTTGTTGGAGTGCTAAAACAGTGAAAATGGGGCAATGTAGGTCGTTTATGGGATGGGGGCGAGGGGCTGTGTCCCATCCACCACAGCGCTTCAAGTGTATATAGTGCAATTCTGTGTCACGTTGAATCGTGCAATGAATGTGTAAGTCCGCGCGAATACACTGGGCAGACAGTTTGACACTTTCGGGTAAAAACCCGCTAAAAGCGTCAACGTTAACCGACCGCCGACTGGATAAAAAAAATATTGATATTAATTTAAGAAATAAAGGCTATCGTACAACAATTGAGACACAGATCTCAGAAACGAGGACGTGTTTTCATATTTTCTTGTTTGACATATTTTCGGGGATTATATAGTATTACTATCTGTATTCCCCGGGTGATTTTGCAAACCATCCCTCCCCGCAAAAAAGGACATTATTTCATAATAAAGGGTAGTTTTTGTCCTGTACGTGGTTTGGGACTTGAAATTCTGTCGGTCTTTTCTGCGATTATCCACTGGGAAAAACTCTTCTTGTTTTAGAGTGGCGGATTAAAGGATGGATTGGGCGGATTAAAAATTTAAATTTCAGTAATCTGACCCCGTGGGGTCGGTTTCAGTTTGGAGGGGTCGGAAGCGAGTGGTGAACATTGCACTGAGTGGCGCCTCTACGGTGACCTCTGAGGGCGGGCAGGGGGGATAAAGGGCGGATTTGAGGCACTCCCCCTAGAGCTCGAGTTTCGAAACTTGGCAAACCAACACTTTACAGGGTCATTCAGATTATGTCCTTTCTTCCAATTCATAGCAATCTCAAATTATTTATTCGGGCCCAGTATTTTATTCCGTCCAAGAATTTTGAGTATAATTATAATTTCAATTGAAAATTATAATAGAATAATTTTTTGTTCAATCCAAAAAATGTATATCAGCCCGCATGTTTTTATATGTGTATCAATGATGACGGATGCTGCGTCTGCACCCTGCAAGCGTCGGCACCTCATTACGCGGGTGACGGTGGAGATAAGTTGAAAACTTAGGGCCTTATTAGACGGGTGGGGAGGGAAGGTCACGTGGGTGTTGAAAGATGAAAGCGGACCGGTTTCGGCTGCTCGCCACCTAAATGACAGTGCCCCGGTGGGATGCCCCAGGATTAGGATTGTGCATAATTCTGGAGTCGTATTCTCGTTGCTTAGGGAAGATCACGGACGGACGGGACGTTATGTATGCACCGCAAGGAGGAGGGTCCCGCGCCGACCTAGAAGATCCCCCATCCAAAGTGAAAGTGAAACAGTGTAGTGAAAGCTGTGAATGTACCAGTTAATGTGCCTATAGTGTATAGTTCTAACGACGGTATACGACCGGTCGAACCCCGGTAACTACCGGGTAACTTAAGTTCTCGGGTTTTTATTGTATATTTTCCCGATTATCACAACAATATTGTTAAAAATTCACGATCAATGTAGTATAATATTTAAGTATATATATGTAGTAAGGCCAATAGGCCGGTATGCATGTAGGAATCACCATTTGTATATCGTTTTATCGATATATCATTTGTATTGGTTGTACCTAATGAGTGAGAGGTGACAAAATAACCTGTGAGTATTACTAATTCATTCGTATTGTCTTGTTTCACTTTAAATGTAAAGTGTGAGAATCGCGCTTTTAAGAACTGGAAATAAAATTTGTATGTTTATATTAATATAGGCTGTTGAGAACTTCCAAAAAAATGGTATTCTCAATTTATCCTTATTAAACCCAATAATGAAATAAGAATATAATTCTAGGGTGTAAGCTAGCGTTGAAAAAAGGTGTTTCCTGGAACCTTTAATTGCTGAACTGAATTGTAGTGCTGCAGATTACAGAGAACCAGGTTTGTTTGTATCCTTGTTATGTATGCTGTGTGTAGACTGGTGAGGTTGGAAGGCGCAACAGGGTGGTTCAGTTGTTCTTCGTGGTGATGCGTATTGATACAATTCATGTTTTAGTGTCCGCCTTGCCCAATGGGAGGTGTATCGTGCGTCGGGCCTAGGCGTAGGGTGTAGGCGGTGGCCGGGGGCGGACCTATTATTGATCCAGCCGCTCAGCTGACCGCCTCCCCACCACCTCATCTCACTCCATCACGCCTCCACCGCACGCTTATCCAGTTTTACATACACAAGTCCTCCTACCGCCTAAATAAACTTCAATTTTTATACCGATTCCGATCCCGCCGAAGAAATAAACGGCGGCCGGTAATATTTTAACCCCCCGACTCTCTTTTATTTATCCGGCTAACAAGTTTTTCAAATATACACCGTTCTAACTACGCCCCGTAACTTTTTTATTTTGCACAATCAACTTTCACGGTTATAGGTGCAATTGATACATGTATACAGAAAATGTATCCTGTGCAGTCCATAACTTGCAAACTAATTGACGGAGTTGTCTCATTTTTGGTGACAGTGTAGCTTAAAGTCCAACTTAAAGATATCACTGTAGGTGTTCGAAATGGTCACCATTAACATCCACACAAAAACGATGCCGCCGAACTGCAGCACGAACTAATAACTGCAACGTGTTCAGTTGGATATTGGCTCTGTTTGATACTCATTTCGCCATTGCCGTTGAACCTAATTAATGTTTTCGTACTTAAAATACCAGTTCAGAACTGACTTCCTTTCATCGAATGTAAACCTTGAGCCAGCCATGTTTACTCGAGTAACAAGGTACAACTGACAACAAAACACTGACTATATGGCGAGTGTCATCTGACAAAACAAAACAACGCAATACAACGCTTGTATGGCGCCATTGCCCGAACTACAAACTATAACACTACCAAAAATGAGACAACTCCGTCAATTAGTTTGCAAGTTATGGACTTTTATACAGTGGAAACATTTTTTTGGACCCCTCTGTATTTTTCACGTGTTTGTCTCGATGGTGCGAAGGACTTTTGATTGGAATCTCTGGATGCGAGCGATGTCGGATGTCTCGGTGGAACCCCATAGCTCTATACCGTATGTCCGTGTCGGTTTGAGTATCGCTTTGTATATTGTTAGTTTGTTACTTAAGGTCAATTTCGATGTCCGTCTTAGTATTGGCCTTAAGAGTCCAAATTTTCTGTTTAAGTCGGTTCTTTTGAGTCGGGTGTGGGGATTCCACGTGAGTCGTTTGTCGAGGTGGAGCCCAAGATAGGGAATCTGCTGTTGGGTGGGAATTGGTTAGAACATTGAAATAGACGTCAGGACAGTGCCGACGACGTAGTGTGAAGGTGACTTGGGGCGCTCTTGGAGCCATCCACCCTCACTCTCCATCGCCTGCACCAGGATCCGTAACTACTTAAGACGATATTAATCTGTCCCGAGACACGAAAATATTTAGTAAATTAATTTTAGCACATCCAAAACATTTCGTTAGCATTCGAGTCTAATTTTTCTCTGTAAAAACACTACAATACACTATTTTAAATATATATTAACTTTATAGAACTGTGTTGTCCAAAATCTCCAGCTTTTGTTGTACAGTCTCTGTACTAATCGAAATCAAGCATTGGTACTTGATAATAATACCCTCATTACTGGACTCTATATTGTATTTATTTATGCACCATGCTGCAGGATTGTGCGTTAAAATGAAAATCAAAAGAACTATGTCAGCTACACAATTTTATTCAAATGAAATGCGCCGCTATATTGATAAATGTGACGTAAAAGAACCATAAATCATTCCATTTCTATTGAAATTGGCAAGATTGTCGTAACTAGGATGCTGTCCAGGTCGAACCTGCTCAACGAAATATTAGAAAACTAATACTTTATTATTAAATAATATTTATTATCATTATTTTAGTTTGGCGTACTCACGAGGGTTTTGAATAGCACCAATTAATTACGTTTATGTATAATAGAGGAAGTATAAATGTCTACTTCTAGACACGTTTCAATGCCAATAGACATGTGAAAATAATGTCAAGCCACTGGGTACAGTATGAGAGCCGTCTTGAGCGAGGAGCCCTGTCTACCAATTTGCCCGTAATTCAGTAATTCGATTACAGACCTACTGCAATCTCTCTCACTCCTGGGTTTAATTCACTTTCGAGATTAGCCCAGAGTCTACTTCTACTATTGTAAAAATAAACTATCTGGAAAATGCGACTATCTGGAAAATCTTATGAGAATTGATGATCAATTCCTGGCTGGACTTCCCTTTATCAAATTGATCGTACAACACTCATTTACAAATTTATGTTACCGATATTCAGATGATTATAAACATGTGTTCAAAACACTTTGAAATTTAAAATTGACCCGTTTCTCTAAGCTTTCTTTTTCAATTTTCTACTCCAATGATTTACGGTACAACCTTGCCTGCAATAGTTATTCATAATTCTTCAATTCTGTGTAAGACAGGACAATGGTCCCTCGGTATTTTTTATTTATAATATAAAGAGGGATTCGTATTTTACTGTAAAACAGAAGCATCGTACACCTGGAAGGATAATCGAACCAAGATGATTCAAACAATTTAACGTTTACCGCTTTCATTACATTTATGAAGGAGCGCTCGAAGGAAGGGGCGTGGCCCCGTATTTTATTCTTTTACGTTTAACGTCGATTGACGGCCAATAATTCACGTCCACATGCACACCAATCATTTCAGGACTATTTTGTAATTTCTACTAGAGGAATGAATGGATGGAATGAATGGAGGACAGATAATTAGGCAAAAAACTGATAATTTTAACAAATATTGAAACTTTGAAGTTGTCTAACATCTATGTTCTCAAGATTTAATAAAATGTATGGACAGATTTTATTTTTTAAAGGACGCCAGATTTCAAGCTCTGCGGCGTAGTGGTCAAGGGCGATTTTTTTATAAGAATTGATCCGTTCCGCAAAACGCCGTTTTTACTCTTTTTAACAGATAATAGATAAGGGATAGGGAAAAGCGTTGGGTTTATGAAAACGCGTTAAACGTTTTCCCCAGGAATGTACTCCTTAGAAACCTAAACTTTCGGTGGTTACCTGTAAACGATATTACTGACGGTACGGTAATGAGGACTGTGGGAAGGACCTCGGTTAGCAGGGGTTGGCCCGCTGATAGTTCGGGATTTTTCCTGTGTTTGAAAACCACCCTCACCCGGGTGAGGGAGTAGTTTTTGCCCTTTCCCGACCCCCCTCGAGGGCCTCCCGGCTGTTGCCTGCTTCCGACGTTTCGGGACCCAAACACGGGACGTTCGACCGTCATCACCGGGTCCGACTATGCGAGCAGTTCGGATCAATTTCATCTAGCCGAGGGCAGACAATTTAAATCGGAAACAAAAAATTAAACAAGCGCCGTAGAGAGACAGCCCTAGTTAAGTGTTCCGAAATTAAATTTTTAATATAATCGCGTCGACTAATCGAAATCAAATCTTTTTGGGACGGGAAAATTTCGTATTTAACCGGGCGCTCAGAGTTGTGTCTCTGAGACGACGATGGCAGGCGGGGACGGCTCGATTGGATTTTGCTGCCATCATCGCATCGTAATTACTGAGTGCTTCGTTTGGGGCCACTCCCCGACCAACCATTAGCCCTCCCACCCCCGGTCCAATCCTGTTATCCCGCCAACCCTCCGGGCATTTCACTCCAAGTTTCCCTTTTTACTTCGTCAAATTACACTCAGCGCCGGTTTATGCGCATCGCTTGGTTTTTTCAATCAATCAAATTTTGTTTGACCCGTCCAACTTTTATTTTTTGTTGTCCTTTTTTCAAATTCAGCCCGCGATGTTTTCGTGCCCTGCACAAAATAATATTCGTTTACGAGCCTATCTAAGAAATATTACTGAATCGTTATAGAATGCCAAATGTGAATTCCTGAAAAGTTAAATCGGCGAGTAACTATTGAAGTATAATAGTTACTTCAAACATATTGATTTGAGAAAATGACACAAAATAATGCGACTGAAATCAGAGTATAACAGTACTTTTATATTTACGCTTAGCCTGAGATGTTTCGTTAACTTATTTCTTTATTATTATTATTATTCTTACTAAAAGACGAAGTCAATGAAATTGTTGAATCACTGAGCTATCTAATTATAACTGACTGTCTTTCGTCACTAGAGGGGATATAGCGTATAACCTCGGCGATATAATTTGATATAGCAGCCGGATACGGTCAGCCGACCAAATCAGCCCCCTGATGTGGGGTGGTGGGGGGCGGAATGGTTCTCACAAATTTAATACGGCCCGTCAAGGAAACCAACGCTCTAATGTTTCGAAGCCGATCAACCGTGAACATAACTGGGATAACTTGGAAATTATGCTCCAGGAGAGAATCGGCCCCCAGTTACAGTCTTCAGTAGTCGCCCCCCCTCACACAACAGTTTTAACGACCAGTCCGCAAAATAAATTACCGCCAGAGAATATCTAAACTAAGTAAAAGAATTCCACGCCCAGTTCGGAGTTCAAATAAATTCTCAAGTACCAAATATGCAATAATTATTAAAATTACAGAAAGAATAGCATTACCGATTAGCATTAATCTTGAATCAGTTTCTCGAAAATACAATAAAACTGTTCTCAGCCTCGTCTTAACACAATTTAAATTTCGTTGAGGCTTAACAATAACGTCGAAAAGTAAATAACAGGGACAATAAATAGGTGCTAATATGAATGCAAACAGTTTAAGGCGTTTTTTATGGGGACTACGATTGTTTGGAATATCAGCATTATCGCAGTCGATGTACGCTGGCAATGATTTGTACGCTTTATTTTGCAATTTTGACTAACAGTGTTGTAACAGGTATACGAGCGGGGTTGAATTTGTTGAACTCATTCGAGGCGGGAGCGAAAATAAAGAAGAAAACTGCCGATAGCCCGGTCCCTCGATAGAGAATTTTTTGATGAGGTTTTTTTTAAGGCCGCGCCGAACGAGGCCGTTTTTCAACTTCGGGGGAGAAAATGCCCCGGTGAAATTCCCGCGTAAAGTCAAAAACTAGCGACAGCCCCCGCCTCAACTTTCTCCCGGTATCGGAAAAGTAATAACCGTCAAAGCGTTGAGCGGGCGAATTTCAAACCGCCGGCTCTTTTACAGCTCGTTGCCGTACCGTCGCTGCCTTCCCGGAGATGGACCGCCTTCGACGCGGCGGGGGCGGTCCGGATGAGACTAGACGGAATCTGGTGCAAAAAAAGTGGGACAATACAGCTCCGGTAATCCGCTCGTTTACATTCCCGGTTAGTGGAATCCCGGGGGAATTAACGTTGCATATATATTGGCTTTAATAGAGTTTGACGTCGCATTGAATTTGAAACAGCCGGTTAAAATGAGACTTGCGGGCCGAGGACCCTACTGAGGCGTTTTTACGCTACTGATATACATAGACTGATATACAAAATTCCAATTCCATTAAGCGGTAACAGATAAGTGAAGAAACATGTCAAATTAGTACAGAGGAATTAGTGAGCTGCAATTTTTTAATCAGTGGAAATTTCCGTTTGGAGGAAAATTTATCACCATTCATTTTCAAAACCGAAAGAGCGTAACTCACAAACTCATAGTATACTCATTAAATTTATTTTATTATTAATGGTAATTATATTTTATTTAATTCTAAACATCTGATTCCCATTTAAAGTCCTGTTTCATGGACGCCTCTAAATACCAGGGGGAACCACACATAATTAATGTAGGTATTAATGTCCAAAATATCCGGGTTTATATAGTTTATGTTACGCTAATTATAGTTAATTTCGCATGTATCACTATGGCAACGGAAGAAAACTGAGAGGCGCGGCGCTCTAGAATATGCAGGAACGGTTCTATTTTTTTTTTATCCCAGATCCATTCCCGTTTACGGTCTGGGCCGAGGGATTTCCCACCCCTGAAACCGTTTGGAGCGCTCAAATTTCCGAGATCATATTCGAGTATTCTGGATATTCAGGCACTGCTGAGAGCATTCCTATAAATATGCCAGACCTACGAGTCAATAAATAAATAGTTCAGTATTCAGAGTGATATGGGGTAAGCACATTGGTTACAGAATTCGTTTGTCTTATTATTGTTATTATTATTCGGACCGAACTTAAATTGCGAATTTCAACTGAAGACATATATTTTTTGTATTTGCTCCTACTCTTTGAATTGTTGAATATGAAGAAATAAACATTTCACAGAAACGCGTATATTTCATATTTCGCATCTCCACCAGGAAACGAACATTCGTGAGTATAACCCCAATACTAAATTTAATAAAACGTTTGTTATTTTTTAAACCGACCTCCGCGGAGGTACTGTACATGGACAAATTCACGAGCAGTCGGAATTGTATGAATCGATTCGCCATAAAGTGAGGGTAGAAGAAGCCGAGGTAACATTTAAATAAAGAAGCTTCTCGAGGGCGTCTAAAATGTGACCTCTGGGTGGAAAAGTGTCCCGGGAACTGAGGCTGTACCCCCGCCCTTTTCTGCCGGATAAAACAAACCCCAATCCCGGTTTGGCCACCCTTGTTTAAACGCGGTTTCAGGACGGTTCTTTTTTTTAGGTGAACAAACGCCGCGGTAAGCCCGCTGTAGTTAGTAGAAGTAGTTACTCTTCAAAACATTTTTTATGCTCCAAATGACGCATTGACCGTAATATATTGCATATATCTATGCCCTCGCTAAACAAAATAGGTTTTTATACCATCCATTTTCCAAATCTTACGGTTGAAACCCATACTTCGACCTTTTTCACACTTCCTTATACAGCGCTGATGTGTTGACGTATCGATTATATTTCGCTTTTGTAAATATATCTACTTACATGTTTTCTCACCCTATTCTTTGGATTATCACTACATCTATTGGCGCTGCTGTTTACCTGTCTCAGTTTATTTGATTTCGATAATTACTAATTTCAGTTCGCACCTAAATTATTCCTTCGTAATTTCCGCTTCCATACTAAAACCAGCCATGGTCCATAGTCTCTGACCAGTCCATATTTTAGTCAGCCCAAGATACAGTTACAAGTTCGCAGATGATCCACTCGTTTTTTTGCGGTTTCTTCTATTTATTGGAAGTACTGTGTGGATCAACAGATTCCACAGGAAAAAAATAATTTTTCCACTAGAGTGTAATAGATTTACTTCATTTTCCCCATTCAACTAATGATTCATCGGTTCAGTTTCAAGTGTTCCGTTAATTGACTCTTTTATAAATAACCGAGGGGTTTATTTAATTAAATGAACAGACAACCTTTTTAATTTCCCCTTGAATGCCGTCCTTTCATATTTTATAGAAACAAATTCGGGCCAATTATCTGAACATACTTAACTAAAAAATTGGACTAAAGTTCAAGATTCGATATTTAGAGTTGTGGAGTTGTGGTTGGTCCTCTACGCTAAATTGGGTCCACCAAATCACGGTCGGATATTTGATATATTATCGTGACAGTTTATCTATTTCATTTTTTTTCTGTTACTGCTATAAAATAAATATGTTGCGAGATTTCGAGTATATTTCTTCGGCCGGAAAGTGTTCAATTTTTTAATTTCTGCGCCTTTAATTGGCAGGACAGGCAAGATTTTCTAAATTTTGACCTAGTCAGCCTACGGGCCTGGTTTTGGGCCAAAAAATACTGATAAGGGTTGACTCTCAAAAATCTGCACCCCAATTTTTATTTCTACTTCGTGTTACGCACAATGTTGGTAGTTAAAAGGTGATTTTTTGGACTATATTTTATCAGCCGGATTCATGGACTTAATCAAAGTTATTAGCTTTGAAATACCGTACATTTATGTCGCTTTTTCTTAGTTCATTGTCTCGTCAGATCGGCATCAGAGAAAGTTTTGCTTTCGTACGTCCGGCCTAACGGTCACTACAAATTAAGGTACGCGCTAATCTGTTTCCACCTAATCGCGTGCACAAATCCTGACAGACAGACAGACAGACAGAGGGTGACAGCGGGCTGATACTGTTCGCCGCGTAAAATTCGGTCCCGGAGACGTGCAGAATAGAATGCGGGGCCGGGCGGATGTGATTGGAACGAGTAGTAGTTGGCTACAGTTCAATACCAGTGGAGGGAGAGAGGGCTCGCCGCCGGCCCGGCACACCACTCAATATCAAACCGACACAACCCTTTACTCAGATCTCTCTACAAGGGGGATATAGGTGGATAACAGAATATATTGGTGTTCTAAAAAGTGGGCAGGGGGAGGGGGGGGAGGAGAGGAGCGAAAAACGTTTTTCAGCCCACCCCCCCCCCGGATTCGAATAACCAAAATTAACAGTTCCCGAAACCTCAATTTGACATAGTGTGCAGTCTAACTGAGCGTTGTTATTACGCTTCACAATTTATGAGACTCATTCGTATCAATCAAAATATCGTAAACCACTGAAAACGGGTCCGTCGAAGAGAAACGAAACTGGACTAGTGATCAAACTTAAATTTACGTTGCACTTTTAAACATAAAAGTTGAAATTAGAGCTCGATTATAGAAATTAAATATTTTCTCTAAAGAACATATATATATATATATATATATATATATATATATATATATATATATGTGTGTGTGTGTGTGTGTTTGTGTGTTAGGATTAAAACCCAACGAATTTAATTAGCCATTCGCGCGTTTTTGTGTCGAACGAAAGCACGATTTCCAATATATATTCAAATGAGGCCATTTCCAAATTAAGCAGATCCTAATAGCTTAAAATAAAAACGACATTTGGGGAATTTTTCGTTTTTTTTTCGTGGCAATATTTCTGGAAAAACGATTGATTCCGTATATTTTTAAAAGAGGTTTAATTAGAGAATTCGAATACATTTCCTTATACAGGGCCCAGGTAGTCGTTGAAGCGCTGGAAAATGTTGTCGCCAGTATGTCTGGAGAGGGTGAGATACCACCACGAGGGGTGGAGCTCTTTACGTTGCATTTTTATTTACATTTATTTTATCCTATAATTCCACCAAACCTTAGGTACAATGGTGCCTTTAGTAATAATAAGCGTATATATAACGAGGTACGTTACCAGTGGAGAAATCGTACTTCATTTAAAATGTTTGAATTTAATTAGTGTGCAAAAATGTAATTATTGGGAAAATACGAAGGCGACTGTTTGTAATTATGTAATAGGAATGGCCACGGTAACCCGAGTAACCGGTATTGTTAGGGATATGCATAATTTCTTGACTGGAGGACTGGCATGTGAAGTTGGTGTTCGGGTGTCAGCCAAACACCCGACAGGACTAAGTCCCAAGTGGCTCCTCCCCGACTGATAAAGTGATAAAGAGCGTTTCGTCATAATCTCTGAATTTCAAGTTCGCCTCAGCCACCTCTTTTCAGCCAGTCTTCGCCTGGACAGGTTTTGGTCGGTGAAATACTTTTAGTAAAATAGAGAGGTTTCTACTAACCGCTGTCAAGTTTGCGAATACATGTTTTTGAGAAGATGTATTCACTGCGTAATATGCTAGTGGGAAAGTACGAAGCAGAAGGAAGAGTAACGTCTTCTAATGAATAAATTTTCATAACACAAGAAATAAAGGATGAGGATGCTTTGGAGGAATAGCGATATCTTAAGGCATAATTCTAACAGGATGTTCAAGTTCTCTATATGTCCAGGTCTCTATATTCCTATCGATAAATATCTATCGAAACAAAAACTGGCAGTTCCATGCCCCACAAGTACCTCGATGATACTGCATAACTTGCAATGGAATATATAGTTCGGGTATATTCCGTTGGAACAAGTAAATTACAAACCACAGGAGGGCGACTTATGTAACATTTTTAATATAGAATGGAGACTCCACGTCCCTGGCCGGCACCACCACCAGCTCTGTGTTGCCAGGCAACCCCTCTCCCACCCTCAGCCACCCTGATATTATACGACGTTGACAAGTTTATGACCCGTCTTCATTCCTTTTTATATTAAAAAGAGTAAACGCTTTATCCGCACGCTCAATTGTTAAACATTTTCCGCTATTAAATCCAATCCATCGAGCTCAATCGTGTTGTTAATATTTTTATAGTATTTGCATATACTATATGCTCAAGACATGTGATAATATGAAATTCTTTAAATTTAAATTGGTCCATTAATAATATTCCCATTTTAAAAAAACTAGCTTTAATATATTTAATTCGCAGATTCTTAGTCTTCAACTTCCTTATTGTTGTACTTCCCCGGACTGTTAATTTTTCTCGTATTGTCTGTTTGCCATTGTCTGTTCGCCAACTGCAGACCATTGTAAAGCCGGGTGGGTATACAAAAATCACTCCACAGAGAATATTATAGCCCTTGCGCTCTCCGGTTCTTCGCTGACCGTTACAGTCACAATGACAGTGCAGTTGGATTAGGCGTCACTTCGGACGGACACACTAGTGACGATGGCGAAAAGCCGAATTTTAAACATTTGACTTTTATGTTCCGCTGGAGAGAGTGAATTTTAAATTTAAAAAACCATTGTTCCATTCCTTTCTATTTTCTTTTATTCTATTGCATCTGGGAAACAAGATGAACGGTCCATTGAGAAGCTCCGCGCACGTTCACAGCGCTGGAATAATATTTTGCATTCATGCCGCGAATCATATTCCTATCGCATTTCGACAATGTTTCTACACACCAGCTCTCTTTTCAATAAGATAATTTATGAAACGTTTAGCCACTCTGAACAATTACAATTTGATTTAATGAGGTCGTGCCAAAGAATAAACGGAACGAGAAAGATAATGAAGTATCACCAATAAATACGAACACAGGTAAAGATGTCGAGAGATTAATCATTAGAGATCAAATCATTCCTGTAATCCTGATTGATTCTTTCCGTGAGCAACAAGGAACGAAGAATTATTTGGCTATTTAGTAGGAACAATATTGATTTAAGTGGAATTTGAATACACAATTAACACCTAGGAACTATATTAAGATAATTTTATGCAGTGAAAAATGTTGCCGGCCGATTAATGGATATGCTGTTACTAAATAAATCGCATCTAATAATTCTTTCTCTCTTTCTTTTTCATAACCCACGGCATTTTCTGTCACTGCAATAGTAGACTTAATGAAACGGCCACGTCATCGCGTAACAAGGACACTAACGGTACGCTACTGACGATTGCGATAAACCGAAACTACTATAGTAGCCTAGTATAACATAATGGTATCATAAGAACAGCGCAGATTGTGTATGGAACAAAGTCGTACACTATCGTATTCCTTACCGATTGCGTAAGCTAGAAATAACGTATAAAACAATTCAGTAGGTATATTAATTTGTAAATATTCAGGAAAACGACCTGTCGGAAGGTGAAATTCCCTTCTGAAATAAAGTAACCTTCATTGGATGTTAGTTATTCATAACATCATTAGCCTCGCTCTGGGCAAGAAATACAATTGAAATGTCGAGAGGCGGGTTCTGCCCTATGGTTGATGTGTAGTTTATTTCTGAATGCTTTTTGTGCGTTTGCGCGCGCCGGTACTACGTATCTATTTTCTGAGTGTACGTGCAGGCGAAGTAATACACCGGCAGAGGCGTTTCCCGGGAGTAACGTCTGTCAGCGGCCGCGTTACACGTGTCCGGAGAGAGATGCCCGCTCGCGGCTGCCTCAAGAACGTTATGAGGCTCCAAATATTTGATGTCCTACCGGGCGTTTTTACACTGCGGGCGTACATGAAAACGCCAAGGTTTTCAAAAAATATTTTCCCCACTAATTCATCCCTTAGGAGGATTCTCTATTGAATATTGATAGTTGACATTTCTTCATTTTCGTGAAAATAAAATACATATTTTATTGTAATGCGTTCAATATCGGCCGTAAAAAAGAATTTTTGTTGGGAAAAAGTTAATTTTCTGTTTTTTATTTCATTCTTTAAATTATTTCATGTCTTCGAGTTTTTTTGTCATTTTTTATTATAATATACAACATATTAATAGTAAAAGATCCCCAAGTAAATTGAATTTGTTATGAATAGAATAAAAATTACAATAGTGATATTCGAATTGATTGATAGTCTAAATGAATTTTTCTGTTTATTTTCTGTTTCTGTCTAGTCACGTTTTAGGCTAGAAAATTTATACTTCATTCGGTGGTTACTTAATTCCCAGCGCCTGATCTTCTCGTTAGGAATCATACATTAAGCGGATAAGGGTGGGAGGGGCACTTTCCCCATCGTTGGGCCGCGTGGAATCGTTCGCTTTATCCTACCGGGTTATTTATAAGGAGGGGGCCCCATTACGGCAGATAGTGCCGTATTATGATCGCCCATGTTGAATATGTGGGGCGTCGACAGTAATCGGCTTGGGCCCAATAGTAGAGCCCGGTTGGACGGGCGTTCGTTTCTTGGAATGGACTGCCACCATTATGATTTCGGTTTTGGTATTGAAATCGGGGAGGCCGAGGAATTGTGAAGTCAGCATTACTCAGTATTTCAATTACACCCGTTAATATCTGTTCCTACTCTGCACACTTATTAAACTACTGATATTGAAAACAACTGATCTAACCCCAGGAGAAATAGTATATAAATAAATGGGTTATATATTATACTACCCCAGCAAAACTCAAACCACTTACGAATTGGACCTCTGGGAACAATTCGATCAATATTTTTTAGTCTCGACTAACATTAATCCCGTTGACAATTTAAGGACACGATGATTATCGCTGTTAAACGCTATTTTGACAGTGTTGACAGAATGATTCATAGGCGGCCAACAATCCTAATTACCTCAGTCCAGCTTACGGTCAAATAAACAATCGATACGGTTGTCTGAAAACATTTCTGTGTTAGGAAACGTTTTAATTTCTTTCCAGACTCTTAGGTGGCCAATAGAAATTATTTGTGCATCCAAAGGCCATGTTTGATCGAGTCATCAAATTACGGGGAAACATGGAGTAGATGACTATCAAACCATACTGACGAAACAGCCCCCTCGCACGATAGCCCGTCGAGAAAATTGTTCAACTTAAATCGAATCTCAGAACAACTTTCGCCCTCAATGGCAAACGCCGGTCGAACGCAAGTTTTATTACTTTCCTTGTAAAAGCAAACTCTCGCTTAGACTCAGTTCGACTTAAGCCGCCCGAAGAGCGTAAGGGACTAACGCCAACTCGGGAATGAACACAATACCAAGAATGTTTCATTCAATTTGCCAGACAAACACAATGTTCTACTGAGCGGTTGACACGTGCGAATATTTGACTGAAGTCTACAGGACAGAGTTTATTTCTATTTAGGCCAAATGGACCACTATCCCAATGCAGCTTGATCGTGAAAATATTGTATGCACTACCCAAATGCCAAATAATATCACTCGGTCATTTACACTTACGTATGAACTGCATTAAATACAGTCGATGAGTTAGTACTTCCCGTCCTTGTGTGATAGAGGTATTGACTCGAGGTTGAACAATATCTATAAGTCCGCCCAGGAGTCGATTGAACGAAATAATTAAAAGTGGATCTCAAACGAAGCCGACTTCTCATAATGGAAATCGGCAAATTGGCCTCAATAATTTACCGTTGTGCGAAACTTCGTAGCACTTCTCTCTCTCTCTCTGTTAATCTGAAACTCTCCCTTTATTAAAACACTCGATAAAAACTCCGAAAGGTCAAGTTTCAACAGAAAATAAAAAAAGGGTGATGAGCGGGCGGGTGGGGGAGGAGGTGCGAGTAGATGAAGTTCTCTCATTAGGGTCCCACCCTTAGTTAAAGTATTTGGGGGAGAGATTAAATTCGCCCAGTCGATTTTATTTAACCCTTTGAGCACTCTAATCGTCACGCTGGGACTGTGACCCTTTTTTTTCTTATCAAACTCGTTTAAACGCGCACTTATCTCCTAGCTCTGATATTCCGCCTCTGTACCCCCAGGAAATACAAAATGCCAGTTCGCTCTTTTATCTCCCACCTATATGAGGACATTTTCTCGACATCGCTGGAGCTATTTCATTTTGTAACAATTTGTTACAGTACGTAGAATTTAGTGACTGGTCACATTTCCAGTGTATAAGAGTTCTACACTCGTTCCCTCAATAATAGTAAATAATATGAGATGGAACAAATTAATTAAAAACAGTTAGAAGCGTTTGCAAATGAAACTTCACTTTCGGTAGCAATAACAATTAAGGGAACATGTTTGCATAGGTTGCCAATTTCACTGTTGACAGACACAAAATAAATTCAAATATTGAAGAAATATATAACGAATGTTATTACATTGATAAAACAGAGAGGAACCCTAAAACTCTGGATTCCCGTTTGCTACCACATGTTCCGATCTTTCGGTCCAATTTCAATTGAGGATTTCTTCATAAAATCGCGACACTCCAATTGGAAACGCCATTTCTCATCTGAATTCGGTCCAGATTAGCTCATTAAGTGGATGGAATTAGGTTCGTATTTAATCACGGGCTAAATTTCTCAAAGCGAGCTAAATTCCAAGGGTGGACTGCTACCCCTTTGCAGTGCTGGCCGACTTTGATTAATAATAAATTTCACCTCTGACGACAGATATAAATAGGGTAGTGTTTCTTGGGGCATGCAAACCTGATCCTTTTAACAGATTATCAACGCTTTGCCCGAACACGGATTATTAATTAAACCGGCGGGTGATGATGGCCACGTGTAGGCATATCGGTGTTCTATCAGTTTAGCGAGCATTAACATAAAATGAAAAATGGACCAATTTTCAACATAAATTTGGAATCATAATCCTGCTATTGTCTGCCTCCTATAAGTTGTCCTATAAGCGCTCATCTCTACTGGCAGTTTCTTTGTTACACACGTATTTCAACATTATCACTGTACTGTTACTGTCATTGGGTTGTCCATGCGGTTTTTCGAAGGTACGTCCAAGACTCGAAAGTCTCCCAGACTTCAATATTTTATATCGTTCGTTGCTGAATTAATTAATAGTAGAGCGCATTAATTTAACATTATTAACAGTTAAAGTTTTCCACTTCTCTCCAGTGCAGTCATCCGAACTGCATTTGTGACAAAGTTCCGGAACCATCTTAATTCTTGTTTCAAAGTCTGACGGTTGTTTGTCTATCTAACTTTGTACAACTGCAATGACCTCATAAATATTCTTGAACGTCATCGATTGCTCACAAATTTACCAAATGGAAATAAAAACTTTACACCGTTTTGAAATAACCGTTTGAAATTTCTTTACAAACGGAGTTCGCTTTCGCATAAACAAAATATCAATAAAAAATGGTATATTAATAAATAAAGAGAAAGAGAAAATTATATTAATACGGATCTTTAATAATCCGCCTATAGTTTATAAACGGATAAATAAATATATATATATTGTTTTAACGGAGTGCTACTCTCCGCGAACAGAGATCTCATATTGGTGAAAATTAATGGGGAGCTTCAGAAGTCACTACAACAGTCGTGCGGTGATTGGGCAGAAGACCGGCCCAGAGGAGACAAGCATAACATAAATATGTATTCGCTCGAATTTTCCAGGAGAACGACAGATGTCAGTTAGAGGTGCCAACATTAATCAGTTAATCGCCCTACGTGACTGTGCGACCTCCAAACGACCTTTACCGTTCCCCGTACGAGCCGCCCGATTCAGATTTCCTTCCGAATTCCCCCGGCCCCGGCATCATCCACAAGTATCATACCTGGTGCAGCATCCAAGGGATGAATACAGATGTTACAATATAAACATAAATTTAAAGTAATTATATTTAGCTGAGGCAGAAGGTTGCAAGAGTGATCATAATTTTACTACCCGAGTCATTAAATTAAATAATCAGTAAATTTAAAACGGCAGAAGAGTTGATGATGAGATTAAAAGGAGGATTAATCGACACGGCGTGCAAAATTATTACCTCGAGATTTTGCCCATTATGATGGAGGGAGCTTAAGCTCGCCAAGGGGTATTAGGACCCCATCTCCTGAAAAGCGAGACAAGCTATCACGTGCAGCGTTCCCATCTCACGAGCTAGTTCGTGGACGTCCTCTCCGTGACAAGTTGTCATCGAGACTACATGCAGTTTAAACTAAGCGGGGACTAAACACTCTGACAATGGATCTGGGACGAAATCCAAACCATATCCGCATATTAATGATCTCACGATGACTTCTTAATGAAATGTATTTTTGGGTTTTTCAAGTTTATGTGTATTCGAGTATTTTCATCTTCCAGGTCAGGGTAATATTCATTGGAAGATATCTACAATTATACAGTTTTCCCTGAAGTTCAAGTCTAACTACATTGACCAATTAAAGCTATACTAGTTCAATGATTTTTCCTTTTTCCGATCACTTCTCTTCCTTCCTTTGAGGCTGAAGGCTGGATTAAAGGTTTTAGTATATTGCAGTACGTTTTATAGTTTTTTTATATATGATCTTATGCTCTTATATATAAACGTTTTGTATTGAGTCTGACTTCCGCTTATTTGTGAATTTTAACGCGTAGTCCTTTAACACCTGCTGTCCCGTTTAAAAATAAATTGGTTTAAGCCGACGCCGTCAGACTCCAACACAAGAGCACAAGTCTTACTATAAATCCGGGTGGCTGTGGCGCGAAGCCGGCGTTATTTTTGATTGGTGGCCCGCGGCAATTCAATAAGTGGGCCATTGGGTCCAGAGCAGCGAGTGTCCGAAACAGAAAATGAGGTATTACAGGAGGCATGCGCGACAGGGCCCCTCTTAAAAACACTGCTGATAGAGTTTTATTGATTGGTGTAGGGGGCGACCCGACCCCCCCACGGTCCTCAGCTTTCTTCTCTCTGCCCTTTCCCAACCGGAGACCTCTACCTCCTTCCTCTCTCTCTCTCTCTCTCTCTCTCTCGGTCCCTCTAAAGGTTTTTACTGCCCTCCAAGAGTCGCTAATTAAATCCCGCGCCTCTTTATTTTTCGCGTTATTTCTCTTTTTTCTCTCAACTTCGTCAATTGTCACGGCCAGCCGAAGGAAAATAACGGCGGCAGCGCACCCGTGAAAAAACCTTTTATTCGTTTCGGGGGTGGGGAAGGAAATAAAAAAAGTCCGATCGAATGGAAAACGCGACACAGCAAAAGCCGGCGATAAATAAAAGCGTCCCGTGGCTTTAATAAAGAAACAAAAGGGAAAATGCCTTCAGGTTCGAATTCAACATATTTCCCTATTTATAATAAATATAAAAATAATAAACAATTAATACAAATACATTAATTACACTCATCACTTTATCTCCGGATTTTGTTTTGAATCTATTTATTTTCGTCAAATTAATGCATTTTTTATTTCTATGACTTCTCTATCATAAGGGAGGTACGTTCTGCCGGTTAACCCGGATTTTTTAAACTGCTTAGGTGGGATATAAGCATTGTGCTGGTGAGTTCTGTTGTTTCATTATCTAAGTTAGTCGCTAGGCAACACCCTTTTTTATGGTAACCCTCTGCTGTGGACGCAACTGTTACAGAAGTATTGTGTATACATATTAGAACATATATGCATACTTAAAAGTGTAAAACGAGTTAATATAACAGTTTCTATATGACCACAGTTCACCAGTCTTAATTATTTTTATTTATTCTATCTCCTTATCAGATATTTAATTCAGTGGATACCATATCAGCACTAGTTCAATGCTGGCATTGAAATTGGGAAATGTAACCTTTCTATAATTTATTGGCTAGCAAGCACTAGGCTTCTAACCATTGAAAAGAAGAGTAGATTAGACTGAAACGAATGTGTGGGCATTATTCTTTTATCTGAAAAAAAATTACAGTAAATGGTAATATCCGATTATTTTATTTCACCGTAGATCCACCCGGACATTTCGGTCGCTAATGCGTATACATAAGGAATGCATAAGATATTATAAACGCTGACGGTGGAAAAATTCGAAAGGTATATTTTCAAAGAGCCCAGCCTCCGGGCTGGCGAAATATGTGTGAATGGAGGCGCGGCGGGGAAGTTTCGCGAAAGCCGCGAACATAACAGAAAATAAGAGGCGCTCTGGGAATACTCGGCGGTGAGGGAGATAGAGGGGGAGAAAGAGAGGAGAAAGGGAGAGATAGCTGGCGGGCGGGCTTTGTGATAGAAATCCTGTGGGGTGACTTTGCCGGGATGAACCTGTTTAGAATTTTATCCGATAGCCGGGGGATCAGCACGGCCCCGGCCCAACGACCAACTTTCTTCCACGGGGGGGTAGAAACCGATTCCCGAACACCCGTTTACAGGTTTCAAGACTCAATTTGCGCCCCTCATTTTACCGGAGGTTTTCCAACGGCGTCGTTTAAAAAGTCTTTGCCCCTACTTTTTTTCTTTTTCATGAAAGCGATGAACAGATATTGAGTCATCGCTTACGGTCCTCTCGGCGTACTAAATTCCACTATACCTCTTTCACAAATGCAGCACAGAACGGATAATTAACTAAAAAAGAAAACACTAAAAAACGTATTAAATTATAAATACATTGTCACCTTAAGAATTACATTAAATATTTAGTGTACAGAATAGAGCTGTAAAATTATCCTAAAAAATAAATGAACAATGACGGAAAGACAACTATATCCATCTTGAGTTGCTCGACCGATTTTGGCTCGCAATCTTCAGTAGATTATAAAAATAGCATTATCCATCAGGTAACTAACGCGCCCCGGTGATCGAACCGAAAAATGTAAAAAAACATGCACAGAAAACAAGAGGAAGCTCCAGTAGAGAAGCGCCCTACTCTATATACTGCTGACCTTATACATCGACCCCCATCACCCTACCAATACCGACAATAACAAACTCTTATTCGGAAAATTCTTTTTCCCAGCTCCGTTTGATTGGACTACTAAAAAACACAAAAGGTATAAACTGTAGACTTTAAATTAATTTCAAGTACCGGGGAATGAATGAACCGGAGAAAGATGAAAGGAATCTTCAGTAATGGGGACTCTCCGACGTCATTTTCTTTTCAGGGACATCGGTAATCTGTTTCGAAAGGGGGACCAATTAGTTTCGCCCAATCTGACTGTCAGATGAGCGAGAGACCGTCTCATATAAAAAGAACGAGCTTATTTTAATGACTTCACGGATGCTATTTCATGTAATTGAATTACTTGACGGCATATCGGATACCAGAGTAACTTTCCATATTAAATACCAATAATTATTAGCAATCAATTCTATTAAGAATCTATATCCTATATACATGTACATTATATGCACATACATCGTATGCAGGAACATCATTTCCTATATCCAACTGATTAACCTTTGTTCAGAAAGTAGTGACATTGATTATGGGACAATATTTTAGCCATTTTTATAGTTTTTCATTTGTTATTGGTTATTTTATTCTGAAGCTTTTAAGATAGTTGTGTGGGTAGGTTTTGAAACTGAAAATGTATGTTTATTGAACTTCCAAACCGTTAAAGAACAACCTCCCCCGCCGTTCACCTTTACATGTATCAAAATAATTACTCATTAATGCTTGGTGGTGGTTTTTCATGTGTGACCCATTAATTGGTCTAAGATGAATGGCCGGTAGTTATTAATGAATGTCAGAATAAATTTTGTTTGGGTTGTATCCCCCTTTTTTTTACGTAAGGCGGAGAACTGAACAGGGTGATGTTTAAAAGAATGTCTGTTATCTGTCTCTTCCTGACAGAATGCTGTGCTAGACCGGTTTTGGCATCTCGAAATTCACCTTCGTCACGAACGGCACGTATAAATGCTGCATTCTTCGCATTAAATAGTTCCTTAGGCTCTATACAAAAACAACCGTATAGAGTACTCCATATAACAGCATTCCGTTAGATAGACATTTACACGGACCCAGCATTGTAGAAATGCTAATATTACGGGTCCCTAACAGGAACAAATATCTGAATGAACATATATTTAGGAATGAACCGAGCAATAACAATTTGAATGGCCCAACTATGATTTAAGGCTCTAGTTCTTATAATGTACTCAACGGTAGCGGTTAGAAAAGAATAAAATGTGAAGGATGTAAAAGACAAAATAAATCTGAACCTCGCTCAGCCCATAAATCAGTGTACATAGATCCCAGGGCTGTCCCGCGCTTCCTTACTGCCGGCAAACCACCATATATCAGGAAAAACCTGAAAACAAAAGAACCAAAATGAAGTAAGTGCTCTGTCGAACTTACTCACAGTGTTAATATGTGCCGGTATCCGGAATTCAAACGCGCATGATCTCTGTTCACAACAACTGAAAGTCGGCGAAAAATGTATTAACATTGCCGTAATTTAATCCTAATAAACGACTATAGTTTACACCTATTTATCCAGAATTACAATAGTATCGAAGATACAGAATATGAAGGAAACCCTTCAATATATGTTTTGTTACTGCGAAATGATGACCAGTAATGTACTGTCCAGTGTGAGTTATCTATAAATTGCATCTTCTGCATTCGGTCGTCGGTGGGAATGCACGAGTGGGCGCTGTTCTTCGGCTACAGAACATTACCGTAAATTAAATTTGGCTCTTGGCCTCGAGACAGGGGCAATATAGGAGGGGAACTGCTGATAAATTTGTAAAAACGAGGTCCGAAGACGCTATAAATAAAGACAGGGGGAACGGCCGAAATATGCGGCCGAAACAGAGAGAGAGGAGAGAGAGGACATGCTGCAATGCGGAAAATCAGCAAATATCGAGCAACCGGGCCAACCACCCCACCGGCCCGCCCCTTCCGACACCGCCTACCATCTACACCAATTACGCACACAATTAGGACATTTATACCTATAGTTTCTGGAATCGTACCGAACACACCCAATAGTATCCTAGACACAGAGGTCCCAGAGACAGAGGGCCACAGTAAGTGTACTAAAGACGCTTTCCACTGCTCTAGTTGGGGCCCGAACTATTGCTATTTATTTTCGGTCAATAACAAATAGAAGACATGCTGTGGTTCTTCCGTTCCCCTCGCTGATTCGGCCCTACGTTAGTCCGACTTCGCCTTCTCGCCGTTTCTAGTAGTAGGTCAGTGAGGCAGTTAAGCGTTCCGGTTTCCAAATTTGGTAACAATTTTACCGCGATTGAATCTCCGTTTCAAATAACGCTTCGTGTCACATTTGTGGCAACACGAAACCGCGGAAACCGATGAACCCAAACGCATGGATTTATCAAGCTGAAATGATGATCACTAAATAAGGACAATTAATGGGACGTAATGCAAAAATAATGGTCACTTGGAAGAAAATGTCATCCTTATATTGTACACAAAATATGATAAAAAAGAATGAAACCGATAGCTTTCATATATGTATGAAAAAGAATTGTCGGTTGGCCATCTCGTAAGGTTTCAGAGTGCAGTAAATCCTTTCAAGTACGGTCAAGTTCTCAATTTACACTTCCTCTCGGTGCACTATTATATGTAGATAGAGCAGCTACAATATTCCCCGCAAAGACAATTTCAGGTGTTTCCCTAGGAACAGACCTCCATGTTTTTATCGGATAGGGTATACAAAGAAAAATAATATCATATATATGATAGTGTTTCGTAGTGCAAGTAGATTTGAGTATGGGTGGAAAATATAAATCAAATATAATCAAATGGAAGAATTATCCCCGCCCACGTGTTTAAGAAATTTATTCATTTGAACCCTAATTGTAATTAAGGTTTTGGAATTCAACTTATGGAGAAATTGTCACAATTTCAACTTGTCATAAATACGTACAACAGAAATAAAATATATATGTTATTAAAATTAATAACTCGTTATTAATACTGTACGTTATCAATCTTAGGATCATGAGGTTGCCAGTGAAGTGACGTATGACCTATTTCTAATTTCTTCTAACCTCTTTGAATTTTAATACTGACAAAAAATGGCCATAAAGCCAAGCAGGGATATATTACTATTCATCGTACAGTATCTAGACAAAGATGTTCTAGGCCATATTAGACCTCTCATATCGATTCTGAATAATGAGTGTCACGGATCTGGTAATACCACGATATTTTTTGTACGATATTAAATTTCTTGTGTTGCACTCGTCAGGTCGACGGACCTGTAGTCCCATATGACTATTGACCGAACCAAATGTGTTGCATTTAAGTTGATCACAGGTTTAATGACTCCAATCGTTCGCTGTGGAGGGAACGGGGGGGGGTATAGGCGGGCGGCAATCGGAACCCCCTCGGGGCCCCAGTTAACGCCATTAGGTTCCGCTATTTGTTTCGACAATTAGCGGGGTTTTCCTTCGGTCACGGCCCATCGGCATCGCATCCGAAATCGCTCAACCGGGCGGTGGAATTCTGTGTCCGAGTGTTCGACACAAAGAGAAACGGCCAGCGGCAAGAGGAAGCGAAAAATTCCCAACCGAATTAGACCCGGGACCAGACAAAGAATGCCACTCGCCCACTCTCTCTCTCTCTCTCTCTGTCTTTCTCTCTCCCTCTCTGTAGTTGCAGAACGTCCCTGATGATTAATTCAAGGTTAGCTAACTCCAAACAAAATATATTGAAAATAATAAGAAATATCATTACGGAAAGAACCAGTTTTTTAGAATATTATAACAGTGTACAGCAGGATGTACAAGGCACGAAACAATGCGAGGAAAAAGTATGAGGGACTGACACTTTTTTGTGCGCTAGTGCTGATGATAAATAACCCCAAGCAAATTCCTGCTAATATTCATTTACCTCAACCATTTTCGCTGGGTGACGATGACGTCCGAGGAGGACGTAAATGGTCCGTGCATATATTCAATTGGTTTTATTTGGTTCTTGATCTACAGTTACGACTCTTCTAGTTCCTTATATTTTTACCCTTTCGATGGGACTCCGGTTCGGATACCGTTCTGAAGGGCCCTTTCTAGGGCACCTATTTTGAACTTAAGCGCTGACAGTTGGGCCATCTCCCACGGGGGGATTTATTTTCCGTTTCGTTCTCACCTCGCTAACGCCTCATCACTCCATTCTCACAAAGGGCGTACCCTTTTTAAATCTCCACTCGATTCAAATCGTGCCGTACAGTTGTTATTGCACCGAATCAGTTCTTACATAACCGAATAATTAGCATTAGGCATTGGACTCAGAGCGACGGTTGGGAGAAGACGGTTAGTAATGTTTAGAAGAAGCTCTCTCGGGTTCTATATATAGATCTTTCGTGTCAGTGCAACGTTAAATATGCGCCAGTTGCATTTTCAACATTCTCCCTTCCGATTATGGAGAATGGAACCTATGTAGGTGTAGAACCGGTTATTTTAGCTTACTCACCTACCCTGTTGCTGTATGAATTCGTCTTACTAACCCCTTTATTCAATCAACTGCTATTAATTTCCCTGGAGAGTTCGTGTAAAATTTACTCGATTTAATTTAACGTATCCCCCTAGGACTTGTAACCCCGTTTAACGTATACATATCACCCGTAACTACTGTTGACCCGCGTAGGGATATTTAAACAATAAAGGGCCGGGAATTTTAATTGTAAGTTATTAGAAATTATCTCGCTTTTTCGGTGCTATTTTGGACCAAAGTTCGGCATCTCACCGGTAGCGTTTCGTTAATTATATCGCGCTATAATTGACCAATTCGTAATTATACAGTTTTATCAGAGGAGTCGTAGATGTAGGTGCTAAAGGTCGAACTTCAAAACATAGAGACATACTGAAAACGATTCATCGAAAAGAAAATTAATAGAGTAGTTTATACGTGAATTTCCGTGGCAAGAAACTGTTTTTTAAGGGACATTGTCATTCAGCTGGACAGGGCTCTGTCAGGGGCTCGAAACGCGTTCCGGATTTTCAGCTTACAAGTTCAAGACCGAAATTTCGTTAATCGCTAATATATTCGGGCGACCCGAACCCCGATATAGGATGGGGGTTATTACGATTACAGGAATAGACGGTGGCAGAAGGTCAGGGGGAGAAGAAAGGGGGGCCGGGAGAAGGCGGCGATGAAGAGGAGGAGGAGACGGCGTTTAACGCGGGGGGAGAAGGAGAGAGTGAAGGAGAGCGGGAAGAAGAATCGGAAGGGTATAGAGGGCGCTGAAGGGGTCGGAGGGGTGGGTTGGGAGAGAGGCTGACCTAGCGCAAGGGGTGGGGTCGGGGCGCCGGGACGCCGCCGCCGTGTGGCGGCCAGACTGGGGACGGCCTAGAGAGAGGGCGCTGCAGTCGGGGACGCCATATTAGCGGCCAGAGGATCCGCGGAGCAGTGTGCCAGAGAGAGAGCCAGTGAGCCCTCCCCTCGCCTCGCCAGAAGAGCCGCCGGCCCGCCACTACACGCCGCCCACCGCTCACTACGCTCACTCTCTCTCTACTAACCCTCGCTCCACACGGCCCAACTCTATACCGGCAAACGCTGTCTCTTGTCGACCCCGTGTGATAATAAATTAAATAAATTTCAAGTAAGTTTTTCAAGAAGCACTTTTTCTGAATCATCCGTCCGATCGATCGCATCACATCCGTAGTTCAAAAACAGTATTCAATTTCTTTATCACCAATATTTTTTTTTCTCTGTTTTCTTCATCCACCATCACATCTCCGACCGACACATAGACGCGACATCCATAATTATTTTTTAACGAAACAAAAAACCTTTTGGTGAGTGTTGCGTGTGTGTGTGTGTAGGAAGTAATTGTGTATGGGGGAGCGGAGCACAGGGGAGGGGGAGGGGTGCGCCCCTTCGCCCCTCACCGGGGCCTACTTGCTCGTCGTACTGCCCCAGCCCCACCTGCCCGAACATAAGGATGCCGTCCTACATAATATCACCAAAGGTAATTATACCCAGTTTTATATATTTATCATCGCCGACCCCAACCCCCCTGACCCGAGTGCACGCCACGGCTCTGGAGAACCCGAGATACGGCCCCGTCCTGCCGATAACGTTCGGGACTCTAAGTGTCTAGACCGACCCCCCACCCCCCACGATCGATACCCGACTAGACAAAGTAGAGAACCTGCCCTTCAGTTTCGCCCTATACCAGATGAAATATTCTATTCATTTCCCGTAGTGTAGTTCATTCGTCGTAGAGAAAATTTTTAACACGAGAACTCATCTAATACCACCCCCCTTTCAATCATTTAGATATTTGTGGTGCATGAATTATATCTTCGTGTAAATTGTGCCATTTTCTTCACCCGCATCTTCTAATATTACTTGTGCCACTAATTTCCGCCCCCTAGATTATTAGAAAATTTAGAAAAGATACAATAAATACATTAAAATACGCAGAAAATATAAGAAAATATTTATAGCTACTAGTATTATCGATTTTAGTTTAGTAATATTTTAATATGAAATTGCCTTAAAAAATTATAAATTTGTCAGTACTCCCTGTAGAACTATCTATCTTTTCATGTTATCTGCAAACACTTCCTCGCAGAATTTTTCAATTTCCATCGATCCCGATTATTGTCGGATCGTAGCCAAGAGTTTCGGAAATGCAACGTGAGTTGCCCGAGTTTCATCAGTCGATAATGCGGCCCCTCGCGGCGAGGGGGTCAGAAAAATCGGTAAAATTAAAAAACAGGAAAACCGGGAGTTTGCGCGACGCGCCCGGTTTTTAACTAAAGTCCGGCGGGGGGCGCTATACTAATTTGTGTCAGATTTATATCGCCGCCACCAAAGTGCTGCCAACTTGGCGAGGAAAATTCCGTCGGGAGCCGGTCGCCGGTTATCGATCCTGCAGAGGAAGGGGGAAAGGCTTCGCGTTCCATTCAATTCCCCGGTAGGAGCCGGTACGGCTGAAAACTTAAATATTTACGCTTTCGTCTAGACTGCGGCCAATCAAATATGAATGGTCGCCGGTAGGCAATTGTCTTTCGTAATTTCGGAAGCGGAAGCCATTACTGTGGCCGGTGTAGGTACTAATTCCGATAGAATTCATAAATTCGCCACCGTGGAAGGTCAAATTTTAAATATTATTTCCCCTACGTCTTCTTGTAAATATGCACCCGATGTCCTGGGACGACTTCTGGGGGGACTGCAAAGAATTTGCCATTGCAGAGGTGCAGGAGTGGAGATAAGAACCGGGCGGTTATCCGGTAGACTAGGGCAGAGCAGGAGCAGGGTCAGGTCCACCGCACGCTTATTTAGACCGGGAGCCGGTGGGCGTGCAGCAGATATTTCTCTCCGTTGGCCTCGGACGTTAATTAACCGCCGAGGAACAATTAGTATAGTGATGAACCGGTTTATGCACAGGGGAGCTCTGACCCGGCCGGCAAAGATTTTTAATTATGCCGAAAAGAAAGAAAAGACGGCAGAAGAAAAGCTTTCTCTACGTACTACGAGAAGTCCGCGGGGTCTTGACTCGGTCGGTATCGATCCGGAAGGAAGTGATAACTAGGCAGGTAAGGGCGTTTAAACGCCCGTCCTGAACAACGAAGAAGATAATAATTTTTAATCCCATTCTGATATTTCCCCAATTTCGAATTAATTGGGCTAATCCGGCATTTGTGTATCAATTAAATTGCTTCGAGGGGACTGGAGGGATAAGTTTATGGATTTTATTTGATGCCGAATCATTTTAATCTATAGAAATGGTATTTCGTTGAATACTTCTGCTTTATAGAGATGCGAAGGGCCACTTTTAATATCGACCACGCCTGAGGTCAAAAAGAGTAAAAGACCTTGTAGGGTGCGTTCAGTAGGCATCATGATCGCATCACTTTGTTTAGCAATTTCCATAGTGCTTTTAAACTTAACTCTTCGATATTTTAGACTTTTATTTTAGTCTGTACTGGGGTGGGTCTCAGTCTCGGGCCGCTAGCCACCACATTCGCAGGTTATTGGAACGCTCAATTATATAGCGGGAGGTTGGTGCATTATCCGGTTCGTTAACGAACGGGGAAAGAGCTCTGTCTGTGCAGAACGGTCGGTAATTGGTGAAGGAACCGCTCTACAGCCTTATGCCTCTACAGCTCTATAGTTGCAATTTGGGGGTCGGCGCCGATTAAAGGTCAACACCCAACTAATAGAAACTCTTTTTAATATTTTTTATGAACTGGGAATTTCACGGTCCAACGAAAGCCCGTGGGGAGTGTACAATCGGCCGAACGCCGGTAAATTACCTGCAGATTGCACCATTATCTTATCAAGGAGGCCCCGGGACTATTGTGAGTCCCTGATAATGTTTCTCTCCTTCCGACCTTTCATTGAGGATAATTTGTCCCCCCGACATCGCGGGGGTAGTAAATTACTAAAATTTAAGCTCTTTCACCGACCGATATTCAATAGTTATTACTCCTAAATATTTATCTTTTTCCTCGTATAAAATCATAAATTTTGTTTGCAATCAATTAATTATTATAAAGTTCGAACGCATATTTAAATATTTCCCCTGACCTGACACAGTTTCGGACCCATTTACGGGTGCATAATTTAGCGTCCTGCCATAAATCATACAGCGGCATATATTAATAAAGTTTGCGGCGAGAGTTGTTTCTATCTGGTTAGGAAAAATAGATTCGGTTTCAGTTTCAGTGTGTCCTGTTTCCTAAATATAGTCGTTAAAACAATTTCCGTTAGGAGGGAGCTATTTACGGAAAAGTAATCGCCTAAACTGTAGCTCCTGTGACGTGGGGCCGGGCCCGGGCTACGGGAGTAATTAGAAGCGGGGGAGGGCGCGCACACGAGCACACTCGCGGGAAGCTCACTCGGTAATTAGGAAGCACTTGATGCAATTCGAACGCGGGCTCTGCCCCGTTAGTTGTGTTTATTACAAATAAGGCTTCGCCATTTTTTTGTTTTTATAAAGGTCTTTCCGCGAATATTTCCGACCGACAGCTGTACTATGGGAATTTTTTTTAATTTTGGCCTCGGGCGCTAGGGACATCTTCTCTTCATGGGTTTCTTCACTCCCCTCAAGGAGTCAGTTCAATAATTAAATCGATTCCCAGCTCGTAACATGGGCGTTTCTCCAAATCGAAGCTCTTATTCAACAGGAAATAGTTAGGATAATTTGGAATCCTGCCGTTTCTAATATAGATTTGTTGTTAAATCGGGGGTTATTATAAAAATCTATTTTTGTACCGTTAGGGTTATAATAGGTAATAAGCTTGGAAATTAAGCTCTCAATGGTGGGATTCCCCTTTAAATGAGATATGGTTCGAATGAAGCAGATTAGAGTTCACATATTGGATTTAAATTTTATTGGAATATTTTATAACGTCCTTGTTGACTGGGAGGCATAATTGGAGCTGCGCTAAACTGCACCCGAATACGCAGTACTGCTGCCCCCCACCATCGGGTGTTCCTCCCCTCCCCTTGGGAAGGCCGACATCGATTTTCTCTTTGTCGCCCGGCGGGCTAAAATTTTTTAAAGGCTTCATCCGGCTCCCTAACGCCGCGGCGGTAAGCAGATTCGCACGTAGGTCTGCACAACGGCCGCACACCTGTCTATTCCCAGACGGTCGCGGGAGCAGGAGGAAATGCGGCGGTGGTAAAGAGCTGGGCAGGTACTGCGGCAGAGGGCCGGGGCACAGGCGCACGCCCGGTAGCCTGTCGGCCCGCAACGCCCCAACCAGCCCTCCTCCACCCTCCTCACTTAACCCCCACATTCCAATTATTGTAATACTGTCATCCCTCTTCCTAGAGCCAAATTAATGAGCTTATTTATTTATCTGTGTCAAAAGGAGCCATACCTCCGGAATAATTTTTCCGTCAGTTCAATATAGCAGTGATAACGTGAACTATGGATAAGTCCATAGCATAGAGGACGATGGTATTGTCACCATTTTTGGCTTCTCGCCACCATCATTATCATTCCGTTGAGAATTTCAGTACTGTTCTTCCTAACGTATCCGCAAAGTTGACCAATTTTAACTGATTCACAAAATACCTTCAAATAGTCTCTAATCGGCGATTTTAATCATTTATTAAAATAAAGCCCTCGCAAATTTCCGATATAAATACTGATTAATTTATTTAAACCGAAAAATAAATTAATGTACAAGTTTAATAAAAAAAAGTATGGCACTTTCCAAAGCAAAAATTAATGGTGTTATCAAAGAGGAATTTTTGTGAATTGTGTTGTGACTTTTTGGTTGGATATATCATAATGATGATTTAATGTTTGCCTCCATCACCAACTTAATACTGGGCCAATTAGGTCCTGCTGTAAATTATGGACGGAATACGGTTTTTTATTTCGGTGAATGAAGTGAACGAGAATAATGGTGCCGGTCGCTAAGCGGGCGGCGCCTCCGACCGCCCTGGGCTGTAGTCGGAAAAACAGAAATTCCCCGTTTTCATTTCTAGAAAATCGATTTCAGCCGTGCCCGTCCTAATGGTCCGCGGACACGTACCGCTGCGTGCAAGGTACGCACTTCCCGGAGCCTCCAACTTATCGGACCTGACGTGCAGGCGGTGTTATCAAGAAATGGCCTCTGATTTAGGTGAATTGGTGAGGGGGCCGATATTCGAGCCGGAAGAAATTATGTGGAAATTCGGTCAATTTCTTCGGTATTTATAGCCGACAAAAACTGTAGAATAATTAGATTTTATAACTCTTCGTGTATAATCAAATGCTAAACGAAAACTCAGTTGAAAATCCCTTTGTGACGTTTACCTCAAGGTTTGAAACCTGAGAGGTTTAAAGTCCTTATTCATTTCCTAGGTATTTAATGCAATATGAATGATTCTGTAGATGTCTTTAGCACGCAGATCTAATCGGCCACGTTAATTAATACGAAAAGACAAGAGGTAATTTCAATGCCCTAATCCCAACGGAAGGCGTTCTACCCACAGGCCAAAGTACACTCAAGCCGCTGTCCCACTATAAAGTTCTGAACATTTTTCGGAAATTCATAGTATTGTAGTGTTCTTCATTTTTATGAATGCATTATTCCTTACTTCATGATCAAATGTAGTCGGTATTTCAAGTTGGATTGTAACTTCCGAGTGCAGATATAACGTCAGAGGATATTTTTTTAAAAGGAAGGCGTGCAGACCAACCGGCGTAGTGACTCACCGCCTGGCAATTCGTATTACAGACTGGTGCCCGACTTCCCTCCGCTCTGCTAACCCGCTACATAGACAGTCGCGCAGGCTCTAACCAGCGCTGAATAAATATTTAAATTGGACCAAATAGAACGGCCGGTTCAACATCTGGCCCGCCGAGAATAGAAAGGGGGTAAAAAACGCTATTTTTGAACTTGATATGGCCGCGGCTGAACATCGTTTTTAATCTTCCTCGGACTACCGCAATGCGGCTAGCTGTCGGCCCTTTTTTGGTTTCCGGAAGCGGCGGTCGCCACAAGTGCGAGCGGCTCCGATTATTGGCTCGGCGCAGTTCAAGCAGCACGTACATTATCTCAAAAATGTTCATAAACCACTGTACATAGCATGTCTTAAGATGTACAGAATGCATTTAACTGGGCAATATCTGTGTTTCTTGAGACCAATGTGTGGTTTTGAGATTCTCAGAAAAAAAAGAATTCTTAACCAACTAAAAGGAAATGCCAAACTGCAATGCCATTTCCTACAATGCTATCAGCAAAATTGTAAACGAAACAACACTTCAATACTAACATAAATCGTGAATTTCTTTGCCGTGTTTATTGTTCTGTAGAACAAGGAACAGGATACAGCGAACGATATTATCGCTCACAAACAACTCAAGTTCTGCCTTTGAATTCGGCTTCTCGATGTGGTCCGGTTATGTAACGTTTTTGCTTCAAGAAAAAGCGATAATAATCGCCTGTTTCCCCGTTACCAGCTATTTTGTCGTGGGACCAGATCGGTTCGTGTCTCTCCACTAACAGTAGTATATGGAACTATTCCGTACATTTGTACACATCCTCCGCAAATATTCCAAGTCTTTGGCGAACCACCGGCCCAACATTAAAGTCTCTTCAACACGATAATTGTAAACTAAATTCTATCTCTAATTGTAAATGATTAAAAATCCAATAATATTTTCTATAATGAACTTCAATATTTGACGACTTTTCCTCCTTAAACTAGTTCGGATAGTTTATTGAACGTGACGAATATGTGCACTATAGCACGGAAGCTACTGATGTCTCGGTAAATTCCCTCGGATGATGTAAGGTGACTGTAAATGAATGTGAGTTATTGCAGGCAACAAGAAGCGTTATTTCCCAAGAATCATTTCAACCAGATTATAGCGTATACAATTATTATTCATTCTGTCATATACCCCGGTAAAGGCTCAGATAATTAATAAAGTTCGTGTTTTAAATTAAACTTTTCTAAGGGACTCAAAATATAATTCTCAATATGAAACATCGCTATTCCTTCTTGATTTTTAAAGTCCGTCCAGAACGCAATATTGTCCAGATTCGTTCAAATATGAAATTGAAATTGGATCGATATACATTTTTCGGGTTAATCTATCCAATCGTCGTTAAGTCAAAGTGGGAAAATTATGCAAATCTATCGTCCTTTTAAACGAGTACTTGAAATTTTAATTTCCGAATCTAAAGATACTACTTTCCCAACGCAGTTATCTGAATATTTCATGTAGTTAGACTATTTTCATATTGCCCCTTATTATTATTTCGCTATTCCACTGTATCTGTTGATCAAATTAAAACAACTTATCAAAGCTCAAACGCAAAATCTCTCTTTGCCCCGATTTAAATACGATTTGAAACGGATCGAGCACGGGGTGCCTGGATCTGTATCCTGTAACAATTTCCTTCGGAGCAATAATGAGAACTGTATAATAAGGTCGATCAAAATCTTGATAACAAGAATGAGAGATTGTACTGCGGTTTCCCACAATTATTAGCCTTAATTTAAATCTGTTACGGCTTTCATTTCTGCATTGTCCTGTTTTAAATCACTCCTGAAGGATTCCATCCGGGATATTCCCCTCTGGTTGCTGTAATTAAGTTCTTACGCTTAACAGAAATAAAGATAAAAATAAACTTATTTACTTTTAAATTGAAATCACGCTGTATCTGTTGCGATCATCTCATAATGGTTTTCATAATGCTCATGAATTAGCAAATTATCGGAAGATAAGTATAACGGATCAGATGCAGCATCCTTTCAGCACTATCCTCATTACTGTCTCTAGTTAATGTACCGTAGGTTTTCCGACTCGGTTAGGCTTGAATAATATCTATAGTTATATTTGAGAGCTCTATCTAAAGAAACACTTCGTGAAATTAACCGTTCGTTTGGTGAACTGTGTCCGAAATGATTCAGAGCGAAGCGAGTTTTCCCTTTTGATCCTACATCAGCCATGGAGCTGGCTCCAGTCGCAGAAAACCGGTCTAGTCGCGGACCTAAATAGCCCGGAAAAATTATGGCCACTCCCAAAAAAACGATAAAGTTACAACGAAATTCGGCACTTTTCTTTCTCTTTGTTTGTTGCTCAAAAATCATCTGAGGATTGCACAAATGTACAGAGGCGAAACAATTGCAGGAAATCAAGCCAGAATAGGAGATCCCATTCACTGTGGAGGTCCCGCCATATTTAACAATGAGTGATTTAATCGCCATTTGGCAGAGTCAGATCCACAACTCTGGAACTTTCCATCCTTACAGAAAAACTTACTGAATTTCGCAACTTGCGATGAAACGTTTAAATATTTATTTATTAATATTCCTTTCATTATTTAATTTTGGAGGTATTTTAGAGACAACCAAAGTTTGTCGGCAGTCTATAAGTCTGAACTCTTCCTTTCATTCGTTTTAAAGATAGGGACTGTCTATTTTCCATTGAACCGTTTATCTGGACATTATATACTACATGGTTCAGGTAAAAAATTGTTGTTTTAATCAATTATAGGTGCACACAGGTTTGTAAATTTGGTTTAACAAGTAGTGGTACTGACCCCTGTTATTACATAACAGGGCTATTGTTTTATCAGTATTGTCCGGCTTCTCTTGCCCGTCGCACTGTCCACTCACGAGATAAAACATTTTATTAAATTATATAATGAAACGGCCGCCGTCAGGTATTTTTATAATCTATCCCATTTTCAACGTAGACAAATTGAAACGTGTCTGGCTTCAGACAAATCTATATGAATATGAAGTATTTACCTACGCCCTCGGTGATACGTTGATCGAATATCTCGGAATTTAATGTAATTTATCTGAGTTTATGTGAGTTTTCTAATTTAGATCGGTTCAGTAATTTGCAATACTATTTGCGCTCTAATTTGAAAAAAGTATTTGTCGTAACACGATAGAAATTCCAATAGTTTCCGTGTCGCAATATCCGTCTGGCAGCAGTTTTTATTTTCTCCCATCTCGCATACGGCAAAATGTTTTGCATATCTGCAAGTGCACGATCACGCACACCCAGACAATGTTTATGTCGCCTAATTTCCTCGTGAATTTTTCGGGCTTTGAAATAACGGTCGTGACACTACCTGGGGATAGAACCTCCACGAATTTCCGATTCAAACTTCGGACTGTTAGACACAACTGTTGGGCATTTTCAACAAACCCTGTATTTTTATTTCTCTGGAAGCAATTACCGACAGTTTATTTAGTGCGTGACCCGGCCCCGGCTCCGACACGCATAGGACCCCCACCTTTTTTTTTGTTCAACAAAACAAATCGAGCCCGAAATTATTCAGAATGATCGGTCGCGTTTATTACCGGGAAAGTATTCGGCCGTTGAAACCAATTTTCAGAGCATTCTGGCCACTTCCTTTTACCGGAATGTATCTGGTTAGCAAACCCGGCGTCAGAAATAGCCGATAAGAATCCGCTACTTGAAACTAGACTTTAGGAAATTTTCCGATCCATAATGCCTCCCGCCTCTATTCTAAACATAGCCAACGGGAGGAAATATTGACCGGCCTATCGGCGGAACTTAATAACAAACGTTTTATCTTTCCAGCGCTGCCCGCCCGCCCTAATGGAACCGCGAAGTCTGTCTCGACTTTAACCGCCGTCCTTTGGCGTGCTTATTTAATTCCGACATGTTTCCGCCGGCGCACGTAACGTTTGCCTGTACACTGCTCGATTTAAAAGTAAAATTGTTTGCAAGTTAACAGCCTCCTAGTACTCGGTGGCCGCAGGATATAACCAAAGCGGTGTTGTTTCTAAACAAAATTCTATATTTCTTCTTTTGTGCTCGATATATTATCGTACAGGAAATAATGAAATACTTATTTCGGTACTATCCGTTCTAATTATAATACAGCATTAGAGTATCAAGTGACAAAAAACCATATTCCTACCCTACCCGCATAATTACCTCAGTTTTTATATCATAATTCCTCTGACACTATTTTCCCGCATTATCGGACCTTATCGCCATATTTACAGGCCACCAGTCGCACATTTACAGCCATAAAGAAAAAACTGCCGCATTTTCCCTAACACAGATCCCACCGTTATTACTCTGTGTTGCAGTTAATTCTAACGTTTCTGGCCCCCCGAAACAATTGCTTTGCTTTGAATATTAATGCAGCAAAGAAATAAAGGTATCCATTGGATTGAATCTATTTCTAGTTGGACATTCAATTGAAACACGAATTTGGAATGAAACAATTAGCCTATTCAATATAAATATACTGTTTAATATCTTCTAAAAACAAATAATATCGTCGTCGACAGAGTGCCGTAACACGTATCAGGAGTGGATTTAAAATTAAAATCTTAATCGCTGAAATTGAATTTCTCTGTTCCATTCTCAGTGTATTCAACTTCAACAAGCGATAAATAATTACGTCCAAACTCAAGGTTTAGAGTCTACGATCTTAGTAGGGCAAGTGTATAATGCCATTGAAACACGTTATGGCAAACTAAAATTAATTTAGGAACGAAGTTATTTGAATGACTGGTATAGTCATATTGTAGTGAACTCAAAATGTTCTATTCGAAATGAATTACAGACGAAATATTAATTTTCGGGTAAAATTAACATGTCGAAAGGTGGACGGCCGATATTGTTATTAGTTAGTGATTCGGTCTGATTGGCAAGCGCCTCGCTACCGTTAGAAGGGCATCACCTGCAGATCCCTCTCCTACCTCAGTTACGGCCATACTTCACTGAGCTTTATTTAAACTTTAGAAAATAACGCTCTAACAATTATAATAACGACGAAATATTTATTTGGCGAATAAAAGAATCGAACACATGAATTATCATCAACCGAGCCCGTGTTTCGAAAGAAACCGTTTTGGGAAATATTTCTGCACTTAAATAATTACATGTATTTCGAGTTTAGCGATAGAATTGTAGTAAAACAACCCGAATAATTCATTGAAAGTCTCTTTCAAATCTGGAGATATATTTTTCAGAATATGTTCACAAACAAAGCCATTTGCCTTCTAATTAGAGTTATTAAAAAATGAGTCGTGTTTTTCTGTTTCTACTCTCCTATTTGGTACTAAGCTAACCACCTTTGAAAAATGAAATGTGTTTACTAACAATTACATTTTATAAAGATATTTATTCCCCGAATAATAATTTCAAATTTTTCATTAGTTTATTATTTAGATTATCACGTTACCTTTTTGTTCCCATTGTTAGAACTTATTTTGTGTAACTATTATGTATTAGGTCCTACGTTAGGTTTTCTGCCATTGTCAGTAGGATTCCGTCCGGGCACGTCGAGTGCCGATTGAGCATCCTGTTCGCACTATCTATATTATTTGTAGTTTTCTTACATAATTACCTTACGTTATAACTCAACGGAAACAACATTCCTTGACGAAATTGAAAACAATTCAACCCCCAAAGGACAATACTGTTTTATTTAACCTTCGTCTCATTATATTGCTGCAGTTGTACAGTCGTGGTATTTACCTTGTCGATAAAATGACGCCTATCGTCATAAATGTTAGCTTCGGCCTAAAGCCGCCAAAGGTTGGGTGTTAGGGAACCACTACTATTACCGATACTAATCCAGCAATTTAAAACAAAAATTCAAATGTCCCTCGTGTTATTGATATTCTTATTTACTTTTCGTAGATGAATGGGACGTTCAAGATATCTCTGACCGTGACTAATTGGTGAATACTCTCGAAAAAAAAATATAGTACGCGACACACTTTTTCATTCTCTCTCTTTAATTTTTAAATACACGAATTTAAAAGCTGTCCGAAATTTCTGCCACACTAACAGGCCAGTGTGACCGGAACTAATTAATATAACATAATCCGTTACAGAGCTACTAATCTCTCCTAGTCGGCTAAAAATGAAATTCGGCAGTTAAAAAACTGCCCAATTTGTGGTTTCATTTCAGGATTTATCGTTTTAAAAATTAAAAACCAAAACTGGAATTAACGTGAAGGTACTAATTTGTTGGCTACGGAAAACAGGAGGCATCCTTATTATTCGGGACAGCGTCGTGTTACCAGCAGAGGAAACCCGTTAAGGAGATATCGTCTGTCTAGTAGAAATTGTATACTCGCAGTTTCATTTTTCACTATGTCGAACATTTAAAAATTGTTGAAACCTCAACTATGTACGTATTATCTATCGTTATTATACGAAATTTTAAATCACATGACGCCAATGATCCTCAAGGGAGCAGCCTATGAATTTCGGTAAACTATTAAATAGTAAGCGTTAATATTAAATAATTTTTTAAGCACGAATTAAAATTGTTTATGGCCATATTTAATGGAGTGCCAACAAAAAATTTTCAATTAGTTCGTATTAGAGGATAGATCTAGAATTCTTTGTAAGAACTCGTCATCACACTGACACCCACAACAAAACCCATTTGTACTATACGGCGGAGTCTATTCCTCCGTAGAGAAATTATCGTAGGCGCAATTTTATTTCAGGTTTCATTTCAGACAAAATATATAAATTAATTTATCCTTAACTTCGAACTCGGGGGATGGATGAATTAGGTAATTGGATGGACATTACGGCATTAATATAAGTGTATGAGGTACTTGTGCGTGGCGTCTGTTTGTCCATTACGTCTATTGTCCATTACTGAGCCCAGCATATGATAGAACAAGAGAGAGAGAGAGAGGGAAGTATTAATCTCCGCAGACATATATAGAAATTCCCGAACATTTTTATGCCAGGTAATATTGGCCTTGTGTTTATTGCAATTGTTTTTGTGTCCAGGCTTCATAGCACGAAAAACGCAAATTACCAACACAACTGTCGGTTTATGTCGGGGACAGGATGCGGGCGCTTTTGCGATAAATTCCGGAGCCCGTTTGAAATTTCATGGCCGCGCCTCAGTCGGTTGAACCCGTTGAGACGAAACGATTACCCGCTCCGAAGAGTTTTCCACCTACGAGAGATGGGCAACCGAGAGAGCCCGGCAAATATCTTCTTATAACTCTTAGGCTTCGCCAAATAGTCGCCCGATATCCTTTACCGGCGTACCGATGTTGTTTAGCTTCAATGGGACGAGCGAACCGAGGCAGAATTTGAAAAAATTGAGCAATCGGATAACAGTGATGTAACATAACCTTGAACAAACAATTGTTTTCTTAATTTTCATAAACCATTTTCATATTCGGTACAAAAGTCTAGGACTCGTTCTGCTGACTAGGAGAATAACAGCAAAGTTATATTTTTTGATCCCTATTTTAACTATTAACTATTATTTCGCCTATAGCTAATATAATTTTAAACCGCTCGTCCAAACTGCGTTTAAATTCCATTATCAGAACCATAATCTGTTAATTCCCCGTTAAAAATATCTGCTGAACAACCCAGCGCTTCATTTTAATTGGCCTAAGAAACTTTTGTAGATATATATATCTGAAGGATATTTTGAATATTATAGAGAAACTATTATTTCTCTCAAGTTTTCCATGCCTTATGTGATAACAAAACATTCGAGTACCGAGTACTGATATGAACACCGGTTGGTCATATCTCGGGATGAATATTTCTGGGTTTAGTTCATATCCAGCGTTAGGGTCAAAAGGCGATACGGTCCGAAAAATAAATGAACATTCTTGAAATCGCCACCGACAATCTTCCTACAATTCGTACAATTAATTGCTTGTAACTGTTTTAATTGTGCTTTAGATACGCAGAGATTATTGCAAAAAAAGGCGGTCGGATTCTGTATTCCGTTTCCCAAAATAAAGCGAAGCATGTCAACCTGAATGTTATTCATCATCTGCACTATTTCATCTTGTCACATTAGTATCGCTTCAGTGTACACCTTTGAATGATATTACACCCTTAGCTATTGCGTTGTTTTAGTTATAGATTTAAATCAGGACCTCTCAAGCGAGCTCTATACATTTTTTATATTATAAAAAAATCTAAAAAATAATTAATGTATATATTAATTTTCCAAAGATGAGCTTTATTATTGCTGTATTTCTAATGAAATAGAAATATCTGAAACAAATTTTAATCGTATTAAAATATATTTCGTAAACGTAGAAATAATTTATATAGCATTGTAAACAGTATAATATTCTATAACCGATTCGAGTGAAGAAGAATTTTGAAAGCATATAAGGTGTTGCAAATTATGAAACAGTAGTTGCACGAATAGTTATTAGAAATTAATGCTAATAATATTTCCCGTTCTCCGGCGTAGTACACATGCTACGCTGAAATGTAATTCTAAATATTTTCTGTACTTTGTCGAAATTCGGTTCGGCGGATGTGCCGAATCATTAATTTCCCGTGTAATTTCACCCCAATATGTAGATGCTTTTTTAGACACGGACCGTATGCAATTAGGGCGTAAATCTAGTGTAACGCCGGCGAGCCTGTAGAAGATTCGCGAGATGAAAAGAAGATGAAAATGCAATGTGGAAAAGCAAAAGACTCTCCCCATCTTTTAAATGCGGAAAATTGGGGCGAATAGTTTAACGGCCCGTTTCGACCAAGGGAGGGTGATCGACCTCTTATCCTATGGACATTTAAGTTACTCCATTAACATTCAGAGTGGGGACGAATAAAGTTAGAGTTTTAATACAGTCTAAAAACTGAAATAACCTAAATAAGATTTTGAATAAAACATGTTGGCAAAGCGTTCTCCTGAAACGTGAAACTGACGATTGGAGTCAGCGAAAACTTTTGGTCCGATACAAAACCGGTTTAGCTTCTCACCATCCTTAGTAGAATCCCACGATGATGTTCGTTCGTTTATATAATATGGCCGCCATATAATATTTGCCTAAGAATGGGATCCGGTACTTCCAAATGGACCAACTGCAGGCGCGTATTATGCAAATGGAGCTCCGATATCAGATGCAGCTACGGCATATTCCCGACTTCATTTTCGTACTAGAATTCCCCGATAATCAGCGGTACGGGGCTTGAACAAAAGACAAAATAATTACTTCCTTAAAATGGAGATATTTTACGTCGGTCGTTTCCTTTCCCTCAAGACCGCAGTAAGTAACGCCATGCAGTTAGTTGCTAACTTTGGTTAATCGTACCGAAACTGTCCAATTATTCGTTGGTATAATGAGTAGAGGTACACGATATAAGGTCAAGGGTTTACAAAGAAGGTTACAAAGATTTTAGTTATATTATTTAGGCGTATACTTATATTTGCAGCTCCAGGTATACTATATTCTACTAGTATAGTAATATATATGGACAGAGAGTGTGAGGGGGGAGAATATAATGTTCTTTAAAGTGATTAATACAATTGAAACTTATGTTAATAATTACCTCCTCTTGCAAAAATTATTTTAAAACCTTTTTGATCTTCGCAGAACTTAAACCCATTAAACTTGTATTGTATTTCATTAGCGATAACATCTGGGACAAGGGGCAGGTGGACAAATAAGGCAAACTCATTTGTATATCTGGAAAAGGTTAGCGGCTCGGGTTTGCATACCTTAGCGAGGATTTAATGAATACTGAAATCGCCCGCCTTTGATTATAAGAAATGGGGTCGATAAAATGGGGTGGCGCGCATTAGGACCTCCGACTAGCACTGAACGCTCACCAATTAGTCACCGCGTTTCGTGCTAGTGCTAGTGCTGGTTCAGGCCTCTATTGACGTCCCTCGCTCCTCTCTCTCTCTCTCTCTCGCCCTTCCTCTCCTGCCGCTTATTAAAATGGCCTCGAACGGCCCTTTTACTCGATTTACGCCTATTCGGTGAGCCGATTAATGAATCGGAGGAAAATATTATCGCGTTATGGCCAACCGATTTCCTTGAGCCAGACCGCTTCCGGGGTCCGAACCTCGGCTAAACGCCGGTCACCTAGAACACTATTCGATCAAACAGTGGAATCGACCCCGATTTCATTATGCCACGCCCTAATTAAGTACAAAGTATTATACATTCTCTACACAGTAGTGTACGTACACTATACTGAGACGTGTATACTAAGCCCCGTATGATGAATAAAACAAGACATTTCATTTTAAGTAGCACGAGCTTATCAAAACTGAGACATAACATAGACGACCAATATTATTATTAATAATATCGTATTTTCTGATTTTTGTCAGAGTTTTTCTAACTTCAGACTCGTGGTTACTACGTGTACAAACTGCATTATGTAGAATTAGGCTTCGCGTGATTCTGGGGGCTCGACAAGATCCGCTGTCGGATAAGCCACCCACACTCCCGTCAAAAATACTTCCCCTCGCCCTTTTCCAACCCCACCTTTCACTCCCCCATTAACACGTTTCCTCGAAAATAACATCTGTTTTATAATTTGAACTGTGTAACAACTGTTACCGGCCAAGCGGTAACTCGTAAATGGTAAGATTTAACGGTAGTAAGGCTGTACAAAATTGTGTTCAGAGAAACGACGACACGCGTATTAGACAAGACTGATAGTGGATTTTTTTTTATCGAATCCGATTTGGACTTAATTCGAGTTTACAATCGTCCAAAAATAATGTGGGCCATGCTGATCATACAAGTGATGCCTCACGGAAACTTTATATAAAAACTCGAGCTTTAAATTAATTTCCACGACAAAAACAATTCGTTACTGCATTAAACAGATAACAGATTGAAGAGGAGATAATAAATATATTTCGGGCAAATAATAGACGGCAAATTTGCCAAGGCGTAACAATCAATTGGAGAAAGTATAGCCGCGGATTGTGTTTTTACGAATTCTGGTGGATTCGGGCAAAAACCGCTCGGATTGGCTGCACTGGAAACTACATTTAGACCTAGATGGGGGGAAGCCAGGCTTTTCCTTTGATTAAGCAAACGCATTACACTTTCTGTGCCCAGTTTTGAACTCAGTTCTGAACTTGACTCCCACGAGATGGAAGTCGGCGCTTCGAAAAATTAACTTTTCACTCAGCGAGAGGACGTTTTAAAGTTGGTACGCGACGGTTTCGCTGAACTTTATAAAAGATCTGTGCGCTTTCCTAAATAAGCATATCAGGGTTCGGTCTGCTGTTTAACCCTTTAGCTGCGCAACACGTTTTGAGATTATGTGCTAGCAGTGCGCACATATTTTAGTAGTTGCGTTTTTACTCGTGTTGAGCAGTTTGACGATTTTGCCATCTTATAAAAATTGCCTAATAAATTATATTTATTATTAATACAAATAAATGATATTAAAAATAACAAACTCGCAGTACAACTTTATAAAACTAATATAAATATTTCAATTTAATACGTTTCAACATGTCCTATTCAGAATACTAAGAACAACTGAGTGTACGCGTCTGATTTTCTGAACATAATTATGCAGGCTCGGACATGCTCGTAGCCGTAAAACTAGTAATAATAATACTAACCAGTCGTGGGGAGCAGTAAACGTAAATAATACGCAACGAAAATAGCCGTAATGAGCAGAAAACTAATTTAAAACAAGGCGCGAAAATACTCGTTCGGAGCTTATGGGTCGCAGTTTTTTTTTTACTAATATATACGTGTAGAGCAGCGAAAGGGTTAAAAGTAGAAAAGAAAGAAAATCTACCACGAAAAGATACACCGAACGATGATTTGATAGGTATTTGAACTGGTGTAATAAAGCGGGTTATCTGGTACGGAAATAGTCTATTCTGTCTGGTAGGGAGAGCAGATGGGACACTTTAATGAACTGGGTACACGCATCGCCCTACACCGCCGGTCACGACAGCCAACCCTATACATCGAGTTTTACGATCGATTCAATAAATAAAATCCGTTTTATTGAATCGTCCGGATCCTTTATGGGCATTCTGAAACCGGGTCTCGGGTCCATTCATCGAAAATACATTCAACGTCGATACACGTATCGTTTCACTTTCCGATCAATCATTTTCGACCTTATCGAAATGATTCATGACTGTAGCTAAATATGCCATCTAACAGTATTTATCATATTATCGGTAGCAACTGTCATTCCGGTCAGAAATTATAATACTGACAGACAAGAATTCGAATCAGTTATACCGTAGATTTCGTGTGTTTCTGTCTCCTCTCGCTGATTTGGTCTTTTTCTATAGCAAAAGACCGAACCGGCGAGAGGAGACAGAAACACACGAAATCTACGGTATTCCAACCCCTCGCAGACCACAAAACAGGTACGTTAAACTCGAATCAGTTATGTTAAACGTACAATATATAGGAAGAAATATTGTTGATTTATAAACAATTTAGATAGCATCCTGTTTATAAACCAATTATTTTTTAATTAAATTTTTGGTTCTTGTTTAGAGTTCAGACTGTATGCAATTTCCTCGCATATTTAACATAGGTATATGTTTTATTATACAATAGCTGGTGTTATGTACATCCATATAACAGAACGTTTGGGTACTAAAGACGAGTTTTCCTCTTGATTTCCCACGGCAAGGGTTCATTTTGTTGCTTTATTTAAACCGCCCTTCGATCCCCCGAGGTATAATGGCGGCGAGGGAGGCCCTTAAGGGCACATTGTAATAAAGCGGCTTATACCCGAGGTTGTGCAAGTATATGCCTGTTGTGTGGTGGGGGAGCTGACTCCAGGGTTTTTAGTTAGTCACGTGCCCGGCCCAACACATGTCGCGCACGCCCCACGTTCGATAAAAAAATAAAAAACGCAATAAAAAAACGAAAAGGGCGGTTCCCCGTCGATTAAATCCTACCCCTGGTATTGTTATTATTCAGTACGACTTGTACTCCTGCTTTCCCCTCCTTCCACCCCGCACAAAATGAGACTATACCGTCAGACATTATATTATATATGAGCCGTTTATTTTGAAAGTGGCCTAACTCCATTCTTGATAAGAAAACGAATATTATTCGCTTAATAATTGCCACTATTTTAATAGGAACTATAAATTTAACACCCTTAGATACACTTAAGCAGTATGACACATTAGTATCCTATACGTATATTTTTAAATTCATTGAAACGCAAACCCTTAAATATCTCGATTTGAAGATAAATGGGCTTAGGCCACTTTCAAAATAAACGGCTCATATGTTTTCTGTAAAGTTCGCATAACGACAAAACCACGAAATAGGCGGTTAAATTGTGCCCATCAAGGGAAGAACGTCGAACATAAGGGAATACATATGTAAGAAAAGATGATTATTCCCAGAAGTAAATATAAGTTAAGCCCTTGTCAGTAGCACAGTTTTGGTGACATAACATACTTCGGGACGAGCATTCGCATTATGTAATAGCATTATTACATAATAAGGTGTATTATTGCATATAATGCATGTGTTATGCAGTCTAGCATATAAGATGCTTAAAAGTAGGATTTTTAGTGAGCGCGCAGAATGATGTTTAGGTGGTTTTATTCAAATAATTGACTTGATTGGGCAGTTGCGCAGCGCATAGTGTACATTCGACAATCGATTTACCGATTGAAAAAAATAAACCAATTTTCATCCGAAACTGGTCGAAAACAATTATTAACACACGATTACTGGGGCAGAAGGAATGTTTATTTCAATTTAACTGCATTCAACCCTAATGGTCTTACGGAACCACGTGTACGACCAGAGCTCTTTTATTGCTACGGTACATGAGCCGTATAATTGGGACAGTTGGTTCGCCCAGAGGCAATGAAATAAGGTGTTGCGAAATTAACACGAACGGAAGGCAGAAACACACGTGGTTGACACGCATCCTCACTCGTACGAGATGTACGGATAACGTTATTAGTTTAATTTAATAATCTCAAATTTCATGTTTAGGCATAATCACTGGATTATGCCAGTGATACTAGATGGGGTTTTAGTGTTGTTACTATGAGCAACTATTTTCAATCCGCACCCAAAAATATATTGCATTTTATTGCTTTATTTTTCACCAAGATTACCAGATCCGTCTGGCTTTTGTAGTTTCTGTAGATATAAAAACATGCACAGGGCAATTAGTTCCTTTATTAACGCTGGCTGCCGTCTTAATAAACCTACAAATAGAAAATAATTCGTATCAAAATTATTTATTTATTTACAATAGTTTGAATCATTCCGGCCATAAGGTCCTAAATGGTTCCAGAAGCGGGGAAGCCTTCAATTCAAACCGTGAAATTGATCTAGGGAGAAAAAGACCTGCAAATTCCTCTCAATCTTTTTCACCGGCTTTCCTCATCCTATAGAAACCTCTTCATAAGAAGAAGAACTTCATTCTTTGTTCTGCTTCATAGTTTTTGTCCTACGCAACAGCACCCCATTCAATAACGCAATCGAAACTAGCATTTTATTAAGTATAACTGAAAAGTGAAGCGTAAAACTGGACTTTAGTAAAATAATTTTGGTAAAGTATAATTATTAAGTATATAATCCGGTCTACCTTTTGGTCTATTTATTTTTAGGTCCCATTGTTTAGATTAGTAAAATATACCAAAGGATCCAGGCCCTTTACAACGGGATATTTTGGAACGGTACAAAGAAGTTTAAATTCCTCCCACATCAGAGAACTAACAAACGCCGTCAGTTTTAGCTTGACTGACGCATAGGAAATAGTGAATCTTCCGTTCGACTCGTGAAGAATACAAATGTAGATTAGCCGAACGTTCACCTTCGCACGAGGCTCCATTGAAGCTCATTGACGTTGGATTGTCCCATATATATTTCTCAATAACAAAATATAATAACATTAATATACTGTACAATTTCTAACATTATACATATTTATTTGGATTAAATTTTTCCATTCCCAAATAAGAACATAATTAAATTGACTCCTGCAGTAAAAATATTCGACCCAAGCCCTTCATCAAGTTAAGATAATCCGAGCGTCTTTCCTTTATATCTTAAGTACGTATACACTTTAAACAGAAACGTATAAGTGAATGATTCCTTATAAACGTATAGTGGGGAAGCAATTTTATATCGCACTTTATATGTATAATATTCCCTTCCCCTAGCCAGCTGCCTTTCTCAGAATCATTAGCATAGCGTGCAATTAAACGCGACTATAATAATTATATTAGAGGAGGAAATCTAGGCGGCCGTGTCCCACCATTTAGTACAGTACCCACACGGTGGGGTTAACGAGAGGTAATTTCTGAGGTCAACGAGTTATTAGACCTGGCAGAAAGATTCTATTTTTGGCCGCAAATGAGAAGAAAGTCGGGAAAAGGAGAACCCCTACCTATTTGATATGTTGAGATTTACCACTCTCGTAAACCTATGCTATTATTATGGCATGCTATTTCCTCTAGTCAGAGTAAACATCAAACGAATAACAGAAATATATTTTTTAGATTTTATTCTGGATTATTTCTACCAGATTACCAGTTTACAGTTGCTTTATTTCAGTTGAATTTTAACCTAAGATCCCTATTTAAAGCCGGTTTTATTTTATACATTCTCCCATAATTTTCACTCATTAAAAAGCGTGCGTATTGTAAATGTTATTTCATTTATGTAACCTTTACTCGAGTGTGAAACTACTTGGTTGATTGAAGGCCTCAGTATATCATTACTGGAGCATTTGAATTATTCTGCACTTGCCGATAATTTTATCTGACGATCCCAAATCATTTTAATTAATTAACGCAATTTATGCACAATTGTGTTATCGTCTCACACATAAATTGTTCTGCCATTTGCTCAAAGTATTAATTCAGAATAGTCTAAAACAAGGAGGTCCGGATTCGCATATAACACGAGCATGTTTTCCAATTTCTATTCGGCCTATCTGCCTCCACTTGAGCTCCCACTTGTGGGGTTAAGCGGGTTCCGTAGATAGAACGGGAAAACAAATGAATTATTAGACATAACGACTATACTATTCATTCTATCTTGCGGATCGATTGGTATCATTGAAGAAGAAATAATGAATAACAATTTCATAGAAATAATCTTGGTCTTTTTTTCAAATTAATAAGGATGTTATTATCAAACATCGGCCGAGAGAAGTATGGATCATTTCTGAAAAAATAAAAAACTGAATTGTTTGCCGTTATTAAATTTTACCTGCACTTATTCCGGTTTTATTCGTGTATTACCCAATTACAGTTTAAAACTGAAACTTATCTCTGGCCGAACCGGATCAGGGACGAGAAAAGGGAGAGTGTTCTACTCTCGAGAAAATTACTTGGGCAGAGTGTGAAAATCAAACGACAATGGGTCTCGCGATTGGTCATAGCCCGCCTCGTGCTATAACTAACGCTCATTACAGGAGACCTTGTTTCGGCGGCGCGATCCATTCGGAAACATTTTGAGATAAGGAAAACGAATTGTCGGATATTTATTAAGTATGTAGTTACAAGGAAAAAATCGAAAACACTGCATCCCGGCATTTCCTTAAACAAACATGTAGGAAGGAATGTGTGCCGAACATTTCCTCTTTTACAGTAGCAACAGTAGGATTGTTCGGTGATGAAGAAATAAACGGAAAAATAATTAGTTTAACATACCTGTTTTGTGGTCTGCGAGGGGTTGGAATACCGTAGGTTTGTGGTGTTTCTGTCTCCTCTCGCTGGTTTGGTCTTTTGCTAGACCGAAGATGGCGAGCAGACGAAACCGGTTTAGCAAAAGGCCAAACCAGCGAGAGGAGACAGAAACACCACAAACCTACGGAAAAATATTTATTAAATAACTATGTTGGATAAATGAATCGGTTTTCCGGTCTTTGAATATCCCTAAAACAGATAGGCAGAATATATTCGCTGCAAGCATAGCTATTGGAAAGTTTTCCGAAATGGAGAACTGCCTAGAAAGGCACGCCGTCAAAGGAAGGGCCAATGTTTTCGGCAGTAAACCTGCTCCCCTCCATAGCCGTTCAGGATCCGACGTCGGGGAAGACGTCGAGGAATTCGGGGGAACGGAACGCGCTGAGTGCCCGACCGTTCTTCCTGACAGCGCCGACTATAAATAGCCAACTCGAAAGCGGTCGGTGGTAACGTTGGGGCCTAGATGGATGGTGGCTTTCGGTTCTATATCGGTCCGCGGTTCTATATCTTCTGTTTACACGAGGACCGCAGCCACCGCTCCCCCACACGAATAGTTCGCCCCTGACCTCCAAATATTTTCGGCCGCCGACAGTTTATTTCTCCAGCAGTCCGCCCGAGGGTAACTATTTCATTTTTTCAACCTCCGAAACTTTGCCCCGGATATATTACGATGTATCCCAGTCCGATAACACTGCGGAGAAACTCTGTATTCGAATATAAACCGGGCGTTTTTAGACACATCCCGTTTATAAAGTCCCAATCGCCATCGTCATTGGGGAGATTAGACACCTCCAATTGGGATTATGTATAAATACTGTGGAAACCTCGTTGTGAGGAAGGAACAGGGTGAGGGCTCCCGTGTCTCTACTCTATCGTCTTTAGGGTTATTTTCCGCTTTCGCAAAACCGAAAGTCCAGTTCCGCCCACTTGGGACTCCGTTAAGGAATATTGCGTAAGTAATTTCCCCGTAGTACACAGCACAACAAAATGTACACGTGAAACGTTTGTTTGCATGCACCGACTGACACAATTTTACGGCCATTATATAATTACAATTATCCTAGATAGTAAAGACCGCCTTGAAATGGATAAAATCACTGAATTGTCGGGAATATATTAATCATGAATTGGGAAAATAATTTGTGAGAATAAAAATAAAAATGAAACAAAAACTTATTTTGTTTTTGAACAAAACACAAAACAATTTACATGGAAATAAGGTAATTATACTAATTTTTCCAAAATATTTCTGCTGCCTTGATTCAATTTTTTGAGTCCACCGTGAAATTTAATTAGAATAATTTTTCAGTGAAATTTTTTCTATCATTAATATGCCGAAATTTAGTTGTGCGCTTAGCGTCGAACTTTAGTTAAGTACATTTCCGCAACACCCTCAGGGGGCACTAGTTTATTGTAAGTGCACCCAACGAACTTTCGATTTTGGCGCTTACTGTTTGTTAATTTTCTGTTTTTTCCGGTAATTTTATTAATACGTTTCAACTATTATTTTATTCATAAGGTAACTAAGACTGCACAACTTGGGAGCTTAATTCTCCTTAAGTGTTCAGACGTTTCCGTCCTTCGGAAGTATGAAAACGTTCTGCCTTTCTCAAGGAAATGTTTCGTTGCGTAAGATAATTGTTTTTCAATACTTTTTTCTTGTGACTCACCCGATAGTTGACATCGGTCCGTGTACTGGCTAGCCTTGGTGCCTCTTCACGGCTGTCGGCAGGCGATTTTTCATGTTGAATTATCGCTTGTACATTTTTTTAATTTTTCAACCGTAAAAAATTGACGCGCCAATCGATAAGCCGCGACATTTAACCGGCCGGTCCAACTCGTGTGTTCGACTATCGTGCAGGTTACGCGCCAAAAGTATACTATTTTTCATGCAAACGGTACAATATCGCGAATAATTTGGATAGTTCAATTTGAATTTTTATAATGTACAACGTACTCATGACAGTTTAAGCCCGACATCTAGAGAGCACAGACATTCACTTCAGAAATGTTTTCAAACATTTCAAACATGATGAACTTATTTCTATAATCCAAAAAACCTTCATTTTTTTAAAGATAAATAGTTTATAACATAATATTTTATTTGAAGTTAATTTACTAGGTGTACCTATATTTTAATTTTATTCTAGTATTGCTTATATTTCAGCTTAAATTAGAAAAGGGAATATTACTTGTCGGGTAGAATGCAATTAATGCTACGTCCTAAATTAAGCCAGGCGCTGTGTTTAAATCCCCGGGGGTGTAGAATATATGCAAATGCGGGAACCTCTGAAAGGACATTTTAATGCCCCGGGTTTTAGGATGTTTTAAAGGTTGGCCGTCTGAAAAGACAGCAGGTAGGGGGATGGGGGTGAATGCGTGGCACTCCTCGTTGAGGTCGACGGGCTTCGGGCTGGGGCCCTTTTGTGTCCGCAGTTTTTACTCGACCCAAGCCCTTTTATAAAGCCCGCCAGAAAACCAGCCAAAACCACCCACTGGCCCCCATTATTCTACAAGTACCGCCCGATATCAGACGAGAGCGGAACAAACAAACGCAGCCCGGACTTATTTCGAATACCCCGATCCCGGACTTAATTTAACTCCTCGGACCGAATAAAAGTAACGAAATGTCATAAAAGTATTTTCACTCTTTGTAAGAAGAACGACAGGGACACCACTATTGGAAAATGTATGCAGCAAATGGATGTACCGCTTGAAACGAGTCCCTGTTCCGCATCCATTCTGACCGACAATTCTTTCGGCATTTCGAACTATTGTTTATATGTTTATAATATACTGTTTCGTACCACCGGAGTAAATATCAATAATGGGGAACATTAACGAAATCTCAATGAGTTAACCAATAATAAAATCAGTGTTGCAGAAACAAAGAGAGATTTGGTCTTAGTGTCTGTTTGGCACGGTTGAAGGTTTCGCTCACAATATTTCCTTTATAGAAATACTCGAAATTATTTTCCGCACTTATTATTATTATATATTTCTTTCTTGGCTCATTTCGGCTGTTGGTCCTAGGACGGACAAATTACACTCCATTGTCTCGACGTACCTACCACTCAATCATCGGCACATACGAAGATGTCCCTCATAAATTATTAACAACGCGTTTCTGTTATATCTTCGTTTCAATGGCGAGATAGCACTTATGGACTTGAAATGGATTTTGTTGAGGGTTGTGGTCGGAGGTGGGGTTTCAGAGAAGAGTCAGTTATATATAGTCGCCAGTCGTCTGGAGACAAACTGCGTTGGAACTCCAGACAGACATGTGGCTTTTCTACGCTGCCCTCTCCCTCCCTCCCTCCCTCCCTCCCTCCCTCTCGCCCCTATACATAGTATAGACTCTAATCGCGTGCCATCAAGTTCAACTCTATTTTCGGTCTCCCTTCTTTCGCTCCCCGCTTCACAGCAATAAGGAACCCCTCAAGAGTATTCAGCGAGTTATCACCGATCGCTCTATCCTCTACACTGTCTATTTCTATACGAAGAGTTAACCTATAGCGGAATTTAAGTATCCACCTCAGTTGGTGGGTTTTTTCCCAATTTAATTTTCCCTCGAGCAGTCCTGGAAAATATACCGCAATCTTACTTATACATATACATACTATACAAATTTTATATATATATATATATATATATATATACAGAGGGGTCCAAAAAAATGTATCCACTGTTTAACAGTCCATAACTTGCAAACTAATTGACGGAGTTGTCTCATTTTTGGTGAAAGTGTAGATTAAAGTCCAACTTAAAGATATCACTGTAGGTGTTCGAAATGGTCACCATTAACATCCACACAAAAACGATGCCGCCGAACTGCAGCACGAACTAATAACTGCAACGTGTTCAGTTGGATATTGGCTCTGTTTGATACTCATTTCGCCATTGCCGTTGAACCTCATTAATGTTTTCGTACTTAAAATACCACTTCAAAACTGACTTCCTTTCATCGAATGTAAGCCTTGCGCCAGCCATGTTTACTCGAGTAACAAGGTACAACTGACAACAAAACACTGACTATATGGCGAGTGTCATCTGACAAAACAAAACAACGCAATACAACGCTTGTATGGCGCCATTGCCGAACTACAAACTATAACACTACCAAAAATGAGACAACTCCGTCAATTAGTTTGCAAGTTATGGACTTTTAAACATTTTTTTGGACCCCTCTGTATTATTGGTAATATATCTTTGTAGTCCCGTATTGCCTCGTAGAAAGGTGCGTCAAATTATACATCAATCATTTCTTTAATCGTAAAATCAATCTACAGTACGTTAACTAGTCATGCAACAGCCCCATTCTATAAACCTTACTGGAGACGAATTTGAAATTTTCTTAGTCCCGCACGTTAAATATAAAGGAATAATATAATTTGGGCTATCATATCGTAAAGACCGATTTCCTATCGCTTAACCCACAAATAATTTCCGCCGTTTGTGGCAGGACCGCGGTCTGTGTTTTTGCGGCTGTGCCACAGTTTTGGGAAAATGAATTGGGCTAAATTTCGTTACGAAGTAGCGGCACAATTTTCTTCAGCCCAAGAGCAAATATCCGGTCTCTTCGAAGGAGTGTTCGATTAACTCGCCTCGAGCGTGTTGCGAAACACAACACGTATCGGCACAGCGAGGATACGATGCCCTGGGCGGGGTTGCGACCGAAGTTGCTTAGAGTACGGTATCGAGTAGGTAGGGCGGACTTGCTGCTTTTCCCGGATCGATCATAGTGATAGGGGAGGGATAGGGCAGAGCCGATCACGTGACCAGTCTTACTGCATCGCAGTGGGCGTCGCCCAGACTGATCCCACTAACATATCTCCCTTTTTTCTTATCCTAATTTCTTAGCCTATTCCTGTTAATCTTATGTAATTATTAATAATGTCCCCCCTTACCAGCAAGTAAAGGATATGTCCTGAAGCGCAGAATATACACTGAGATTAGATTTGAAAAATGATCGTACGTTCGGATTAAAGGCGAATTTATCCACACTCAAAGAAAGCAGGAAAGAATGTATTCCGTTCAAGAAGAAATGAAGAGAATCAAAATGATCCATACTATGAACCGTAGGATCCATTATCGATTATTATTGGGTGTCCCCCTTGAAAATTATATTTTAGCTAGGCCATTTTAAGTAGGCATTTTAATAAATGCTTCTGTCTTTAAATTGCTAAAACCTTCGTTCTCCTAACACAGAACTCTTCGCATTTATGGAATATTTTTAATCAATATTTTCAATGCGGCGTTTAATTGTCGTTTAAATTACGACATTCCCAATCCGATATTGTTAGAAATAACTAAAATTGTTCGTTCAATTCCAGGATTTTTGTCTTGGGATAAAGAAGACTGCCACGTAGATTTGGAAAAAGAGCTTCAGATTATTACATCCCAAGCTCCAGAAGGTGAAGAAGCGCGAAATGGTAAGTCATTTATTTTGACCCACGAATTGATACCGAACGGTGGTACCGATTTGGAATGAAAATTTTTTGTCAAAGTGTCTGGCGAAACGTTTGCAAAATTAGGTTTTATGGTGAGCGCTGAATCATCATAATAGCGCTACTATGAATTGTTATATCCCGTGTGATAATATCTTGTTCTGTTCAGGTGAGAGACTGATTCAATTTGCAAGTGAGAATTTGGTGACTGAAGTACTCATCCATCCTCAATTAAACACTCTAGTACAGTGTATTCGCAACTTGTTGTCCAGTTTTACAAGACATAGACATATTATACATGCCGGTTACACGTATATCGGAAATGGATCTTGGATATTGCAGGTGAATAGAAATAACTATGATGTTATATTACATACATTTGATTGAAGGAGAAAAAAATAAACGTAATTTTTTCTGCCATACGAGAGTGGCAAATTATTATTGTTATTGTAATTTTATCGGAGTGAGCCCGTGGATAATTTTCCTTTTTCAAAACTATCTGTTTCAAAGAAAATATTGACCCGGTCAGTTAAGCAATATGGGAATGAGCAATGTATTTAATCGAAAACGATTAGTCTCCAAGTAGTAATAACTTTCGCACACTGTAAATTCCGTAAGAACAGGTAGAAAGAAACATCTACATAGAACCTTAGAAGAAACGGTACTCGAAGTAGTTTTAACACTAAGTTTATCTTATACCTTATTAGGTTATCTTATATTTTGTCTCTTCTCGCCGGTTTGGTCTTTCGTTAGACCGGTTTCGGCCGCACGCCATCTTCAGTAGCAGTTTCCGTCACTGACGCATGTCGAATTCTCGCGGGGTATCTTACTGGCCAGTACTGCACAGCCGAAACCGGTTCTTCGGAACTCTCGCTGACCGGGCAATAAGTATTCCAGATTAATCTCGTACCTCTTTTTCAGGACGGGACGTTCTCGTTCGCGGATTTCCTGGATATGTTTCAAGAGATCGAAGTTCAAAGGGTGCTCCGCGCGTACGAAAACACGGTGACAATCGACATCCACTGCTCGCAAGAGGGGGACTGGTCGAACTTGAGGAACGGAAAGGAGCCGTTCTCTAAGCTGTGCCGGGTGAGACTGAACCCGAACGACAAGTTGTCCGGTAGCGAGGCGATACACGAGTTCCTCGACTACCTGAGCGGCTACCTGGTACCGGCCAGCATCGAACACCTGCTCGAGCCGTCGGACGTTGTCGGCAACATCAGGTTCAGCCACCCGACCCTCTACGTCTTCCCCGGTGGGCAGGGCGACGCCGCCCTATTCGGCATCAACGGGTTCAACATGCTGGTCGACGGCGGGTTCTCGAGGAAGGCCTGCTTCTGGGACTTCATCAGGCACCTGGACAGGCTCGACGCCGTACTCATGACCAGGCTGAACAACGGAAACCTCCAGGGGATCGCCTCCTTCCTCTACAGGAAACGGCTGGCTCACGTTTACCCGCAGATCGGACACTTTTTTTGTAACCTCCAGGTAAAACCCCGCTGTTTCCGTACGGACCGAATCCGTTTCCCCTGCGCCAGTCTTTACGAAGAAAGCGAACGTTTCTAGTTCGTATTTTTGCGGTGGTGATTTATAATTGTGCTCGTTCGACCGACAGCGAAACCCAAGTTTTAAGTGTATTTAAAATGTCATTTACTCGTTGTTCTCAGATAGCTTAAGACCAGTCGCAGAACGGCTTCCTGTGTTCCCGTAACCATTATACGAAGAATAGTAACATTAAAAATTATCGGTTGTTACTAATCAAATAATAAAGTCTTTACGGAGCTTTACGTCCAATCCCCCAGACATTATCCTTATCGATAATGAATGATAATGAAATAATAATTATTATCTTATGGTCTGATTTATGAAGTACAAAGATAATACACTACCGACAGGAGGTCGTATAGAAACATATTTATGGCGTTACGACCGAAGAGCATTTGAACTAATTTTCAACTTAGTCTAATGGTTTAAAATTCTAAATTCTATTATAAACTCCTTAAGTCTAATTTTATCTTCGAATTTGATAAACTCTCCTTTCAGACTGCACGAGCTGTAATAATATAATTCCCGAAACAGTCGTCAGCCGGATATGTTATATGCGAATATTGTATTATTATTAATAAACTTACAATTAGCAATATTTTTGAGTAATATTTTTATAATGTTTATTAACTAATATTTTTATGTTAAAATTAAATCCAAATTCGTTCTTATATGAGCGACAGAAATGTTTTACTTCCGATACTTTTCATTATAAACCCGTCTTATCGAATACTTTCTAAATCCCCGATACCCACCCAGTCCCAGTCCCAGTCAGAAACTGCCAATCCCGTCATTCCCAGTGGGTCTCGCTCTAACCCTCCCAGTTAGACATTATTTGTAATGGATAGGTGCGTGTGGAGTTATACGCTTTATAATTAAAAATTTAATTTTAGGAAAGGCGGCAACCTCCTTCACCGGACGGGGATAAAGACAAGGATCCACTGTTAGTGAATCTGATAGATCAAGGACAAGATATAGTCTCCAGTCTGAGACAGCTGAACCTGAAGCCTCAAGCCTGCCACAGGGACATGTCCCTGGAACCGATCAACCTCTATCATAAAGTGGGCCACGGTAAACTGGACATGTACGTATTGAGCCCGGCCAAAGACAGCAGAGAAGTGAAGGAGTTCGTCTCTAGGTGGAACGCCAGCGACGCCAAACTATTTTCTAGTTACGGAAAGAAGCCGGGAGAATTTAATTTTCCACTTTACAACCGAACCTCCATTTGCGCCCTACTCGTTTGGCAACCGGCCAACCCCAACGACAACATAACCAGGCTACTCTTCCCGGGCAGTGCGCCTCAGGAAAAGATATTCGAAGGGCTGGATAAGCTGAAAAATCTCGAGTTCATGAGACACGCAGTCTGTTCGGCCAAGTCCCTGTCGCCGTCCTCCTCCACGATGGGGCTCAACATACGCTCGGTTACCAAACCGAAGGGACCCTCCGTCATCGAAAAACTTCCCACCACCGAAGTCAAACAGACACCAAAAACTATCGAGACTGTGAAATCGGCTGTGAAAAGCGACGGAACCGCGCCCTCAATTACAGAAGCCAAATCGAAACAGCAACCGGCCAAACATATGAAACCTAAAACCGACAAAACCAAAGAACACGCCAAGACTGATGTAGATAATATAGCGGATCATATCAAACCGGAAAAACAAAAAACCCAAGAGACCGCCCCGAAAAAATCCGAAAAACCTAAAGACAAACCGAGGAAGATCATGCAAAGACAGAGCGAAAAGAAGTCGCAAAAGCCGGCGGAAAAGAAGGCCGATTCGATCAAATCGTCGCCTACGACACCGAAAAAGAGCGTAGAAGCCAAAGTGAACGGGGTAGAACCGAAACATCGAGCACCCAGCAAGACCAGAATTTCGCCCTCCGCGACACCGGCCAAGAGTGCCAAAGAAGAAAACAACAGAAAAGTGCTCGAATCCAAGACTCGAGATGTGTCCAGACCTCACAGAGGCATGGCCGGCAAGAAAGATGACGCTAAGAAAATAGAAAGAAGAACTATCTCTAAAAGACCTCAGACGACGTCCCCGAGCAAGGCCGTCGGAAAACCCTCGTCGCCGGTCAAAGCCGCGGTACCCAGAGGAAAGAAAGATATCAGGAAAGTGAGCAAAACCGAAAAAGAACTGACCACGGATTCTTCCACCGTCTCCACACCTTCGACGGTCGACGCCGATCTCGGAGCAGTCAAACCGAAAGAAATAGCCGAGAAAGATAAAGAAATAGCTGTCGACGAAAGCAAGAAAGAGGTAGAAAAAACCGACGAAAAAATAGACGGGGAGGCGGAAATTGCCGAAAAGAAAGACGAAGTCAAACCGCCGGAGGCTCCCGAAGAAGCCTTAATTTCTAAAGAAGAGGAAGACGAAATTCTCATTATAGAGAAAGTCGAAATTGGAGAACCCGAAGTGGGAACGACCAAAGACACCATAGAGATGCACCTAGAGAAAGCTAAGGAAGAGGCACTCGAGGAAAAGCTGGACGAGCCCAAGAAAGTTACAGAGCCGGCAGAAGAGGTTACCGATCGAGAGAAGATTGTAGATAGTGCCGAAAAAGACGAAAATCGGCGCCACCAAGGAAACGGTGACCCCCGAAAGTGAGCTGGTTCAGCAGGAGGCTCAGCGCGACATCGCCCTCAGGTCGGCGGCCGAAACACCCTCCGCACCCAAGTTGGAGACCATCAAGGGCGAGTCTCAAATTACCGCCGAGGACCAAAAACTGGTCGCTAAGGAGAAAGTACCCACTGCCAAAGACGTCGATATCAGGGATAAATCCCACGAATTGCCCGACCAGAAAATGTTGGCCGACGAAAGCCAACCGGACGAAAAATTTTCGACCACCATCGAGTCCGGCGCTACTACCGCTCCGACACTGCCCGAAGACGAAAGGATCCCGTTAGACGAGATCAAAGAGGGCATCGAGGAAAAGTATATTAAAGAGAAAACCAAAGAAAAAGATACCGGAATCGTACAGAAACCCGAACAACCCACTAGTCTCCCGCAGGTATCCATTGTACCCGGAAATGTTTTCGAGCAGAAGATGTCCCAGTACCTGAGGGATATCGTCAAAACGCCCGACGAAGTGGCGGATTTACCGGTTCACGAAGAAGTAGACGCGGGAATATACGAAGGCAGCGAATCGGGAGCCAGGGAGTTGACTAGGAGTAAGGAGGATCTTTTGTCCCTACCCCCGGTCAAGAGACAAGTCAGAGAGGAAGCGGCAGAGGGCGCCGAGGAATTGAAATTTATCAAAGACGGTTTGGAAAAAGAAGATGTAAATAAAGATCTGAAGGAGGAACTGGAACACCGAGAGGAAGACAGAGTGAAATCGGAAGAGAAGAAGGATACGGCAGCCGAACCGGAACGCGCCGAGGCACCGGCAAAGAAAGAAACTGAACTTAAAGAACCCGAAATCGTCAAAGAAAAAAAAGAAGCGGAAATTATTCCGCCGGCAGTCGAGGAAAAGATAAAGGATATCGAGGTTCAACCCGCGAAGACAGAAATGGAAATTGCCGAGGAACCCGAGAAGGTGGCGGAAGCGGATAAGGCAGATTTGGCAGCACGGTCGGACCAAATTAAACCCCAATCGCCCGTCGAAAAAATACAAAAATTGTCGGATGTAACAGGGAAAGATATGGAAGAAAAAATGGAGAAAGATCGAGTCGTCGAAGAAAAGGAAACGGATCGCAAATCGCCTTTGGAAGTGACGGGCGAAGAAGAAAAGATAATAGAAAAGGAGCTGAAAGAACAAAAGGAAGACACGAAAGGTGTAGATACAGATAAGGACAAAGATATTTCAAAATTAAAGGAGGCCGACCTAGGCGAAGTCCCAGTTGCCGCAGAAGATAAAGCTGCTGCAATTGAAGAGGGCTTGATAAAAGCTGCAAAACCTGATGAAATATCCCCGATCGCTGCCGAGGCTATTATAACTCCTGTGAAAGAGGCAGAATTAGATAAAATAGCCGATCAGAAAATTGAAGTTGAGGCTGCAATAGTGACGAAGGATATAACATCTAAGACTGAGGAAAAAATCGAAAAACCACTACAGATCGGTGAAAAATTCCTCGCCAAAGGAATTATTTTACCGGAACCAGAAAAATTTACTGAGATAGATAAAGAAAAACGAGTAGAAGACAAAATACCGGATATTGAAGAACTTAAAGATGTAGCAGAGTCGGAAATGAAGGTAGAAGAAACTGTAGAGAAACCGAAGGAAGATATTGTCGTCAAGGAGAAGGAGAAACTTGCCATAACCGCTCCTTGTGAGGAAGTGGACGAAAAATCAATTCCAGCAGATACTGACAAAATAACTGAGTTGATTTCAGAAGCCTCTGTCGTAGATAAGCAAGTGAGCCCAGAAAAAGAAACATCCCAAATAAAAACAGAAGAAAAGGCAGAAGTAAAAGCCACAGCAGAAGAACTTAAGGAAAAGGAAGTTGTAGATAAAGAAAAACTTCAAGAGAAGATAGAAACCGACAAAACGAAAGTTGAAGCTGAGAAAGCAGAAATTATAGAGGAGTCGAAAAAAATAGATAAGCCCCTAGGTAGGAGATTTGACGAAGTACCCGCGGTGGCTTTTGGATTCAAACCGGACGATGAGGCGACATATGATAAACCTGAATTAGCAGAGGAAGACACACCTGCACCCAGCCTTCCAGTCGAAGTTTTAAAAGAAACTGACACTACTGAAAAGAAACCTGTCGCCGAACAAGAAATAGACGTAAAACCCGAATTGGAGATATTACCGGCCAAAGATATTCCTGTCATTGAAGACGAAACAAAACAGGAAGCTGTGGTTACTAAGCCAGAAGAAATTGCACCTGCAGCTGCTTCTGTTCCACCGACTGAAATAGATAAAGCAAAAACCGTTGAAACAGTTAAAGAAACAGAAAAGGTTAACGAGGAAGTTAAAAAAGAAGCAGAGAAAGTTGACGAGATAGTAAAAAAAGAAGAAGCGAAAGTTGAAGAGGTAGAAAAGAAAGATGAGGCCAAGGTTGAAGAGGATGTGAAAGAAGAACATAAGGTGCAAGAAGTTGAGATAAAGCAACAACCTAAGATTGATGAATTAAAGAAAGATGAGGTGAAAGTTGAAATAGTGAAGAAAGAAGAACCGGAGAAGATCGACCAGAAAGCAGAGAAGGTTGAGGAAGAATTAAAAAAAGAAGAAACGGAGGTTGTAGAGGTAGTAAAAAAAGAGCCAAAGGATGAAGATGTAAAGAAGAAAGAAGAACAAAAGTTTGAGGAAGAAGTGAAAAAAGTGGAAATGAAAACTGAAGAAGTAAAAGAGGAAACGAAGGTCGAAGAGGACGTGAAGAAAGATATAGCGAAAGTTTTAGATGGAGAGATGAAAGAAGAACCAAAGGCTGATGAGATCATGAAAAAAGAAGAAATTAAAATTGATGGAGAACTCAGGAAAGAGGACGAAGAAAAGATTGACGAAGTAGTAAAAGAGGAAGTACCTAAATTTGACCATGTAGACGAACACAAAGAAAAAGAAGCAAAGGTTGAGGAAAAAGTGGAAAAAGAAGAATCTAAAATTCTTGAAGTACAGAAAAAAGAAGAATTAAAAACAGAGGAAGTAGAAAAAGAGAAAGCCAAGGTTGAGGAAGGCTTGAAAAAAGAAGAGATCATTCAAGAGGTAGGTAAAAAAGAAGAAGCCCTGGTTAAAGAGGAATTGAAAAAAGAGGAACCGAAAATCGAAGAATTAGAACAAAAAGAAGAATTGAAGATCGAAGATATAGTGAAAAAAGAAGAAGCGAAGGTGGAAGATGTAGCTAAGAAAGACGATGCAAAAGTTTCAGAGAAGAAAGAAGAACTTAAAATGGAAGAAGTAGCACGGAAAGAAGAGGAGAAGATTGAGGAAGTAGTGAAAACAAGAAGCCAAGGCTGAGGTTGTAGTGAAGAAAGAAGAACCGAAAATTGAAGATGTAATGAGAGATGAAGCGACAACTGAAGAGGTAGAAAGGAAAGAGGAAGGGAAGATTGAAGAAAGGAAAGAAGAGGAACCAAAACTTGACGAGGTAGTAAAGAAAGATGAAGCGAAGGTTGATGAAGTAGTGAAAAAGGAAGAACTGAAACTTGACGAGGAAGTTCTGAAAGAGAAAGCGAAGGTTGATGAAGCAGTGACAAAGGATGAAGAAAAAATAGAAGAAATTGCGAAGAAAGAAGAACCAAAAATTGATGAGGTAGTGAAGAAAGATGAATCGAAGGTTGGCGAGGTGGTAAAGGAAGAAGAAGCGAAAGTTGATGAATTATTGAAAAAAGAAGAATCGCAAATACATGAACTCACGAAAGAAGAACCCAAACTCGACGAGGTAGTGAAAAAAGATGAACCAAAGGTTGGCGACGTGGCGAAGGAAGAACAAGGGAAGTCTGATGAAGCATTGAAAAAAGAAATTGCGAAGGAAGACGAACCAAAACTTGACGTAGTAGTGAAGAAAGATGAGCCAAAGATTGACGAGGTGAAAAAGGAAGAAGAAGCTAAGGTTGATGAACTATTGAAAAAAGAAGATACGGAAATAGAAAAACTTATGAAGAAAGAAGAACCGAAACTTGACGAAGCAGTGAAGAAAGATGAACCAAAGATGGGCGAGGAAGCAAAGGTAGAAGAAGCAAAGGTTGACGCAGTAGTGGAAAAAGGAGAACTAGAAATAGAAGAACTTGCGAAGAAAGAAGAACCCAAACATGACGAGGTGGTGAAGAAAGATGAGACGAAAGTGGACGAGGTGCTGAAGAAAGATGAACCAAAGATTGAAGACGTAGTAAAAAAAGAAGAACTGAAAATGGAAGAAGTATTGATGAAGGATGAACCGATACTTGGTAGCGAGGTGGTGAAGGAAGAAGAAGCGAAGGTGGATGAAGTATTGAAAAAAGAAGAAGTGAAAATAGATGAACGAGCTAAGGAAGAAGAGCTGAAACTTGAAGAGGCAATTAAGAAAGTTGAACCAAAGGTTGACGAAGTACTGAAGAAAGATGAACCGAAGGTTGTCGAGGTACTGAAGAAAGCGGAACCGAAGGTTGAAGGGGTGTTAAAAGAAGAAGAACTAAAAATTGAAGAAGTATCAAAGAAAGATGAACCGACAGTTGAAGAGCCGGTAAAAGAAGAACTGGAAATGGAAGAAGTATTGAAGAAAGATGAAACGAAGGTTAGCGAGATCGTGAAGGAAGAAAAAGCGAAGGTTGATGAAGTAGGCAAAAAAGAAGAACTGAAAACTGAAGATTTATTAACAAAAGAAGTGGTGAAAAAAGAAGAACTGAAAACTGAAGATTTATTAACGAAAGAAGTGGTGAAAAAAGAAGAACTGAAAACTGAAGATTTATTAACGAAAGAAGTGGTGAAAAAAGAAGAACTGAAAATTGGGAAGGAAGAAGAGCTGAAACTGGACGAGGTAATAAAGAAAGATGAAACGAAGGTTGACGAGGTATTGAAGAAAGATGAACCGAAGGTTGAAGGAGTAGTAAAGGAGGATGAACTAAAAATGGAACAATTATTGAAGAAAGATGAAACAAAGGTTAGCGAGATCGTGAAGGAAGAAGAAGCGAAGGTTGATGAATTAGTTAAAAAAGAAGAACTGAAAACTGAAGCTTTATTAACGAAAGAAGAAACGAAGGTGGTTGAAGCGATGAAAACAGACGAATTGAAAGAGGAAGAGGTAGTAAAAGAAGAACTAAAAATTGAAGAAGTATTGAAGAAAGATGAACCGAAAGTTAGCGAGATGCTAAAGAAAGATGAGGCACAGGTTGAAGAAGTAATAAAAAAAGAACCTGAGGTTGACGAGGTACTGGAAAAAGGTAAGCCAAAGGTTGACGAAATAGCGATAAAGGAAGTAGCGAAAATAGAAGATGTGAAACATGAATCAGAAAAACCTGACGAAGTAGCGATAAAGAAACCTGAAATAGTTGCTGGGGCAGAGAAAGCAAGAGTAGATGCAGTTAAAGAAGTAGCAATGGAGGCTGATAAATTAGATGATATTGTAAAAAAAGAGGGTGAAAAGCAAGAGGTATGCAAAACTGATGATTCAATAAAAGAAGATGCAAAGAAGGTTGTAGAAGAAATTGAAGATGTTAAAAAAGGACTAGATCAGGCCGATGATATAGTGAAAAAAGAAGAAGTGAAAGAAGATGAGGCAGAGAAAAAAGAGGAAGAGAAGATTGAAGAGTTAGTAAAAAAAGAAGCAGACAAATTAGATGAAATTGATAAAGTAGAAGCCAAAACGGAGGAAGGAGTGAAAAAAGAAGATACCATCGCTGAAGAGAAGGTTGTAAAGGAAGCAGTAAAAATTAATGAAGTAGAAAAAGTGACTGAGGAAATTAAAATAGAAACAGGAAAGATTGACACCATAGTGACAGTAGAAACAGACAAGATTGATGGTGTTGCAAAAAAAGAAGTGGAAAAGGAAGCTGAAAAAATTGATGAGATTTCAAAGAAAGAAATAGAAAAAATTGAAGAAGTGAAAAAGGAAACAGAAATTATAGATGAGGTTTTAAAGAAAGAAACAGAAACAGTTGCTGTGGTAGAGGAGAAAACAGTAGACAAGTTTGAAGAACATTTGAAAAAGGAAGTCGAAACGATCAGTGAGGTTGCAAAGAAAGAAATAGAAAAGGTTGATACGGTAGTGAAAAAAGAAGAAGAAAAGGTAGATGAGGTAGCGAAGAAAGAAGTGGAAAAGGTTCAGGAGGAAATTAAAAAAGAAACAGAAAAGGTGGATGAAGTATCCAAGAAGGAAGAACAGAAGGTTGAAGATGTGACAAAAGAAGTGAAAAAGGTCGATGAGGTTACAAAGAAGGAGGTAGAAAAGATTGATGAGGATGTGACAAAGAAAGGAGAACAGATTGAAGATTTGACGAAGAAAGTAGTCGACACCATTGATGAAACAGTGAGGACTGAAGGAGAAGAGGTTGATTTGATAGCTGAGAGTGTTGTTCAGGATGTGAAAAAAGGAGCCGAAACTATTGAGGTAGAGAAGAAAGAAGTGGAGAAGGTCGAAGGCGAGGGGAAAAAACTTGATGAAAAAATGGCTGATGAAGGAAAACTAGCGCCAGAAAAAATCGAGGAGGAAATGAAAAAAGAAGGAGATAAGCTAATCGAAGTAGTGGAAAAAGACGCAGTTCAGGCTGAAGTGGTCGCGAAGAAGGTGGATGAAACAGCAAAACAGGTAGAAGAGAAGGTTGAAGAGTTAGTGATTAAAAAGGAGGAAATGAAAATCGATGAAGGAAAGATTGATGAAGTATTAAAAAAAGAATCACCGACTGATACTGGTGTAGTGCCGGAAGTGCCTGCGGTTAAAGATACGGATGGCGCGAAAGTAACTGGGAAACCGGTTACTGAAAGGGATGAAGAAAAAGAGAAGGATATGGACAGCACAAAGAAAACAATCGAAACTGAGTTGAAAAAGACTGTCGACGATACCCAAATTAAAACTGATAAGTCAGGCACTGAAAGCATGGAAAAGAGCCCTGTTGATACTGAAATTTCACTGAAGAAAGAAACCGTCACAGAAGTAAAGAAAATGGGCGATGAAGGAAAAGAAATGGTTAAAGACGTTTCTGGACCGACGGATGAAGTTGTTTCCGAAACGAAGGTAGACGCAATAGACGAGATTAAAGGCATAAAGGACACGGAGGTAACTAAAGAAGATAAATCCGAAACAATTGATCATTTCGCAACCGAAACAAAAGTTAAGGAAAGTGAAAAAATAGAAACAGGAGCGTTGGAAGTAGAGAAAGGAAAAGACCTGGATGATGTGCTAGCGGCTGGTGCAAAAGAAAAACTCGAAGAAAAAGTTATAAAAGAAGAAAAAGAAGAGGGTAAGACTGAGGACAAAGATAAGGCCGACTCTAAGATAACAAAAACAGAAGAAATGGAAAAGGATAAGCCTGATAAGTTGGTACTTGAAGATAAAACAACATCATCTGATATCAAAGATAAAACTAGTGATGCCTCGACGGAATCTAAAGAAAAGAAAGAAGACGATAAGGTCGCTGAAATTGCTGAAAAGAGGGACGCGGAAGCACCTAAATCGACTATTGAAAAGGACAGTAAATTGGAGCCGGTTTCTAGCCAAATGAAAGCACAGGAGAAACCATTGAAAGAGGAACTTGCGGATCAAACTAAAGAAAAAACTGAGGGAAAAGATATTAAAGAAATTAAACCTTTAGATTCCAAAGACAAGCCGAAAGAAGAGGAAGTTGGTAAAATAGAAGAAAAAGAACACATTGCTCCAGCAGATAGTGAAGAAGCGGATAAAGAGAAGGTAGATAAAATCACAGAAGTGAAAGCGGAGACACAAAAAGTGGAACTAGAGAAGGATACCAAGATGATCACACCACCTTCTAAAAAAGCGGAGGAAGATGTTATAACAGGGAAGGGAGAGCCGATTGAAAAACTCCCACTGGATTCCGCCTCCAAAGGTAAAGATTCCATTGAGAAAGAGGGAATTGATTTAGTAAATGGGGATACGTCTGTGGTACCACAAACGGATGAAACAAGGAAAACTCTTCCAGGTATGGAAATAGAATTACCGTCAGAGACACAAAAACTGAAAGAAAAGCCAGATGAAAAATTAAGCGTTGTCTTAACGCCCATCGTAAAAGAGGAACTAACCGGGAAAGACTCGGCCGAAACGGGAACTGTGGATTCAATAACTTCAAAAGAAGAAACATGTGTAGAAGTTGTTAAAGAAGAAACTTCGAAACCAATAACAATAGATTTATTGAAACAGACAGAAGAACCTGTCGCTGAGGATAAGAAAGGTAAGAAAGATATATCACCTGCCGATAGACAGATGATTGAGGCCGTTGCAGTTAAAGAACTAGAAAAAGTTTTCACAACGGCAGCTTTTATACAACCTGAAATTAAAGAAAAAGAGGCCATAGAACTTGTCAAAACAGAAGAAATAGAAAAATCGGAAATAGAAACATCTGAAAAAGAATCTGAGAAAGCGGTTTCAAAACCTGAGCCTGCAGTTGAAAAGGTAGAGGAGAAGGTTTTCGATTCGTCCCAAGCAATCGATGAATGTAAAGTTGACGAAGTGAAAATAGAAGATAAAGGTGCAGCTACTAAAACTGTAACCGGTGTCACTGAAACAACTTCAGCAAAATCGGAAATGCCCTCTGCTTCTGAAGAACTTGAAAAGAAGGTTGAGAAACATAAGGAGGAAATGGATTCAGTATCAAAAACGGAAGATATTAATGAAATAGAGAAACATTTGGTATCAGCTTCCAGCAAAGATGAGGTCCCATCTCTCCCTAAACAACCACAGGAACCAACGAAAGATGCGGTAGAACAAAAGGATGCGTCAGAGCAAGTAGTTAAAGATGAGAAGAAAGATTCGGTTCCTGAAAAAATTGTAACTGATACAACAATTACACCCGAGAAGGAAGAAAAGATTGAACAAGAAACTCCAGTCGGATCTATTGCGGAAATAAAAGATGTGAAATCTACAAAACCTGATTCATTGCAAACCGAAAGTAAGGATGTCAAAGTGAAAGAGGAATCATCAAAAGATGCGTCTGCAGCCGATAGTACTGGTACTAAACGGCCATTGTCTCCGAAAGACCAAGCACAAGAACAAACGGTGACAGACGATAAAAAGAAAGACGACCAAACAACATGTGAGGACATTCCTAAAGTAGAAGAGCGAGCAGATCTCGTCAAGGACGAAGGAAAAGAAATTTCTATTTCGAAGCCTGACATTGAAGAAAAGGGCGATAAGAAAGTATCGGAAGTCGCACCTGAAAAAGAAAGTTTACTTCCAAGCGATGCTGAAAAGACAACATCCACGAAACCGACAAATGAGAAAATCTTAGATATCAAGGAATCTGCTATTAAACACGAAACGATTCCTAAGGAAAGTGATATAATGGGTGTCTCCAAAGTAGATGACATAGTTATTACGAAAAAGGAACCAGAGTTAACTAAAACGGATAAAGATGAAAAGATGACAGAAGAACCAGCTATAGATAAAAGTAAAACAGAGATATGTAGTAAAGATATGTCACAGTTGATACCGAGTGACACATCTTCTCAGCAACCTAAAAAGGAAGTTACACCCACTGGGTTAGATGATAGAGTTTCGTTAGAGGATCAAGAATCTCTAAAAGAAAAACTGCAAACCGAAACAAAAGAGAAAGATGATAAAGATGTAAGCGAGTTACCAAAAGAAGATGTAAGCGTTAAGGACTCATTAACGAAACAACTTGGGTTAGCAGGTGAAGAAAGCACTTCTGCAGAAAAGTCCGACAAACTTGGCACAGAAAGTGAAGTCAAACCGAAAGGAGAAGAAAAATCAGTTCAAAGGCCAGATGAAATTCAGAGGCCGGAAGAAAAAGAAATTGACGTTAGTAAAGAGGAGAAAAAGGGGGCAGAATGCACAGCCGAAGAAAAAGGGAAAGTCCGACAGGAAAACTTGAAATTAAGGATGATATTTCGGAAGCAAAATACATTACCGATCTTAAAACAAAAGAACACACGGATAAATCGAAATTTGAGGAAGAAGTATCTTCGGATAAAATCAAAGCTTTAGGAAAATCTGACGATCTCCCGACATTTGTAAAGGATGAAATCAGTCCAGAGGTGACAAAGGAACAACTTGAAGAGGAGTGTAAGCCAGACAAAGCCGCCAGTGAAACTACATCGGCCAAGGACGTTAAAATTGTAGCCGAGACAAGTCGAAGTAGCCCTATGAGGGACGATGAAAAAGATGTGGATGCGTTTCTAAAAGAAGGGTCTTCAGTGAAGTCGGAAGGAAAATCCTTGTCGATGAAGGAAGTATCAATCGATTCTGGTATTTCTCAAGATGATATTTCAATCGAAGACAAGTTTAAAGAAATAGGAGTAGAAGAAAAAGAGGACATTAAACTGGCGGGAGAATCGACAAGCAGCCAGCAAAAAGGTCAAGACACTTTTAAATCTGAATTATCTACAACGTCCGAAGCACTCACAAAATCTGAGGCTGTGAAAATGTCATCGGAAAAAGATCGAGACAGCGGAATTAAAGAGGAAGGTGGCAAACTAAAAGAAGAGTGTAGTAAAACGGAAGGACAAAAACCGGAGTCAACTCTAACAGCCTCGAAACAAGAACCGACCTCTGTAGAAGAGCGACCGAAAGAAACGGCTTCCGCTAAAACTCCCGAAATCGCTCAACCAACTCAAAAAGGGAGTAGTAACGGTATTGCTAAAGACGCGAATGGATCGATATCGAGAATTTCGGAAAGCGACCGTCCCGAAAGCAGTATGGCACATTTAACGGATAGCGACGTAAAATCTAAAACGACGAACGGTCATTCGATATACGAAGACGAAGCGAAATATCCAACTAAACCGGTCTATTCGGGCAAAACAAGCGATTCGATAACAATCGACGTTTCGAAGGCAATACCCACTAAAGAAATAACGGAAGCGAAAATTTCGAAAACTGCACTGCCTAAAATGCCTTCTGACAAAATGGACATAAAGCCCGTAATGGAATTTAAGACTGGGGAAAAACAAACGGTGCAGGAAGAAATGAAATCGGAGGGTGAAGGCGTTCCTTTAATGTGCACGGTAACAGAACTGCGTAAAGAATATTCGCGTAGTGTGACACCGGGCTCGGACGCGGTGAGCGAAAAGGAGTACGACTTGGGCGGGCATTCGACGCCGCACAGCGACATCAGCAGCGGTCAGGTGTCGAGGGCGGCGACGCACATGTGGGAGAGCTCCGAGGGACGCCAGGACTCGCAACACTACGACTCCGACGAGGATATACCCGGCTCACCAATGAGCATCACCTCGCACATCCACTCCCCTCCCCAGTTCGACTACGACATCCACAGGGGCAAAGAATCGGCGATGACCGGCTCTTTCTACGGTTCCCTACCGGAAGAAGAACCGCTCGACAGTCCGCTGCCGGACAAAGGCGCCAGGAGCAAAGTGAGCAGCATGTACTCCTCTATGTACGTCACCAAGTACGACGACAAGAGCGAAATAGAATCGAGCCCCGGGCCGACGAACGGGAAGCAGAAGTCGGAGATGAGCTCGAGCGTGATATTACCGGAGAGAGACTTGGACATCGATTATCAGACGGCGGTCAAGGAACACAAACTGGCCAGAGGAGAGGACTTGAGCCAACGAGCGAAGGAGGACGAGGCCGCCGGCAAAGAAGGGAAGAAGGGAGTGAACGGGGCGCAGGCCAGCGGCAAAGTGCCAGAAACGATGAGCGAGAGCAAGCGGCAGGACCCGATCGAGGACTGGGGCAAGCCTTTGGGGCTGCCGCCGGCGCCGAGGAGGGCGGCGCGACGCCCCGACTGGGACCCGACCGAGGAATGGGGCCACCCGCTGGGGCTACCCTCACCGGCCCCACCGCCCTCCAAGGACGAGTCCAACGGCGACATCGAAGTCGAACTCGTTCCCACCAGTGCCAAAACCACGCCCAAGAAAGTCGCTAAAATGAATGCCGAAAACAATAAGATAGCTTCGAACACAACTGCAGGTAAGCGCCGATTTACTTTGCTTTAATTTTAATTTACACAAGAGGACCTTTTATTTCGTATTTAGTTGGTATAAAATTCCAACTTCAAATTAAATGATTTCTCATCATACTGCGCGATTTATAGTTAGGATTTAACTTAAAATTCGAAAAATTGTAAAAGTTTAATAATGATTTATACGTACAAAAGGTAAGTTGTACCTACTAGGGTAGACTAAAAATGTCGACATTTACAGGGAAAGAAGCAAACAATAAGACGAAGCGTTCGGAATCGCCTGTGAAACGTGCAAATAAGGACAGCAGGAAGGCGAACATAACTCCCATCTACATGGACCTGAGTTATGTGCCACACCACGGCAACTCGCACTACGCGAACGTCGAATTCTTCAAGAGGGTCCGCGCAAGATACTATGTTTTCAGCGGCACCGAACCGAGCAAAGAGGTTTTCAATGCACTCCTGGAAGCGAAACAGACCTGGGAAGAAAAAGATCTAGGTATGTATATTCCAGCAGATAAGTAAACCGCTTTAACCGTCAGCTAAATAGGAACAGTCGCCGAGCGGGCCCTGGTCATCAGGCATGCACAGACTAAGTCCAGGATCGGAACAACTTTATTACGATACTATGAGTATAAATTAAGTTGATTTTTATTTTTCCCATAAAAAACCAATACAAAATATTTCCTTTTTCGTCTCTGCACTTTAAAATCACCGGGGAAATAAACTAATCGTAACCGTAAGTTTTCATTTAAAAATTATGTGGTTCCATCTTGAAGAAAACAAGAGACTCTTCTTAATATTATGTAATATTTGAGCTGTACATAAATTACTGCGCGGCGGCATAAAATCTCGTAATCGTAAATGAGATATACCACGCATAATTATTATTGACTTGAGCGTTTAATTGCGCTCGGCAATCAGTCCTTCAAAATCATTAGGGTTGAATTGATATTCTTAAAATATAATTCTAAGAGATTTTTGTTTTTATTCACTTTTTCAGAAGTGACCATAATTCCGACGTACGATACGGACACTCTAGGTTACTGGATCACCGAGAATGAAGATATATTGGCCAAATACAAAATAGATCTCTCGCCATCGGCGAGCAGATGTACCATCAATCTTCAGGACCACGAGACGTCCTGTTCCGCTTACAGGCTTGAGTTTTGAACCGATCCGACTGTGGGTTAAATCGTAAAGAAGTCACTGAATTATGTTTCTGATGACCCCTTAGGTTTTAGAAGGTATGATTCAAATATTGTTTATGTGGTAAAGTTTTATACACTGTAGACTAAACGTTATTTACTGTGTTCCGATTGTTATCCACATAAATGCGATGTATATAATAAATAGAATAGTTATAAGATAAAAAATAATGTTAAATATCACATCCAATTAAAGACTTTATATATGATGGATTAAAACTCTTAAGAAATCGGCCGCTGATGGAAATAGTATATTTTAGATAGCCGTTTTTATTATATTTATTTTTAAAAATTGCTAAATTTTTATTTTTCAGGTAGTTAAAATTTACAATTTAACTGTTAAATGATGATAAAACATATTACTCCACACTGGATAAGAATTTCTAAATTTATATATAATGTTTAAACGTTATTGTGCTCGATTCACATCTTGTAATTAAAATAAAAACAGTATTAATATTCATTAACTCGATAAAATATATACAAAACTCAGTTTTTAAACTCTGTTCCGTGTTCCACGGGAAACTGTTGCTTTTTAGATAAAAGGTTATAGAGTCAGATGGAGAAGTAGGACAGGGTAAATTAGAATTATTTGAAGGAACATGTAGGTTTATGTACATAAATGTATATTAACAGATTGGGTTTTTCAAGAATGCACTGGGACATATTTGAATTATTATCATACAAAATGAACAAGTCCAGAAGTTTATGATTTATGGGCTTCTGGTTTTTCAGTAACCTGAAAAGATTCATTACTGGACTTACTTAAAAGAGATCTGAATGGAGTTATAAATATCCAAATTTACAAACCAAATGTTGTAGATAGGTGATTTATGCCTATGATTCATACCTAATTAAGTAATGAGAGAGAACTTCTAAAAGGCTTATTATACGCCCTAATCTAACTTAATACCACTTTAATATTTATCAATGGTAAACCATGGACCAGTTTAATTTAAAATCTTAAAATACCCTTGTTGTTCCCAAAATTTTATTAGATACATATTGTGTTATAGTAATTGTAATTTAAAAGTAAATTCAAAAGTTGTATAAAGTGTTAGAATTTTGAGGCATATTATTGTTGATGTTTGAAATCTTATTATATTAAACTAAACTAATTGTCTGTTTTACCCCCCCCCCCACCCACCTTCATTATTATAATTGTTTTTATAATAATGAATTAGGAATAATTTTTATGTAAGGATATATGATACAAGGCAAATGTTATCAGATGAATAATTTTAATGTGCTGTTGGGAATGATTAGTACAGTGTCAAGTTTCAGTTGATTCATTTATACAAGAAGAAGAAAAAAATAATTGTTATATATTTTAATTCTCTTTATCAAAGAGCATATTTATATTGACTCTGTGAAATAATAACTCATTATATAATGACATATTTTTTTGTTGTCTTTATTGATGAATCAATTCTAAAAATATTTTTATCTAGATGACATTGCCTTCATTGCATTTTATAATTCTATAATGCAAGTATACACTCTTTTGGCTGTTGTTAAGTAAAATATTTTCAAAATTTATAATTTTAACATATGTGTTTCCATGAATACTTAATTCTCTGCATCTGAAAATTAAAAACTTGTACTCTTTATTTATCTTTATTTCAGCTGTATGCCAAGATATAAAAATTGTGATAATTCTATGTTCATCAACTGTAGCATAGAGATTATAAAAAATAAGTAACTTAGTTGTTCCACAGTGTTCAACTAATTATGAGTTAATGGATAGAACATAGAAAATGCTTTCGTTGTTAGTGTTTTCATAAACTGTGTCTCGAAAGAAATAAAACCAGAACAGATGTGTTTAAAAGGGCTAGGTAATTAAGACATATTATATTTAGACTTTATCTGTAGTATATTAAAGTGCATACGGAATGTCCATGTGAATTTTCCAACAGTGGTAGAAAGGTTTTGTATCGAATGAAGTTGATAAATGAGGTTGAAATATTTATATTTATGTTTTCGTACATCACATTTTCTACATTTAATATTAACTCCATTTAAAGTTTAAAATAAGAGAATATTTCTTATAAGTCCCTTTCAAAAGTGCACAAAGACCTACAATTGATTCATTTTGACTTTCAATAAACCTTCCTAAGGTCAACAATTCAAAAGGGCCTAATAAAAAATAAAATGTGGAACGAGTTCTGAAACAGAGCATGTAGGGAATTGTTTATAGGGGTTTCAAAGTGTTTATATACAATTATGTATCTATTTTATTAATTTATAAATCAGCTAGAAGACCAAATTATTGTACTTATTTAATAATATTTTGTATAACTTTAATTATTTTTTGCACTCTTATTTATTGGCCTTGCTATATTTTTAAATCCTATTATTAACAATTTGTTATTTTTTTAAAAGTATATTTGTTTTTTATATTATTAATGCTAGTTTCCTCCTTTTAAACCACATTACTTTTGTAAACAAATTTTATTTATACTAGTGAGACAAATGTGATGAATTCGAATTGGAGATTGCTACAATATGTTTGTTATCAATGGTGCTATGTTAAAATTGGTATGCCTTCTTTGACTAAAATTGTTGGTGATTTCAATAATAGAGTTTAGAATACTTGGTATGTATTCATTTCTGAAAAAACCGTCGGGCAACTGACTTGCAATGACTTCCTTCCAGACTTTCAATAGTATGTGTTTGTAATTAAAAAAAAAAAGAAGAAACAGAAATGAAGTGTGATAAGATTGATAATCTTTCCTGTAATGATCATCATCATATAATTATCGCCACTGGAATGTAGGTCCAGCAAACATGGAGACTTGACACAATGGAAAGACTACATCGGGAAAAATGAGATTTAACTATATTTTTTTTATGCATAGGAACTCAAAAAAAATGCAAACTTTACCTAAATGTAGAAAATGTATCTTAACAAATTACTTAAGACAGCTAAAGAAATAAAAATAATCGCATAAGAATTAGTTACATAATTTTTTAAATGACTGAATTTATTTACTCCCAAGTATATTTTGTTAACAATATTTCTGCATATTAATCAGTATTTATAACAAAGTTTGCTCACATTGTAGATAAATTGATAGTAAATCAACTGATAATCAGGAATAATGTTTATGTCTCCTGAGTTTACAGGTCAATTCTGTAATATGAATTGTAATTGTTAGACTATTCCTAAATAGGAGTATATTTTCTGTAAATAGATTGTAAATTTACTGTTGATGTGATTTTAAAAATAGCCAGAAACAATTTTTCAAGCTGTTTCAGAAAACAGATATTTAACTTTTACACTTAAAATTGACGATTTGCCATTTCATATTGTAGACAAAAAATTTTGATGCTTATCAGTAAGGAACAGATTATAAATATTATTAAGGCTTCAAATTTTAAAATAAAAAATAGTACGATATTTCTCTTTAATGTAATACATTAGTAATAAAGGCACTGAAAATATCACGTCCATATTTCCTAAATAATTATTATAAAAACTATTTAATGAAAAATATAGCTCAGGAATAGCCTTCCAATAGATGGTGAAAAAAAGTTTTACATTCAAATGGTTAGTAAATACATTGTATCTGGTCTTTTGCTGGTCCTACAAGAAATAGAAATGGAAAAGTTTGGATTAAGATTTACTACAATTCAAAGTTCCCTTCTAATTTATGTAAGTAGCTAAGCTTTATTATTCCATTATAATTCCAAATGTTAATTTCCAATGCATTATATTTGTTGGCATTGGTAATAATTTCTACTTGTAAAAGGTAGGAGTATTTGGAGGAGATTATACTTTGCTGAAATAAAAGTGTGATAAGAAAAATGTTTTTTTTTTGTACAGTAAAGGTGAATAATATGAAATACATTATATTATTCTAAGGTAACTTATAGAGGCAGAAATAAAGTACTGCAATGCTCAAAAACATATATTAGACAGATAGTAATTTCCTAAATTACTTTTACTTCTATAATTTAGTGTGTGGAAACATTAAAAAAAGTGCAAACAGAAAATTAATACAACAGGAAAGAACTGACCCAATAAACCAAAATACTTATAAAGTACCAAATACCAAATAAAGTTACACATATATGTCCTATTATATAAGGTAACAGACATTTTTACTAGTTAAAATATATAGAAATTATTGTCATAAAATATTTGGTATGCAGAGTTTTGGTCACAAATAATGAAATTTATAACCATTTCAGATTCCTTATAAATATTTACTTTGATGTTCAGATGATCTAATAACAATATATATATATTTATCCTCAAAGATTGCTCAAAAGTTAGCCTCGTAAACTGAAGTATTTGGATACAACAAAATTGCTGGTAAGCACTGTAACATCTTTTGGGTGCATTTAAAACTGTTATTGCAATGCCACTATAGAACTATATGTCTCTTTCATGGATATGAATCTCTCCTTTGTTTCCATATCTGTTCAATGAATTAACACTACATTCCAAATTTAGGTTCAATTTTTCTAGGTTAAAGCCACCATTACAGTAATTTATTACAGCCTTTTATTATAAATTGCTTCAATTCAACATTCAAAGGCATGTAGATGAAACTTTTAGACTACTTACATAAGTACATAAAATTTGTCTATTGCAGTTTGTCTACTCACCTGTCTATTACAATGCAATAATATACCATTATCCATTGGACACATACAAAAATCACAAAATTATATAAAAAAGTTTAAGTTACAATATTAACTGATACTACAAGTAACAAGTTTTGTCTACCATTTCTTTTAATACAAAGTACCTTCTACATACACTGTGTCAGGTTATTAGATCTATTCATACCACCTTCTGGTCTTATCTGTTGCATCGGTTAAAGTCAAATGTTTTCTTTTGACACAACGTAGTCCAATTATGAAGTATATAATTCCACCAACCTTCACCTGAAGAAGATGGTTAGGACTACCATTGAAATAATATATTAACATTATGGATGTTTTTTGAGCATCCTCACTGCACTCTCACTGTTACTTGTACCAGACTGGAGAGGATCATACAGGAGATTATGTTACCAAGTTAGGAGTATATGTACCTCCTATTGTAAGAACTTTAGGAATAATTATTGGGAGCAATGTTTAAAGTAAGATTTAGATTCCACCTTTAAGTTATATGGCCCAGTTTTATTTTCTCTGCCACTGGATTATTTTTCCTGAAGTTCTTACAATAAGAGGAATGTGTACTCCTATCTTGGTACACATAATCTCCAGTATTATCCCTCCAATCTGGTATGAGCTACTTTCGACAAAATATATGTCCATGGTGGATAATACTAGATATATATACTTATAACTATAATTAACTACCTTAAAATAAAATTACCTTTCCTTGGTCTGCTGTCAAAATAGACTGTCAGCGAGAGGAGACAGAAACATAGGAAATCTATGGTTAATTTTTGTTTTATGGGCTAAAACACCCATTGTGTGTAACAGGTTGTTATTAATTCCATAACATATTAATTGTTTTAATAAGTAAAGTTTTTAGACTGGAACTACAAGGAAACAGAAGGAATGAAATTAATTGCTTATATTGAAAACAAAAGTATTTTATTTCCAGTTAGAGGTAAACAATTTCAGAAAACTCCTTGAAAATGTAATAAAGACAAATAATTTTCACGAATAATTGCCAACGGTTTAAAATATGAAATGTTCAGTTAAATGTGCTAGTGTAGAAGTTGGAAAGACGGTCTAAATAGATGCATTGCCAGTTTCAACAACGAATAATTACAGTATTAAATTTGTATACTGTCTTTTTTGTGTTTTTTATTTCCAATGCTGATTTTCAGGAAGGTTCAATTTAATACTAGAATCCCCGAATAAATATTAACAAAGCACTCGAGGGAAGTACATAGCAACTGAAAAACTAAAGTCGTACATTTTATTTATTATAATTCATTAAAAATGAAATTCATTTCATTTTAAAAAACATCTCAGCAAAGAAATAGGTAAACACAACTAAAAATAATGAATAGAAGCTGTATTATATATTAGTCAACTAAAAGATTCTTCCTCTGTCGCTCACATACAACACTCACCGCTGGCCGGTAACCCGACCGTTGACAATTCGGTAATTCATAAAATATCCCAGAACTTTCTGGAACTACAATTGCAGTTATTTAAATAAAAAAAAAAAAATGGACGCATTTTATAATTATTACGGCAGAAAACAATAAAGTAACATCATTCACCAAATTTAAAACGAGATTTGAAAAACTCAACGGTCGGTAAAAACAATAAATTTATTGAAGATAAACGCACAAAGGAACTCATTTAACAGTTCACACAAGTTCCACAATTTTAAAATTTTCAACTGAAAAATGATCATCTTCCCGTTTATAATAATTACATTTTTCCCTTGCATTCCCAATTGGCGCCAATATTGCGTTACAAAAAAAAATCAGGGGGTTTATTCATCGCCGATTTAAAAAAAAAATTTAAAGTGATGTACAATTTAATAATAAATGGGATATATATATGATGATTGCAGTCGGTGTCGTGTGTTGTGTCCTCCTACTACTTTGGCGACACGTAGAGAGCGCGCGCATCTCTGAGGCAGCGGGTTGGGTTGGGTCAGGTCGGGTGCACTTTGCACTCTTCTGGCTAGCGCTTCCCTCACCAGTCTAGCAAGTCATACTCTTCCTCCACCTCTCCTCCTCCACCTCCTCCTCCTCACCTCCTCCTCCTCCTACTCCTTTCTCTCCTCTCAGTGCTCCCCGATCATGATGATAGGCCCCTTCCCCCCGCCTTTCTGTCACGTTCACTTCAGTCAATCACGTCGCTCCCAACGTCGTGTAGACCCTCCTCCCACATCACTTCAATACGGCTAAAACAAACCAATAACAATTATGAATAACATCATTTATACTTTAACCGTTTGAGTGCGGCGAAGCGCTTCGCTTGTTTTATACCGAAAATGCGGAGAAGCGCTGTTGGGTAGTATAATTTTCGCATCTATTGAGAGCAGTTGAATTCCTATCAGTCGTAGTTTCGTTGTTTTATAGGAATTAGAAACTGTTTTCACTTTCTCAACAAGTGCTGTACTGATCATTACAAAATACACCATAACAAGTTTTCATTCATCTGAAAGTGACTTTCAGTGAATTCATGATAATGAAGAGTATAGTAATGATTTTCAAAGTGATAGTGAAAGTGATATCATCATCCCTTGTAAGAGATTGCGAATTATTAGTGATAGCATGTTACATAATAATTAGTGTTAATTATAACCATTTCTATTGTTCTCCAAAAAAAATTACTACGCATTTCATTCCGCACTTTTAGCATATATATGAGAAAACTCTTCAGCACTCAAACGGTTAAGCATTTGTTTTAAGAATGAGAGGCTGTGAGGACCCACTATTACAACAGGTTTTGCATAACCCATGCGGGGCATCGATCGATATAAATTTAAAATATCATTTTGATTTTCCAAATAAATAAGTAAATGTGTAAACTACCATTGGAACTTGTGATCTATGATCTTCAAAAATGTATTTCCATAATATATATGTGCATTGTTACATCCACAGTACTAGAAATAGCTAATTATGGAAATGCAATTTTGAAACTTGCAGATCACAAGTTCTACTGGTAGTTTATCCATTCACCTATTTATTGGAAAAACCAAATTATTTTTTTAACTTCTATCGATCAATTCCCCACGGGGATTATATGAAATCTATTGTAACCTCGCAGTCTCTCGAGTTTAGAATAAATGCTCGAGTAGAATATAAACCAGAAAACAGGTGTTGATGGGATCCAATTTTTAGTGTCTTTATTCAAACATAATAAGACATTCAAATTAAACAAGATTTTGAGACACAAAGTGGACAATTTTTGGTAATGGTAATACAACGATGTTTTTTTTTTGTGATTACACAAACTCAAGAACAAAGTTGAGACTCATTAATAAGCAGTGAATATCAAATAACTTCCTTAAAGGATTAACTTAGGAATTAGAAACTGTTTTCACTTTCTCAACAAGTGCTGTACTGATCATTACAAAATACACCATAACAAGTTTTCATTCATCTGAAAGTGACTTTCGGTGAATTCATGATAATGAAGAGTATAGTAATGACTTTCAAAGTGATACACCATTCCGGTAATACAACAATGTTTTTTTTTGTGATTACACAAACTCAAGAACAAAGTTGAGACTCATTAATAAGCAGTGAATATCAAATAACTTCCTTAAAGGATTAACTTAGGAATTAGAAACTGTTTTCACTTTCTCAACAAGTGCTGTACTGATCATTACAAAATACACCATAACAAGTTTTCATTCATCTGAAAGTACTTTCTGAATGATAATGAGAGATTAATGACTTTCAAAGTGATACACCATGGTAATACAACAATGTGTGTGTATAAAATGCTGAGAGGATTTGGTGGTGTATAAAATGCTGAGCGCTCGCCTTGGTAAGTTGAATCTTGCGACAGAAGACCGTCAACCTGCGATTGAAACTCCCCAGCCAAGTAAGAATCTTGCGACAATTCAGCTTGTGACAGGCCGGCCTGAGAAAGGCTCAAGCCGGGTTGCGACATACCCTAGAGTGCATTAACAATAGGCACAATCAATTTTACACTCCCAACGAAAGAATATATTTTTTGTAGGTTCGTGATGTTTCTGTCTCCTATCGCCGGTTAGGTATTCTGCTAGACCGGTTTCGGCCGCTCGCCATCTTCAGCAGCGGTGTTGGTCACTGTTAGCACTTTGGATGTTTTTTGGGCATCCTCACTGCACTGTCACTTTCACACGTACTGTAATGTTTGTCAGTATGTCGGTCGTTTATATATGTGTTCTGTTATTGTTATTGGGGGTTATGTTTGTCTTCGGATTTTGTTAATCCGTTTTCTAGGTATGAGTCAGATTGTTGGAAGGGTGGGTGTGATCCTTTAAGAGGATTATAGGTGTAAATATCCAGTCACTCTGGGAATTAATTTTCTCATTTATAATGTTGTTTTTCTTATGTTTGAAGATCTCCAGGTTTTCTATAATGTCTAATTCTTTTCCTTTTTTACCTGGGTGTAATTTTTTTTGTAAATAATATATATTTATATATATATATATATATATATATATATATATATATATATATATATATTTGTAAATAATATGTTTTTGTAAACATCTTGACAGCAACTCTTGCTTTATATATTATATAATATATATGTCAAAGTAAATATATTATAATTATATTGAATATTTCTATATTTTTTTAAATATGGTAATTTGTTCAAGTATAAAAACAAGGGTAAGATGGTAACCTGAGACATAGCTTGTGTGATTCCTTGAGTATATGGCTGGGTCACATCTTGACTATTAGTCTGACTGAGACCAGTAAGTTTACCTTTACCGACAGTGTTATTCCCTTTACCACGTACTCTTCCACTTCCCAGACGTCCACGTTGATTTTGCCTTGCTGCAATTACCATAATAATTTAATTCAATACAAAAATTCAAATTAAACTGTTAAAATCAGGCATTTTTAAAAAATGTATTCTCAATATGGACATTTTTCTAGCTGATTTTAAACGAGGTTATTTCATGTAAACGCAACTAATATAAGCTAAGCCAGTATTACCTTGTAATGCTTGCTGATGCTGATTGTAAAATCTTGGGGGTACATGAGCCATGTTCATAAACATACCAACAGGTACAGGCATGTTTGATAATGCAGCTTGGGCTCGTTCAGGTGATATGTAGCTTATTGGGTCATGGGGCCTTGAAAACATATCTATACCTCCCCCTCCTCCTCCTCCTTATAGAGATATTCAAAATCTTTGTTAAATAAATGCAGTCATTTGTTCTGCTAACAAATTAGCAGATACAATAATACAATACACGAGTACACCATTTTAAAAAAATTTGGAAAATACAACATACCATGCCTTGGGAAATAATGTGAACCATTGCTTGACCCACTGTTCCTGTCATAAACACTTCCTGGAACAATGGCTTCCCTCGCATCATAAACTGTTGTTGACATAAAGTGGGTGCCAGGATTGGTGGTATTTACAATCTGTTTTGGCTTAGAAAACTGAATTTGGGATTCTTTCAGATTATTCAATGGTCCCTCGACAAGTACTTTTTGTTCCTTGTAAAAATTCAGAAGATGATTCCAGAGGGGTTGCTAAAAATAAATTCAACAATTAGTGATCATCGACATATCAAATTGCTCAACTATATGTCAGTAAATACCTTATATTCTGTTTACCTTTTCAAACTGAGTCCAACTAAAAATGCAAAATTGTTCTTTTGTAGTTTTAACTAAAATATTTTTTAAAGGATCTACTTGAAAAAGTAATTATTCTAATTTTTTATTTGCTATTAGTTAGTGTCCACATACAAAAAAACTGTATATTAAGATATCTGCCAACAAATTCTTGAAATTACCTTTGACAAAACTTTAGGATTTCCAACAATGATAATTCCGTATTTAGCTCTTGTCAAAGCTACATTGAGACGCCGTGGATCATTAAGGAAGCCTATACCCTGATGTTCATTGGAACGTACACATGACATAATGATTAAATCCTTCTCTCGTCCCCTGGAAAGCATCCACACTGGCAACTTCAATTTCTTGATACAATTTTGAATGGAGAGCACCTTGATATTGCATATATTGCACCTGAAATACAATTTATGCATGAATTAATTGATTTGTTATTCCTAAAACATTAGTAATAAGAAAACAGCAACATTTAAAAGTAAAGCAATACATATAGAAAAATTGAAACATGATTTATTTTTTTAAAAGAATCCAACAAAAATATCAACACTTCTTCCTGGCATAAGCATGAAATAAAATTTAAAAAATAAACAGCTTTAATGGACCTTAAATGTTAAAATGTTTTAAATATCTACCAAGGTAATTTATAAACTAATTCTTAAACATATTTCCATTCTCAATTGGTTCTTGTTACCTAATTTTTATAATAAAATTGGGATAAATAATTAGTACTGAAATTATCAACTAAGAGCAAATATTATGTATACCAAATAATTTCAATAATAAAAAATTGAATCCGGAAAACCACTCACCAAGTAAGCTCTCTGTCCTTCATATGGAGTAATGATACCAATCTGTTCAGGCTTTACCCCAGCCCTCAAAAATCGGGTAGCCATCTTTTCAACATTTGAAGCTTCAGTCCTGTTCAAGTATGAAGTTCCAGAACCAGCTATTTCTTCTTGTCCTTGTGTTACATAAAATAGCATGGGTTTCTCAGGAACTGGCCATGGAAATTCCACTTTGCTCAGTTTTCTTTCGTCTGAAAACATTTATGAAATTATGAAATAACTAATAATTTAAAAAAATTTAAAAACAAATAAATTTAGTGATGTAACGCAGTGTATCAAACATAAATTTAAACTTAAACTGCCTGAGACAAAGCTATTTGATACTTTGAACCTCTATTTACACTCACATGTCATCTGCTGACTATTTCACCTGTTTCAAATTCCCATTAAATATTACAGTTTTTGTTTATTTTAATTTCAAACCTAAATAAATGTTTAACACTATATCAGTAATTATATTAAAATAAAAACTGTTATGCTTTTACAAAATCCAGTATTATTGTTATTGAAACTGATTTTCAGTTTTCAAACATAACAATCTTGACAGTACTTTATGTAATAACTAAAACAGATAATCCTGTGTATAAATATATGAATACGTATTCATAAATATTTTCAAAAATGCATATTCTGAATACCACGCAACAGACAGCCAAAAATGTGCCATAGTCTGACCTCAAAAAAAATCACTGAACAATTCAGATATATATATAAATAAAAATAGTTCTCATCCAAGATGACTAGATTTTTAAATGATAACAACTAGACACAACTAAGCTTAATTAAGCAATAGTTTCATTTGCAATAAGTATACTTATATAAAAAATGGTATTGCTTTAAATAAAAAATCTTATTCCACATATTCCTTGTAGAAAAAAATATTGTCTTATATATTTAAACATACACAAAAAATTGTATGTAAACAATACCTGCACAAACTCCATTTTGTAGAGAACCTTCGTAGAAGAAATTCGATGGAAACCTGGATAATTCTGGATGCATACGATACTGAACTTCGAGACGGAATGGACGTATTCCCAATACTACCAATCGCTCAAATAGTGACTGTGATAAACCAGCACGGGATGCTTTCTTGCACATAACAACTGGCCCCAGCTGGCAATGATCTCCAACCAGAATAAGCTAGAAAAAGTTGACTTTTTTACATCATTTTATATTAAAATCTACCTCAATATAAACAAGCGTAATTATTCACATAAATAACATTTTATACCATTATAATATAAAATCCATTAATAACATAACATAATAATCCATTATTAACATAATGGTCAAACAAGAACAAAAGAATAATCCAGGAAATGTAATGTTATTATATCTTAATTGAAATATTATAATTTTAATATAGTTATACAATTTTAATTAATATATATTTTTATATAATTATTAATATTTTAATAATTAGCCATCAGACCTCTTGTGATAAAAGCTGCTGACAATGCTGACAGTGTAAATTAAGAGTATGATTGATCACACATAAGGTTTGTGAAAAAAAACTACTTAAAAAGTTACTAAAAAACTTATTTGGATTTTAATTCAAACGAAATAAAATTGAAATGATTAGTGGTATTTGGTACTTTGTGTTATCATTCTTAAGACTTATACATTATGCATATTAAATATTCATATTTGACACTGTAAAGGATAAATGCATTTGTTTAATGGTAAAAAGCAATGGTTAAAAATGTATAAGAAAAATTTTGAAAGACTTTGTAAGAAAAAAGGAATGGAACAAAATTAATTACCCTATATTTCAATCAAATAAAGTCCAATTATATTAAATAGTTTATAATAAATGTTTACCTGCTTAGCACCAAGTATTACAGGTACCATACATTCTGGTTCAGTAGCTTGCATACTCTCATCAATGAGTATAGAATGAAATTTCAGCCTGGTAAGCCGGGGATCACCTGCACCAACGCAAGTACAACAGATTACATCAGCAGCATCAAGAAGTTCTTTTTCAGCAGATTTCTTCAACATTCGATATCTTTTTTCATCCACTGAAGACAACTCTCCCGTCTCATCTTTCAGCTGTTGAAGTTTCTGAAGTTCTGTATTACTGAAAAGATATTTTCCATATTTTAATGGCAAAGAATTAGATCAAAATTAAATTACATTAAAACTGGATTCAGACAGCAAGTATTTAGATAAATCGCAGTACTTAAGTTTTGTGAACAATTCAATAAAAAAGAAGCGAAATAGAAAAAAAATGACACATTTTATAGGACAATTATAATACCAAAAATAAAAATGTTTGAAATGCTAAATATAATCTTTTGAATGAAACAAATAAAAATACATATAAACCAAATGAAACAATTTAAAAGGAAAAGATTCCTAGATAATAAATATAATTAATGAATTCTACTTACCAATCCATTTTCCGAATTTGGTTATGAAGAGCTAAAAATGAGACTGGTGAATCTATAGCTTCCCGTGATTTTGCACAAACTCTGACCACCTAAGATATGGGTAACACTAAATTAATCTTAATTAAAGTAAGAAAAATATATACATTTATACCATTTCATATTAATTAGGAAAACATAGGTTAACAAATATTTCATTCACACATACATATTAACACAGGAATGTATATTTCATTTTAGTTCAAAAGTGTAGAAATTATAAAAAATTGATGTATGCTTGAATAAAAGAGACAGAACCTTATAAAAAATGAGAATTCTGTCATGGAATTTTGGCATTAAAACTCAACACCCCCAATTCCCCAAACAGGGAGTCAGAAAGGTTAATTGCCACAAGGATCATAAACCCTAACCAAAATGAGAAAGAAGCCCTAGCCCTCATTAAAAATGTTATAATAATACTTATAAGAACATATTATAAAACTAAAAACTTTCACAATTTGAAACCTTTATCATATAAATTATGTATCATTATGAAATTGGCCTTTATTTTGAAACCAGAAAAACAGTTTTTAAATTTGAAATTAAAGAATTTACCTTGAGACCAGTGCGATGAATTTTTTCAGTAAGCTGATCAACAGCAATATTGGAAGGTGCACAAACAAGAACAGGACCACCATTTTGTTTGACAAGTTGATACACAATAGTTGCTGAAGTCACAGTTTTTCCAGTTCCAGGAGGCCCTTGAATCAATGACAAAGGTCTCTGAAGAGCATGCTTAACAGCATAAACCTAAAAGAGATTCAGGTTTCCATTAATTTCATAGTACACATATATATATATTCAAAGCATAAACTTTCACAGAGGTGATGTTAAATAAACAAAAAATCAATTTTCAACTCATTTGAATTAGAGAATAACTTATAGAAGAATACTAAATCAAAGTCCACTAGAATGATGATGATGATGATGATGAACTTCATTTATATAGCGCAATAGCACTAGAATGACTAAACCATATGAAATTGTTACATAACAAAAATTAATTTCTTCCCACAAGAATCAGAAACTTGATGTTTGCAGAGTTATACATGAATTTAACGCACTTGTGAACGATTCAAATCTGGAAGATTGGGTGCAGAGAAATGCTTTGGTAGATGGCAACGAAATAACATGTCTTCAACGTCATGGCCCAGAAGCCTATGATAAATGTAACCGGAAACGGAGACATCATCAACAGCAAACTTACGGAGAGCATACTGCATTCTGAAAAAACATTTATCAAATATAGCAATCCTCAGATATTTAAAAACGGGTTTAATACAATCAATGTTACAGACAATATAAAATTTCATTTTTATTATTTTGATTATAAATGGCATCAATAACAATTTGAAATAAATTTTTAGTTCTTTACTGTCACATGAAATAATCATCTATAACAAGAAGTGTTGAGTTTAGTGTTTTATGGAATATATAAAATAATTTTAACTACCAATCTATAATAAGGTCTGTCAACTAAGTAATTATGTTATATGCCCTATCTTATACATTTCATTTATGTAAGATATTGAATTCATGGGATTGATATATTTTTTCTTATACTAGGAAGAATCTTTTCCTTAAATTTAATACATACATTAAATTGGATAACTGTATATACGACAATCAAAATCATTCTAACAAATAATTTGAAATACCAATATTCAAATTAATCAAAATTATGGGAAGAAAATAACTTATAGGAGAATACAAATAACGTATTTATTATTACCTATCAAAGCTTGTGCTTTTCCAAATGAAATCAACAACAAAATTTGAAATACACTCGGTTGGTGCACCGCTAGATGTTTTTAATTCAATTCCAACTTCTTCTCCAAAATTGTCAGGTATTTTTATAACATGGCCAACACCAGACCAAGGCTTGTGGACTTCTCCAAGATACCGTAGTCGTAACTCATCCCCATGCATTAGCTTCATATCTGAAAATATTTCAAGGTTATCTCAAATAAAAACCAAGGGCAGGAAAAGAGTGGTTATGTGCTAAAACAATATATATACAAATTGGAATGTTGTATTTCAATTATATAATATAGGTAAACATTTTGAAATTTCTGGCAATTAACATAAGTGTTTTAAAAATCAGTAAGAAGAATAAACGCAAAATAATAAATATAAGAGAGTTACCTCCATCTGATTTTGCCAAAGTAAAATATGCTATTGTTTTTTTGTTGAGTCCAACATCCCACCTAACTTCAACATTCTCTTGTGTCTGAGATTCCTTCAGCCTTTTGTCATAGTCAGCCTCTAACTTTACAAGAGGCCCGAATATATTTTGATACTGATATCCGTCTTCATATCTATAAAGAAAATATTAGATATTAAAAAAAGTTAAATAGACACAGACATATGTTCGTGGCATATTTGAATTGGGAGATGACCTTAAAAGAACTTGTTGCGGTTCTTCATCGATACCCGGCTTCTCCAAATCAGAGAAAGTTGCATCAGCATTGTCCCTCCAGAGTTCTTCCAACTTGGCTATCTGCGTTGCTGTCACTTGGCGAGCTCTCAACTGGTCCTGTTCAGCAGGTATCTTCACCAGCCAAGACAAGAAACAGCGGTCCGATATAAGAGGTTTCCACTGCTCTTGATCCCTATCAATGTTTAAAGAGCGCACATTGGTCAAAAGAACAATTTCTACAAGCACAAATATATCGGCATGTTTCTTTCAATTTCTTATAAGAAAAGGGTTACCAGTTCATATCTTTCAAGGAGTTCTGAGCGGCACATGGTTGACGACAAAGTAGGACGACAACTGAATCAGCCTTCGCTGGTATGAAGCCAAGTACAAATACGTTGCGAACTCCACAAGAATAACACTCGAGGATTGTCTCACCTAGGGGGCCGTCCTTGTGCAGTGTCACTTCCTGAAGTTTAATCCAATAAACAATTAGAAGTAATGTGAATCAAACATGAGCATGATTTATATTTTTTTAATATTATGTTAAACATACATGGCTTGAGATATGATAGAATTTAAACTGCTGAAATTCAAGGCAATACATCTTGAAAATTGTCAATACAATTACCTTAATATTTAAATATTAAAGGACCTAATGCATTTATTAGAAAATAAGAAAAACTTTGTTATCAAATTAAATTATTTCTCTGGTCTTTGATAATAAGGTTCATCATATTTAGAAACCATGCAATGAGAACTTTTTATGATTGTTTTATATCCTGTTTTTTTAACAATAAACAAAAAATGTAATAATGAACTAATCTAGATATTAAATAAATATAAAATATTATAAACCTTGTGTTTGGCTCGCACGAGATGATTAATAATATGTGAGCCTGAAGTGTTACCTCGTCCATTACAGAACCATTTTTTGCACACATTGCACATCACCACGCAGCTGGGATCAGGGATTCCACAATATTTGCAGGCATAAGCTGGTAACTCCTAATAATTAGTCAGAGAAAATGTATTAGAATACATTTTGTTGCAATATTATACAATTTACTTACACAGGTAATCAGAAAATATTAACACACAGTACATGAGGATTAGATATTACTAGCAAAAAGTAATATGTATTCCCCATACAAGACCCTTTAGTAAAGGAAGCATATTATACTGGTGTGTATATATATATATATATATATATATATATATATATATATAAAATACCTTGTTATAAAATGCATCTTCTTCTTCTTCTTCAAACTGCAAATCACTGAGTTTTTGTGTGGCAGATACCACTCCATCTAAATCCAAATTAAGTTTACCGTTGACCTAAAATAAAATTATTTCTATTTAGTTGTCATGTACTGCCTATTTTTCCTCCTAAAAGCACCTATGTAGAACTAAATAAATAAAAGCATCCTTTCTAATAATAATTGTATGTTTTAGATCATGTGTACTTTTAGATAGTTTTTTTGTGATTATATTGTATTGTGCTTTATTATACAACTATTATTTTATGGACTTAACTCTTACTAGATGACTCCTATTTCAGCTCCATGAATAATTAAATATTTAATGCTACAAATTTCATTTACATACAACAACTTTCCTCATAGTAATAAATCTCTAACAATTAACAGGCAATATTACAAATGTTAATATAAAAAATGAATTAATCCACTCTGTGAAAGAGTACACAAGATCCTAAAGAATGTGACCAAAGTTATATAGCAATGGATGAAAAGTTTATCATGAACTTGTAATAAAAAATGTAGTTGGTATTAGCTTAATTAACTAATAATTAATCAATTCTTTTAAATGTTAAAAAGTAATTAAAGAAATATGACATATCATTCAAACACAATCAATTTTGGAACTAGGCATATAACCTTATAAAAATGCAACTTTAAAAAATTAAGGTAAAATATAGTAGAACTAAATAACAAGAAATTACAAATCATCCATGAGAAGCTACCTGTACACTTATCCCAAGATATAAATCTGATAAAAGTTGCACAACAAGTATTAACAGGTTATACTATGGATATCAATGTAACAAGGTCAAAATAAAGAATGATAATAAATTGGATAAAATACCATACATTTAAGAAAAAGTTTTTTTTTGCATAAAATTATTTTATCCCAATTCATTAAATGAAAATTTTAAAAGTATTTTAAAAAAATAATTTTGTAATTAAAATAAAACTTCGTGCAATCGTGAATAGTTAAATCGAGAAAAAAAAACAAAAATCGAAGAGGAAAATGCAGTTATAAATAAGTTCGACGCATAAACGAAAAATTGTATTACGGATTTAAACCGATCGGTTTAAACTATTTTTACCTGAATATGGTTTGGAGCTCCGTCTAATTGCGAAGCTTGGGTTTGGCTCTGAGAGGGCAACGTAAAATCCGTAAAGTCAAACTCGGATCCTTGCGTATCAGCGCCAATTAAATCCGTTTCTTCGGTGTCCAGAAAGGTTAGTGTCTGGGAACTGGGTCCGTAAGCGTCCACACTCATCTTATTAAACAATACTCAGAACGCTGTTAACAACTGAAAACTCGTTTCGTTATTGAAAGTATAAAGAAACATGAAAAATTTAACACACGAGTTCATATCCTTATCTGAGACAGGGCGGCCATATTTTTCAGAACCTTCCAATACGTCAACAGGATATCACTGCCATATAAATATATATTAAAAATTTCGCTTTAGAGAAAGCCTCCGACGAATACCATACAAATGGCATTGATGTTGATAAGTCATTGTGCCAATACATCGGTTTAGTACATAAATACATCGACGTTTGTCCAGTTGCGCTTTGTCCCTGTAAATAGTGCTTTTTGTGAAATATGCTTACGTCTTCTACGCTTTACCAGTTTCTACTTACCGGGTCTAATTATTCGGCCGACGTTCCCGTGCCCAGTGCAAGCCTTGACCACAAGGTTGGAATAAGAAATAGATTGATTTTACGCCTGTAATTTTCCCTTAGTCAGTTTATTCCGTGTTGCTATCGACCGTTCCATCTCTCCGAGCATAACCTGCAGTAAGAATCGTCGAAACGATGTTCGTTGTCGGAAGTTGTTTTTAATGTCTATCCGTGTCGAGGGCCCTCACATTCCTGTAGTCAGTAAGGTTTCCACGAAATTCGACGCGAGATGTGAGTCGGTCCGAGTTCCTCGTAGGCGAGTGCTCGAAAGTCGACGGTCAAACCTATGTGATGTTTACCTCTTCTAGGCACATCCCCCGTGTATTTTTGTCCCCTGTTCGCACCACTCCCGTCTGTCTGAGCCCGTTCCATCCAACTCCCGATTCTGTGACTTTGAAAGCACCGAACTTTTTTGACAGATCCAATGCAACTCAGAAGAAGTGTTGAAGCTTTTAAAATGCGGGCCACTTTGGATTTACTCCGCATTTCTGTATATTTAAAAACTCGTGTAAATCATTCCTAAGTTCAACTTCAAGCCAGGACAATGGAAACAGAAAACAATCGTTATATCGTTCATGTATTCGTGGGTGCATTATCTCAACATTATGAAGCCCTTTCGGTCGAAGCAAGCAAACAAACAACTTCTGAAGAAATTGTATGTTGTATCGCGGAAAGGCTTTCGTTATCCAGCGGAGGTGGTTTTGAACTGGCAGAAGTTGTCAAAGACACAATGGGAAGAGAGTGTAAGGAAAGAAGACTCGGAGCTACAGAGTGTCCTGTTGCACTCATGCTTCTTTGGCCCAGAGCAAACTCACAACAAGAATACAGGTTTGAAATTTAACTTTAATTTCTGCTAATACTTAATATCTATTCTGCATACATCAGATTTATTCGTTAAATAATAACTGGTCCAGTACATATGTACGGTTTTATTAATTTTAAAATTTGAATGATTGTAGCATTGTAGATAATGTCATAGATGATTATTTACTATCTCAGAAGAAATATCTAAAAAATTTCATTCATTATATCATATATGCTTATTAGGCATTTTTAAACCGGCGTATTGTTCTTTTTTCCATTAGAATTTTATTAATATCAGTGTCACTAAGTTATTTTGCATTCATTTAATTTAGATACAATGATAAATTAGTTTTATCAATTTTGATAAAATATCCATAAAATTTGTATTCTATTTGATACCTCGTTTATAAAAGTTTTGGGTAAGGGGTCAGCAGATGCGCTGCTTATAAAGTAAAGAAACATCTTAGAATTTATTACAAAAGACATTCTAATTTTGTATTATAACACAAAGCAAATTGTTAATTGCTAAAAATGAACAGTTCCTGAGCCAATAAAGTGAAATACAGATTTATATAAAATCTTACACTGCATTTTGAACAGTACAATTAATATTTCTGTTAGGTATTTATCACTGTATAGTAGAAATTATTTTTTATGTAATTTTCATGTATAATTTTTTTGGTTGTTTGTATACTCGGTTGAGGTGCTTCCAACTTGTTGGTAAATATTGACTTACCAACCTGACCACTGATAGAAGCTAAAAGAGTTATTTACTGTCCAAACATTATTCACTTTTATTATTTGGATTGAAAGAGATATTTGTGCTAAACAAATATGGTTGAAGAGACTACACGTCAAAGAAATGTATGAATGAAATTGCTTCGGTTAACATTCATATTGAGCAGTTTGATAAGATGTAATATGTCATATGTGTATGTATTGTTTCAGACATTTTTCATGTAAACAGTGTAATCTACTATTAACATTGACAATTAAAGAATGCTTTATAAAATAATGTTTAATTGCACATACTTATCTCATTTAAATGTCTTATTAGATATTACTTTAAAAAAGTACATGAGTTTCATGAAAATAAATATTAAAATTATCATAAACTATTTCTCTTGCATACTTTAATTCAGTTTTTAAGACTACCATGAGCTCTGCCTGTTTTGAGTTTTATAAAAATATTGAATGTTTTTAAAGAAACTTTAGTAAAAAAATAATGCAATGGTATCAATTAAATTTCAGTGAATTGTTTATGAGAATACATTTTTATATTAAATGAAATGTATTTAAATGTATATTCTAGTTCCTTGTGTTGTATTATATTTTCAAATAATTTATTTTATGGTGATCTTTGTTAATTTTAAATAATAATATGTAAACAGGTTTTACCTGAAGGAGAAGTTAAATGAAAATTTATGGGCTGATGGATTCACAATGGATCCTCAATTGATTCGAGATTATTTCAATCGATTCCTTTATCAACCACCTGATCGAGAATATCCTGATCTGTGCCAGCTTCCTGATTTAAACGAACAGACTTTATTGGACAATTTGAGGGCACGTTTCAATGCCGGTCATATTTATACATACGTGGGATCTATCCTCATTGCTGTCAATCCATTTAAAGTAAATAAAAATTTTATAGATTTATTTTAACAGCTGCAGAATGAAAGTATGCAATGTTTTATATGTGTGTTGTATTTATAAATATTTATTGAACAATTATTGTAATTTATGATTTTATCAATATTAATACATGAATGTATAAAAAACAAGGACAGGCAAGTAAACTAATTTTATTCACTGCATTAATATTTTTACAGAGCTTTTATTAAATTTGTTTATTGAATGGGATAGTATTTAATTAACCAAAGCTAGAATTTGTTTATAGGTTTCTTTGAATTTATAGTTAATTCTATTTAGTTTTGAGAATCTAGAAGTAATTGTTCATTTAATTTTTTTTATTCAAATAATGAACAAAATTAGGTAATAAATCTAACATTTTAGTAGTGCATTTATCATGTGTCCATAATTATTTTTAACTGGTGCTGAAATAATGTATTCATTATTTTTTTTTTAGTTTCATCCAATCTACAATCCAAAATATGTGAAACTTTATCAGAATCGAAGGTTGGGACCTGAGTTACCTCCGCACATATTTGCAATAGCTGACTCTGCTTATCATTGTATGTTAAGAGAGAGGCACAATCAATGTATAGTAATTAGTGGTGAATCGGGAAGTGGAAAAACAGAAAGTACCAACTTTCTTCTCCATCATTTGACAGCTCTTAGCCAAAAGGGCAGTCATGGAAGTGGTGTTGAGCAAACAATTTTAAGTGCTGGGCCTGTTTTAGAGGTAATAATCTTTTATTTCTGTAGAAAGAAAATTATAAGCTATTGACTTAATTTATGTATAACTTTAATTTGAATTACTTACAACAGGCTTTTGGCAATGCTAAAACTGCACACAACAATAATTCTAGCCGATTCGGCAAATTTATTCAAGTGAATTACAAAGAGAATGGCATGGTTCATGGGTGAGTAGATTTATAAAACTAATAGAAGATTGAAATTTAATATATTATGGCAATAATGCTTAATGCTATCAGATTGTATTTGTCCTAAAGTGTTATATTGTTTTTCACAGAGCTGTTGTGCAAAAATATTTGCTGGAAAAATCTCGGATATGTTCTCAAGGAAGAAATGAAAGGAATTATCACGTATTTTATTATTTATTAGCAGGAGCAAGTGAAACAGATAAACAGCAGTTACACCTACAAAAAGTTGATTACTACTATTATTTAAACAGAGTGAGTTTAAAGCACATATTTTATTACTGTAAAGAGGGAGTAATTTATTGAAAATTAAATTCATAAATTATTTCTTTTCTTATTATTTTTTTTTTTAGAGTGGTTGTTATGTTCTTGATAATGTTGATGAGAAGTATGAGTTCTCAAGATTGAAACAGTCAATGGAAATGGTTGGTTTTACTGCCGAGAAGCAACGCAGACTTTTTGCCGTGTTATCTGCTGTCTTATTACTTGGTAATATTAATAATCTTAATACTTATATCAATCAAGAAAGATATGTTTCAAAATTAACAGTAAGTAAACATATTGAATATGTTGACATAAGTTTAAGACCTTTAACTATCATTTAATCAGTTGAACAATTCAATTAATTTGATTTCAAATTTACAATTAAAGGAAAATTTATTCAAGCAGATGCAATTTTAACTGATTAAGTGAGAAGAGCTTGTAAACTCCAGTGTACTCATTTGAATTCAGTTTGGTAGTTTTTCCATTATAACTGCTGAGGACTCCATTATTAAATACAAAGTAGTGAGATGTCTATATGTAATTAGAGCAAATTCCAGGAAAAGGAGTAATTGTAGGGAATTCTAAAGTCACCAACTACAGGGGATCTGGCATAATTTAGTGGTTGAATCAGTGCAGCATAAATGCATTGATCCTAGTTCAAATCGTGGTGGCAGACCGTTTTATCTAAGTGAACATTATATCCAATATTTACCTAATTTTTGCTGTTCTAATAGTTATAGTTTTGCTTACAGGAAATGTTGAATTTCAACCTCGGAAGTCAGCTTACCACCATGATGAAGCTGTAGGTGTTAGAAACCCCGAGATAGTTCTTCTTATATCAGAACTTTTAAGAGTAAAACAGGAGACATTGTTGGCTGCTTTAACTGCCAAGCGAGCTAGGGCATCTGGAGAAACTTTAGTAATTAACTACAGATTACCTGAGGTCATTAATTCAAAGAATTTATTAAATTGTTTTGACATGGATATTAATTATTGCATGCATTAAGTTACGTAATTTAATGAAATTATTAATAATAATATTAAATTATTATTAATTTATTGAATGCACTCTGAAATTGTATGTGTCTGATATAGATATATTGTATATTATCCATAATTTATTCATGATAGGCCTCTTTCATCTTACCAAACTATTCCCTCAGATATTGGACATATTATAAATATTATTGATACCATTGTAACAAATACTTTCAAAGTTTAACACAATCCTTTGTCATTAAAAAATCTTTGATATCAAGAAAAATTACAATATATGGCCAACTAAATAATATTAAAATTTTTAATGAAACATTATAGGCTGTTGCTGCACGTGATGCTATGGCGAAATGTTTGTATGGTGCTCTATTTGACTGGATCGTTCTTCAAGTTAATCATGCCTTATTATCAAAGAAAGATACACTCCGTGATCATCAGGGGAATTCAATAGGAGTTCTTGATATATTTGGATTTGAAGATTTTGGATTATGTAACAGGTGATATTTTAATATTGCTTATAATATTGGCATTTCATTTCAGGTTCCAAGTTAAACTATAATTATTCATACGTAATACTATTACTTTGAATATAATTTATCATCAATACTATCATTTATGTAATAATGGTACAATTGAAAATATATGCAGTAATGCAAAATTTAATTACATGCATTTCAGTTTTGAGCAGTTTTGTATCAACTATGCAAATGAACATCTTCAGCATTATTTTAACCAACATGTTTTTAAATATGAACAAGAAGAGTATAGGAAAGAAGGCATACGTTGGAGAGATATCGATTTTTTAGATAATTCAGGTTGTTTACATCTAATTGAAGGGAAACCTGATGGATTACTCTGTGTGTTAGATGACCAATGCAAGTGCGTATCATTGTAAACTAAGAGAACGTTTACCTTTATGAAAGTATATTTGGTGTTATATAATGGTCCTAAATACATTCTGTTGAAAATTGCTTTAGCTTTCCTGGGGCTTCTAATGAAACTTTACTTCAAAAATTCAATTCGCTTCACAAAAAGCACACAGCATTCTATGAGGTACCACAAAGAAGGGAACCAGCATTTATAGTTAGGCATTATGCAGGCAAAGTGAAATATCAGGTAGTCTTAAGTTTTAATTGTAAATGTTAATGACATAGATTGCTGAATATAAATATTGAATTTGTTAGATATACAACTCTTATATTTTGTATTAATCATTTTATCCAGGTTACAGAAATGAGAGAAAAAAATCTTGATCTAATGCGACAAGAAATTGTCGGTGTCTTGAAAAATTCAAACATGGCTTTTGTAAGAGAGTTGGTTGGTGCTGATCCTGTAGCCGTTTTTAGATGGGCAATAGTTCGGGCTTTCTTCCGAGGTTATTTTGCATTCCATGAAGCAGGAAAGAAGTATAGACATTCGAGAGGTAATTATAAGTTAAGAAATTTATGTTTCATACATGTTACCTTAATACAACCAGTTATGCAATTAAACTCATATATTTGTTTCAGATGGAAGCAAACCAAGCTCATTGCACAATAGATATAGGAACCATACTCCTAATGACAATATAATAAGGTTTGTAATTAGAATTTTCCACAAAATTTAAAACGAGAAAACCACGCTGAACATAATTCATAATTTATCAAGCCTGTGATTTTTCTTAAAAGAGATTATCCTAGTAATGCCTTTTTATTTTAATCTGAAAATGTTTTAAACAAAAACATAATGATTTAGACTCATGGACTTTCTTGTCAGAAAGATATGATATATATCTGCTTGTCATTCTTTCAAGTGCACTGTCTTTGTGGTGATGTAAAAATCAAATTATTATCAAGGACAAAAATGTGATTTTTGAATAATTTTTACTTAAATTATTTCCTGAAAAATATGGTATGTCTTTGTAGCCATCTTGTGACCATGTCAGCAGTTAATCTTACTATTAACAGGATTGCGTAAGTTGATGAAATAACAATGAGTATGTGTATTTGTTGTTCAATTAGGAAAAATGCATGACATATTCTTTTCCAGATCATATTTTATTTTTAATGTTAACGGATATTCAGAAAGCATTTTGTGTAAATGGAAAGCAACTGAAGTAAGTGGAAATACATAGTAGAAAAGGTTTTTATTTTATACCTTATGCTGTATGATGTTTTGTTTTTTGGAAATTTGAATGCTGTTTTATTTTACATCATATTTGTTTTAGATCCATTCTTGCTTGATGTTTCCATATTCCTTTAATGTTGAATGGAATTTAAGCATAAGTAGTTTAAATTTTATATTATTACTATTATTCTATTTTAGAGTTTTCTTCTGTTATCTTCAACCTACAACAATAGATTGTTATTATTGTAATAATAGCAAGAAATGAAACCCCAATACATAAATTCTCCACATACAATATTGCCCATAGTGTATGTATTGATATATTTATATTTTTGAATTTGCTGGTGGTTATTCCTTATTGAATTCCTTAATTGAACTATAAACCAGTGTTTTAAAGATTTATAATTGTATCACTCTTGTTCTTTGAATAATGAATTGGATAGGCATTTTAAAATTTGTTGAATTCAATTCTCACTCAGTATTTGTGAATTCCAAATTGTCTCCAATGGACTCCATTGGACAATGGATTATTGTCATTGTGATTATATATCATAATGAGTTCTATAAGGAAAATAATGTTTAGATTCCGTTATGGAACAACGGGGAATAGTCCTGCAAAACAACGAAATACGGCTGTAGAAAAGGATGATTTACCTAGAAACAATCGGCAGTCATGGCCACAACATATCACTAATCACAATGAACCTACAACGAAATTAATGCAACAACGATTTACTCACACAAATGAACTGAAGACTAATGACTGTGATAAACCAATGTTACGTAAAGTTTTATGTCCAGATGAAGCCAAAGTTTTTGAAAAAGCAACACAAATAGTGGCGTACGTAAAATTGTATGATATAGGTGGTGGGACATATACTTTTAATTGCAAAATTGAATTTACAAATGTATTTGCTTGGGTGGTGGGCATTATAACAAGACAATATAAATAAATAAATAAATATATATATATATATATATATATATATATATATATATATATAGTTATAATTGACATACATTACATGCATGCGCTCAGTGGTTTATTATAAAAATTGCTTTAATCAAAAATTATATAATTTAAATTGAAGGTGTAAAGTTTATGAATTGAATTTAATACTCAGTGATCATTATTCTTTGTTGAGTTGAAGAAATTATTTTTAAATAATAGTTTCTACCTTGATCTGGGCTTTCTTTTTATTTAGGGGTATTCATATTTATTTCTTGTTTTTGTAGATACTAATATTTATTTAAAGGATCCTTGAGTCACGTATTTGCTTTTATTAGTATCCATACATTTATATGTGTATATGTATATAATTTAATGTAAAATCAGTGTTAGAAATTCATTGTTTGTTTTTGTATACATGTGCATGAAATTTCTCATGTATATATTATTTAAATCCATTTTTAAATTCCATGTGTTAAAGTTTACAATATGTATTGTCTATAAATGTATGCTTATTCTAGTTGTTTCAGTATTATGGTTTGGTATAGTAATGCAAGTTAATTATTATGTTTTGATCAAAATCAATTTAACAAAATTAGTTTTGAAAATAGTAGTGCAGGTGTATTGTGAAATACTCGTTTGAAGATTGTAGTTAACTTTACAAATTACTGCATTAATTAATCATTGATATGTTTTTTACATCTTGCAGAAAGAACAAGTCTTTTAGACCAAGGGAACGTGGTAAAAAAGGTTTAAAAAATTTACAAAGTGTAAAAACATTAGCTGGACGCACACAAAGTTATAGCCAGATTGGTAAAGCAAGGAAACAACCATTAACTGTTACTGCACAGTTTCAACAATCATTACATAGTCTTATGGATACTTTGAACCAAGCCAATCCGTTCTTCATTCGTTGTATAAAAAGCAATAGTAATAAAGTAGGTAGCAGGAATATCTTTTTTCTTTTCCGTATATCTTTATACAAATAATCTCTTTAATTTATCGTATTTTTATCTATTAGATCCCAAATACATTTGATGAAGAAACTGTACAGAGGCAACTGAGGTATACCGGAATGTTGGAAACTGTGCGTATTAGACAAGCTGGTTACAATGTTCGACTTACGTTTGATGAGTTCATCCAACTGTATAGAATTTTATTACCAAGAGGACTGCATAGGTAATAATGAAATTTATAGTTTGGGCTAGCCTTTTATTCAGTTTATTCAATATTTCATGCAATTTAATGTTGTGATTTCAGTTCTCATTCTGATGTGAGGGACTTCTTATTGACTCTGAATCTCAATCGCGATAATTATCAGGTTGGTAGCAGCAAAATATTTCTTAGGGAATGTGAAAAAGTGAAACTGGACTATAGGCTGCATCAACAGATCATAGCCAGTATAGTGACTATTCAGAGATGGTTTCGTGCTGTATTAGAACGTGCCAGGTTCCTTAGATTGAAAGCAGCTGCTATTACAATACAGGTATAATAATCAAATTAACTATATCTACTGACAATGCTGGTATTATATTTATTCCTTAAACATTTAGCAGAAAAAATATTTGTTTATTACAAAACAATATTTGTATGTGTTAGGCATTTTGGCGAATGACAATGGTACAGCAGCAAAAGAAACAGTGGCAGTTAGCTGCTATTCAGATACAAAAAGCGTGGAGAATATATCGGAATGCATCATGGTACAGGAAGCTGCGACATAATATTATTATATTTCAAGCATATGCTAGAGGTTACCTTGTAAGGAAAGCAGTAAAAGATAAAGTAAGAAGTGTACACTGTTGTGTATTTAATCAGTTAGTTAAAACAATTTATTTTATCATAATACTATTTGTATTCTGTCTATATGAAACCAAAATTAATTTATCATTAATATGTCACTACAATTTATTGTTATCAACAAATAATAATTACACTAATTTAACATGAAAGTTGAAGATAATTTTTACTAACTTATAAAATCAGAATTTTATATATATATTTATACTTTATGTTTTTAGTGTTTCAAATAAACATTTATATTGCTCATATTTTTAATTTGATTAAAATTATTTATTTATTTTACTATTTTAGAAGAAGTTAAGATCACTGCTGCCTGAAGATCAAAAGGAGTTAAGGAAAATGTCAAAGGAATCAAGTCAAGAAGACATAGAACCAGATTCAGAGTCAGTATACCTTAATTCATTTCTTTTCATTGTTACTTACTTTATATTAGCAGGAAATAACTTTTAATTTTATTTTTGTAGGAGCAGCAGTGGTATTCTAGAAGATAGTGAATCAGAAATTTTGAAAGAACGCCTATCAGTGACACCAGAGTTTTCAGAAATGATTGAAATCATGTAAGCCCTATTATTATCTTGAGAATATTTTAGTAATTTACAAGCACCTAAACCAGCAGTTCCAAAAATATGGTTCACAACCCAGGACAAGTGCTTGGAATATGAAACAAGGAATATATCAATATAAAAGTACCACCAGATTAAGCAGGTTTATATTTCTGAGGGGAAAAAGTAGAGTTGCTACTATTATTTCTTCTAAATAACTTGTTTATCAATAGATTTATTAGGACTCTGACTCAATTTTATGACCTCTGAAGAACACTTTTGTAGTCCATTCTGAGCAACCCAGATAAGATCTGTTTTGATATAAAATGTTGGAGATTACTACAATATATTTATTAATAATGTGGTTTTATAAACAATTTTGATGTACATTTAGAATTATGGAGTATATTTTCCACATATGTATTTATTGTAGGGTTAGTGCTCTTAATAAAGATATTTTGGGAATTGAAGCAAAACGGAAAATGCAGCTAAGAAGGACAGTTGCTTCTGAGATACAAAGTAGCAATGAATCTGTAGTAATGGGTAAATATGTATTTTTTTTAGTATGTTTATGTAATGTTGGCCTTTTGTAATGTTGACCTAATGTGGTGACAGAATACTCTACAGATACTGTAATTTAATTGAAAAATTTATTTTTTAAAAATTAGTGAATAATTATTTATACAATTTTGTAGAAAAAGTGGAAAGAAAGGACAGTTGTGATTCGATAACTTCACAACATAGCACTGACTCTCAGAATAGTTCTACCATCAGAGAACCTTTACATACAAAACATGGGAAAGGTGAGAAATATTGTTGATTATTAATAATATAGATAAAATAAAATAATGTGGGCTAACTTTGCTGTCTACAAGTTATAGTGTGTAGGACTTGAGAGAGTCTGTTTTGAATACCTTCTGATTATAATATTCCTATATGGATTACCTACTGCTTTGAGTCACTTTCAGTAAGTTTTGTTTTAGTATTTATTTAATGTTTCTTATTAATTCTATTTATTACTGAATTTACATAGAATAAACTGATAAGTTATTTATTATTATTATTATTATGAGGTTGTACTTCTTTTTTAATTACCATTTTGTAGTGGAGTCAAATATGTTCAACTGTGTACACTTGTGTTATGTAATTGTATGGGACATGACTGAAATATTGATAATACAATTATAGTTACATAAACATTTGTAAGCAGTATATAAATCTAATTGTAAATAATACAATAATAATAATATATGCAATGAGTGTTTTATTTTCAACTGAAGGATTAATAATTTGTAATTTTTTTTTAATTTAGCAATTCATATTGTTTTTCACTAGGGCTTGAAAAGCAGAATATAAATATTGGAGCTCACAGTGATAGTGAAATGGAATCTGATGTGATGGGTAGGAAGGAAGCTTTAGTAACGAAGAATAGTGCACCTCCACCTCCCCGCTTACCAAGAAGAAGAGATCATGTGTGCAGAAGCATAGGAGAAGAAGTTACAACACAGCATTCAAAAGATCATCATTCAAGACCATCAGATTTACAAATGTAAGTCACCAGAGTAGTAACTTGTAAAAATGCTTTACTACCTTTGTTTTTGTTTGCACTAATGTTATATCCCTCTCCATTTTCCCAGTATAATTAGTGAGTAACTAGGTTTGTAATTCTTTTATCTTTAATTGTTTTCCTATGAACCAAGTACTCATCATAATGTACTTTTTTTGTACAGCATTGTCTTTGAGAAATACAATGTTATTTGTATGTATACAAACATGTTATTTTCTTTTAGTGTCGGAAGCTTAGATTTAAAGAGGCGGAATAGCGATCCAGCAACACAATTGGACAGTTGTCCAACAGTTTCTAAACAGCCTCCCACTCAGTATTCACCATCTTCAGATCTTCAATGGAAAGGCACAACTATGTTCACGATAGCTGGTCATAGATTCAGAAAAATTACGAGGTTTTCTAAGGAAGATAAATGTGTATCATGTTCTAAAACTATGGATGCTTTCATAACCCAAGGGCATAAATGTTCTGGTAAGGACATCAATAAATTTATGAATAATATTAGAATGATTCTTAGTTCATTTGATTTTGCCTTTATGGGTGCAAACATAACACCACATTCAGGTTATGGGCCATACTGCTTGGGGAAATCAATAACAGATTTTTTGGAATTATCACAGCTGTGGTATAAGTAATAGAATTTCAAAAACATACACTTGAATCATTTATTTATAAGAACAGATTAAAAATGGTTGTGGCTTTCATCTGTGAATGAAGTCAGCTATTTGAAATGGGTTTCTATTAAATAATCTATTCACTTATCTGATGGTAGGCTTACTTTGGTTATTTGCCAGCATTAATAATAAGAAATAGACATTGATGTGATAGGTAATCACGCAAGAAAGATAATTAAATTATTAATGTAATGTATGAGAGTAATATCTGCTACACTGTCAGACATTTAACTCATCAGATAAAGTACAATTGCAGGAACTTCTCTTTACTTATTCTTTGGTAAATATCAATAAATAAACAAAACCTCTCCCTTAAAAATTAAAAGAGATCAGTATTAACAATCAATATCTAACTTTTTTATGGTGTATCTGCCCAGAATGCCATGGTTTGTAAATTAGTCATAAGTAAGGATAAGTGATCAGAGAAATAAAAGGAAGTGAGCAAGTTAATATAATTTGAATGAGTTTGATGTGTAAAATGGTCTTTTTTGTCAGATTGCAAGCAGTTGTTCCACACTAAATGTATACAAAATGGTGGTGTTCTACAACATCCTTGTAATAATTTAAGTAGTGGTGGAAGGAGAGGAAAAAATTCCCGAAAATTACGTCCAAGTTTTCCGCATCAACCCCCAGCCAAATTTAATCTGACCGGCACATCAGAGTTCACAGATAGCACTGACAAGATAATATCTGATGTTACTGAATTACAGCGAATGCAAGATTTCATCACTAATAAGGTAATTTGTAATACTTAGTAATAGCAATGAAATTTCCATTCTGGAATAGGAATCTTTCATAATATAATTATATACTAAAAAGATATATTTTTTATAATAAGTGAACATACCCCAGTCCACACAACTAAGACCCCTATTATTTTCAATTTTAATATTTTAAATGTTTAATTATAATTTATCTGTTCGATTGTGCATTATAAGTACTACAAAACAATTGTAATTACTTAATTTAAGGTATTATATTTTGTTTCAGATTTGCATAATTGAAAAACAAGAAGGTCAGAAGCCATCACAAGTGGACAGGGTTTTTAAACAAGCCTTAAGGGAATTCAAAGACAATTTAGTGGCTACTTATAGTGTTGTAAATAAACAAGGACCTGAAATTTTAAATATAAAATATAAGGATCTAATTGCTAATTTTGTTCATGTAAGATCATCCATTAATAATTAAATTTTGACACATTAAAAATTACTGGTTAATAAGTTAGGTTAAATCAAGATTAATGCACAGAGTACGTGCTCATACATTAAAAATACTATTATATTAGAATACACTTTTGTGAAATTTCTTGAATGCTCATCAATCATAACATCATAACTCATTACATAATCAATCAAATTTACCTATTAGATTAACCTATATCATATAAAATTTATAAATATTTTCAAAATTAATACACTATAGCATAATTTGGTGAGTGATAATAATTCCTAACAATAATTAATTTATGTATATGTGTATTTATGATTTTAAATTTTTTTTAGGTAATAGAAACTGTGTGCCATCAAGAACAGACACGTGCAGATTTCCCTGTGACAATGGGTGTCAATGCATTCCGTGGTTTCCTCAATGAGTTCATGGCTCTTACTAGAGTAGAGCACGAAAAACCGAGTAAAGCAAAACGTAAAAAACAGAAAAAGCGTAAAACTGAAGATCCAGTTATTCATGCTGGGCATAATTTTGTTCTTACCATTATTAATATTCCAACCGCATGTGAAATCTGTAATTCTTTTTTCATGTGGCCCATTGAGAGAGGACTTGTTTGTCAGAGTGAGTACAAATATGTTTGTCTAATATATAGCAAAATTACAGTTTATGTATTAAAATATACAATAATGTTAAAGTTGAGTTGTGCAAATATTATAAATTCTATTGTTTTCTAGAATTTTAAATTTCTTTCCTATAATTAGTTACAAATTAAAGTTATTACTATTTAATTAGTTACAAGGGAAATTTGGTCCTACTGGAGTTTTCTTCAATTAGAGATTAGTTGTGCAAGCACAGATCCCTTTCATTTCATCTTGTAGTACATTTCTAGGCAAATGGCTTCCTTCTCCAATATTGCTGGTCTGCAAAAAGTACCACATAATAAAATTTACATACTGATCATATATTGATAATATTGAATTAGGTCGACTAAACAATAATACGTTTATAATGTATTATATCAAATTTTCCTAAAATATTTCCTTGTATTTTTAATTATTATTGTGGTATGTGTGTAGATTGCAAACTTACATGTCACAAAAAATGTTATGGAAAAGGAGGTATATGTCAACACAATAAAGTTGTTGCAAAGGAATGTCCGCATACCATATTTGGAGTTCCATTACAGCAACTGGCGACCGGAGATGGAAAAGTCCCTATTGTTGTTGATAGACTCATCACAACAATTGAAATGTATGGCTTATATTCAGAAGGAATATACAGGAAATCCGGAGTGAGTATTCTTACCATTATTCATTTTGTTTCGATTATTATTACTTTCAATGTTAGGAAATCTTGGCATTTCTACTGATTTCCTATATAAAATCCTGGAATTTTCTCAGTTGTGACATAGTGTCATTACAAATCTACACCAGTTATCTCCACAAGCCTGATAACTGAAAAATCATTTTAAAAGATGCAAAAATGTTTTTATGTTTTTTTTTAATCTATAAATGCTACTGAGAAAATACTTTTATATTATGTTGGTATTACTCAATTTTTTTTAATTATTACCGTAAATATTTTATTTTCAGCTCAGTTCAAAAGTAAGAGAATTAAAGGCAAGAATGGAAGAAGGGAATTTGGACTGTGTTCAATTTGAACAATATCAGGTATTCAAAATGTCTAAATTTAAATGAGAGTAAGTTTTAAAAAATGTCACCCATAAAAATTCTTAACCATTTTTATTTACAGGTACACGTTCTTGCTAGTGTGTTGAAAAGCTTCTTCAGAGAAATGCCAGAACCTTTGCTTACATTTGATTGTTATGACGATTTTCTAAGAGCTGCTGATTTGAAGGAGGACAGAGTGTCTACAATGTTTGCCATATTGAAAAAATTACCAAAACCAAACTTCGATCTAATGGAACGGCTGATATTTCACCTTGCAAGGTAAAGCAAAACCTGAGATGTCTTGAGACATATTAGACCTCATTAAAAAATACTATGTAATTATATCCCTTATAAAAGTTAATTCCTTAGTGTTATGGATATTTCAGTTAATGGCATATATTAATTTATTACAAGTGTATGCAAATTCTGTAGGATACTATAGAATAGTTAATTCCTAAAGAACTGATCCCAGTAATGCTGCCTTTCTCAATGCAAGTGGTGATGCCCATTATAATGTGTATAGGTCTAAAGTTGAGACCAATTGAAAGTTAAAAATCCCCAGTAATCAATTCTTCTGCAAACAAAAAATGATTTATTATACAGTAGTTTTATTTCAATTGATGATTAAAGTGTCTGTCAAGTAGCTCTTTGTCAGGGGTGGACAAGACCTAGGGAGGTAATCATCAACATGTTGATATCTGGACTCTTCTTAACTTATATATATATATATATATATATATATATATATTTAGTTTGTGTGTGTGTGTACTTTTCACAGAGTCGCCCTCCATGAAGAGTTCAATAGAATGAGTGCCAATGCATTGGCAATAGTTTTTGCCCCCTGTGTTCTAAGGACCAATAAGAAAATTCATGCACAAGATTCTTTACACGACATAAGTAGACAAACTACTTGTATTGAAGTGATAGTGTCTGAACAGTTGAGGAAAGTCAAATCAACACTGGCAGATATTGATACACTGGATACAGCTTGTCATACCGCAACGTATAGGCTAACATCAATTAGAAGTTCTAAGGTAAATTATACAACCTTATAATTGAAAACTAATTTATTATTTTGTGTAACATAATTAACTTAAGAGTACAACTTTACAGCAACTTAAATATATTCTATTTTCACAATGAAAGACATAAATATACTTTTTTAATGGAATCATAAAATTGATTTCATTTATTACTATATAATATTTATGTCACATTTATTTTAATATTAATAAATCTCCTATTATTACAGAAGAAACAGAGTAGAACAAAACTCATATTCATACATTTAATGTGATCTAATTATGAGTAGAAAAAAGTAAACTTATATTCTTACATACATAAAAATTTTGGATCTTTGATTTCTGTATTATGATATGATACAAGCGTTTTAAGTGTTTAATTATTTTTTTCTCCCAGATATTCACACCGGAAGAATTTGTAGCAGCAAAAGATGATGAAGAAGAAGTCATATTAATCAGCCATATTGAAGAAATACAAAAGGAGAAAGCACTCCTTACTTCAACATTGCCTTCACTTACTAGATCACCAAGTGATGATGACCTTTTATCAACAGATGATGGTAGCTTGGATGATGTTGATACTTCAAATCGTAAGTGTCTATCATTATAAAGGATGTTATTTTGTATGTATTTTCGTTTTGTATTAATACTGTTACTTTTTCTTCCTTATTAACTACTTTATGAACAGTCATTTTTAAGTTTTGTAGCTTCCATGTAGTTTTTGGTGTGTGTGGTCTATCTCTGATCATTTCTCCCATTTTTAAAATCGGAACAATTATTTATCTATTGATGTTGAAAAGAATAGGCTAAATTATAGTGTTAATCATTGTTCTAAAACAGATTGAAATATGATTATGTATTTTATGACAGCTCAACCACTTTCAAGGCACAGAGTTGTGCATAAGCACAAGAAGCGAAACTCCGAGTGTACATCAGCTAATTTATATACACCCGACTGTGATGAAGACCCTATTATGGTTTAATTGTAAACCAGGTGAAATTGTTACTCATCATATAAATCTTTTTCAACACTGGAATGTAATTTAATTGAAAGTAAAACTTATTCTTGTCTATTATTAGAACATTAAATTTTGTTAGTGAAACAGTAATTGATACTGTTGAGTTATTTTTTCAAATGAGAAAATTCATATTGGATATAAACAGATGACAAAAATGCAAATATGTTCTTTATCAAAAATAACGATATGGAAAGAGTATTTAGTTTTTTTATAAATCTTAAAATGTTTAAACAGTCACATGAATAAATATGTCTATATATTTTTGGACAACTTGAATATTTATGATAACTACTAAATGAAAACAGTTCCAGTTTCTATTTAATGTATGTACAATTGTTAAAATGTAGAGAGCATTATCATTTAAATTAAAATGTTGTGCCTATTATTTATCAACATAAATTAATAAAGGATCATATATGATCCTAATATAGCTGATGCTTTTCAGACAGAAATATGTTATTAATTCTTTGTTTGCTTCATGTTACTCTTCATGTTGTTGATATGTGTGTTGAAAATCCCAATTTTGTTGTTGAATTATATATATATCAAAACAGTTTCTAAATTTATGAGCCAGTGTTATATAAATGATGTTGTTTGAAATTTTAAATGTTTTCCTTGGCGTTAATAAGTTATTTCTCTGGGAAAGCAGATTGTTAATTCTCAGGATTTCTAATTTTTTTTAATGAATCTCTAGAATATATTTATTTGCTAAATTTGTGATGTAAATAATGATATGGTGTAATAGTTGTTGATGTTTTCTAATTGATGTTTACGAATATATGGGCACTTGTTCGAAATAATTATGCAACTTGTATTTACATTTATGCGGTTATAAATTTCCTTTAGAATGGAAAATGCAATATAGACACATTTATATGTGTGATATATGTTGATTAATATTAGGAAATTTTGTCTATGTGCATTTAACTTACCAACATTAAATAGAGTAAAATTGTGATAAGTGAATAAGTTTCTAGTCTATTTGACATTTAGTTATTTTAGTGAAAACAGTGTGTTTTTATATGAAAAATATTCTGGCTTATTCCAAAATGAAATTCGAAAAATGTGTTTTGTGGTTTTTCATTTTATAATGAATACTTTTGGGTCTTAAAAATGATATTTTAATGGTTATTATAATGTATGTGGTTACATAATATTTGTTTACACATGCATAATATATGAGTGTATATATGTATATATATATATATATATATATATACACACATCACGCATATATATATATATTTAGATAGATAGATAATTTATATTTTTACCTTATGGATAAATGGATAGTGAAAAACATGAAATCACAAGCACATATAAGTGTGTATGCATATATTTACACATACATACAAAAATCATATTTCAGTGTTAGGTATCAGTTGTATATATTTATACTTGCACATTAACAAAAATTACATGTAGCTTTTTGAATTGTGTCGCATTAGATTTAAACCAGGCATATGCCTATTATTATCCAAAACTTCCCGTGTTTTAGAATTTATATATGTATATATATATATATATATATATATATATATATATATATATATATAAAACAATTGAACAAAAATAACGTACAAAAAACTGATGTTGATATATTTCAGGTTATTTGAAAGTGTGTAATCAGTATTATATAAATTTGACTGCAATTTCCAAAGTGGGAAATTAACAATCCTTTTATTGGTGCTGTGTTAACAAATTTTTATATAATTATGACCGAATTTTATAATGCATTTAGCAATAAGTTGTCTCACTTGTAAATCTATAATTTCCATTGTTTTATTATTGACTGTTAGGAATGATATATATTATATTGTTTGCTGCCAGATAGAAATTTTATACTACAACATAATACAAGCAAACAGAATACTATTGTCTGTAATTTTCTATTCTAAATTTAACCTCATTAAAACAGTTTTGTTTCATGAAAACAAAGTAATTAAAATAAATGAGGATTTATTTTGAGTTTTTTAATGTTAATGTCTATAAATGGTTAAAAATTAAATATTTATTGTGACTTTAGTAAGGTGTTGACAAATTTCAGATTCATAAAATATTAAAAATTTGAATTAGTTGTATAATAAAATACGAAATAATGTATTATCTTGTATGGGGTAATTGTTATCAAAAAGAAATTCATTTGGATTGTTGGTGTATGATTTTGTTGCATTGTAAACTGAACAAATTTGTTTTGTAATATGTATTAGTGCCAAGATAAGAACTCATTGTTTTTTTTTATTTTGTTGCTAATACTGATAAACATCGAGAATTCTTTTTAATTGTATGCCATCATACTTATAATTTGATATATATTTCATATTAATGAATTACTCAGAGTTATTGTTTATAATAAGTTGATTTATGTTTAAAAAGTAAGCACTTGGAATTGTAGTTTCACAATTCCAACATTGTTTCTATATATTAGTTTTGACTGATTTTCTTTTTTTTATTTAAAACAAATTTCAGTTTGCTCATATCAGTAATAATTATTTTAGTTGAGTACATAAAGCACCTTAAGATGTATTACAACTTTGTTGATTAGTAAAATTTTATTACAGAGGCTTCTGGAACTCTTTTATGTTGTATTCTTGTCCATTAAATTATTATATTTTTAAAAAAGTGAATTGGATACAGTCTAAGTTTTTATTTACGGTTACATTCCGGCAGAAAAGATTTTGCCATACCATGTGGTATTACTTATTACAACACATATTTGCTCAATGTTAATCTGGAGAAAAAGAGTGTTAATCTTGTCTCATATGTTTTAAATCTATTTACTTGCTTATTTTATTAAACAAAAATGAACTATTTTTTAAAATTATTTTTCTGCACATTTCTGAAAAATTATATTTTTGCAATTTATTTCCAGTACTTTTTATCAATTGAACCAGTGAAAAGTTATATAATAACAATAATAAGAAGTTGATATTAGGTATTTTAGATCTATGCTCTCTATAATAATTGTTTGAAGGGTCTAAATTTCTAATATATCGACAGAATTAAATAACCTAGGGACTAATTATATGTTGACTAGATAATCTGATTTGTTATCTGTGCTTTAATTAAGAAGCTGTAGGTTATAATATTTTATAACTCATAGCCATTATACCACAAAAATGTCAATTATAGTTGAGGCTAGTGGTATAGAATACACTAGTGTGAACTGAACTGACAATTGTTGTAGTTGTCCAATCTGTTCCTTTACATCCATTCCAATGATTGACAGTTTACTGTGATTTGGCCCATCAAAAAAATGATATTTTTTTCTGATAATTTTTGGGCTCAAATCTAATGGATATTTTCAGAAAACTGTCAAAAAATTGATCACTGTATTGTATACATTAGCGTTTATTTTAAATATTTGAGAATATATGGCTAATAACAAAAATAACACTTTTTTTTCTACTAGTCTACTAAAATGGATGATTTATTTTTAAATATATATTGTATATACTTTTTGTAATTCGGTATAGATAAAAAAAAATAAAGCCTTGATAGCTACAGTTGTTCTTGGAGATATCTAAAGTACTTGTTAATACAATTGAAACATTACGCTTAACTTTGTTGTCTCTTAACTTGTCTGTAAGCTTGTACAGTGTGAAAATTAGATCTGTTTAAATAATAGGAATAAGCCTCAAGTTGGTATTCATTGCTGCTAATGTACCATTCTTCGATGAAAATACTCACTTTTTATAACTTTTAGGTACTATTATAAATGCCAGTGTTGCCTGCTTTTATTTGTAAATAATATTTTCAACTGTGAATACCAACTTACAAGTATTAATCTAACTCTGTTGTATTTTCCAAATGTTTCATTGTTGCAATATCTCTAAATTATCATTTATGGAATAAACTATGTTCGATGGTTATTATATGTTAGATAAGGTACATTGTAAGTATGCTTAATTATTTTGGTTTATTTTGCCAAATGGATGAAATTCTCCTAATATGTTGTATTGTATAGCTGTTTTTGTATATATTTCCTTAATATCTTGTTCAGGGACATATCAGATTAAAGATTATTTTAATGTATGTTGTCCTGTTACACAACCTAATAAATTTCCTTTGTATTACTTGTAATGTTATATTTCTACCTCTCAAAGTGGATCTAGTTTTAACGTAAGTCAATACTTTCTGTAGCATTTATGTAATAATACTCAACACATTCTTCGTTCGCACTTTTCTGAATCCAGTTTTGGGTGTTTGTTACCTTCTACCTCATGAGTTTATAATAATGTTATATTGTGCCATGAGTTATGACTCATCAAACAAACTTAAATATTGTTTTGTAACAACAACTTTATTGTCTATAGACAAAAACAAAAACCAAGTACAAGTAGGAATTAACATTTTAATTGGTCTGCCAAGTTCATAGACATGCTGTCTCTGCTGGGAAATTAAGAAGCTATTAGGGTACTACACTGCTTATAAAGTTATGATGGCAGCACTCTTGCAACAATTGCAAAAGCAGTGAATACACATTGTTTTTTTGTCTAAAAAAAAATACCTAACATTCAATAATGTTAAATTTTTTAACAAAACAGTGCTATAGCTTGAATTACTCATTCACCAAAAGTATTCATTCCATTGTATCTGAAAATACTTAAATTTAGATTCTTTTGTGAGAAATAATGTGCACATTTTAAATATACATTTCACAATACTTTTTCTGCATACTACTATATCTGAAAAAAAAGGTCAGACAAGTGAAATTGAAATATATATAATACGTATAGTGATACTAACAAGAAGGAATTAACATTTTAATTGGTCTGCTAAGTTCACAGACATGCTGCTGGGAAATTAAGAAGCTACTAGGGTACTACACTGCTTATAAAGTTGTGATGGCAGCACTCTTGCAACAATTGCAAAAGCAGTGAATACACATTGTTTTTTCTAACAATTAATTGTGTTCCCCACAGGAAACAAGGAAAAAACATTTATACATCTATTATTTATTTCACCTTAAAATATATTTAAGCTTTAATAACTCTTATGGAAAATACAATTTCAATAACATGACATTAAGTACATTCTAACAATATTATTATATTGACCTATAATTTAAATAATAGCCTATAATTTATTCTTCCTAAGCATTTAACTGATATTATATGAGCACCAATGATTGGTTTAACACACTTTAAAATATTTACTTTACCATTAAAAAAAGTAACAAAATTACATATTCAATACAATTTAAACATCATGGCACTGAATAAGGCATACTTGGTTCTTCATATAATCACAGGTGCTTCATGAGTACAGGAATTAGATTAAATAATTACATTTTTATTACAGATTTTTTAAATAATATAACTATTTTAATTTAACTGCTTGACTACTAACATAAATTGCAGTATTAGGCATTGATATTTTTATATATGTCACAGGGTTACAAGTAAAAACTCTTCTTTTTTAAAAGATATAGATTATATCTATTAAGATCTGAATAACGATTCAGGAAGAGGCAAGTCATTTCTGATAAACATACTCCTCTTCCTGATGCTCGAACATGAAATGAGGTGGTACTTGTGATTGGATCATGCGGTATTGCAGAATTCTCTTGTGAATGGCGGTTGAATAGTGAAAAGGGGCGCGTATCAGCATTGAAATAACCTATAAATATAGTTTATGACGAAGAACCAATATGCAACAACATTAGTAACGCATATGGTCAGACTCAAGTTTTAAACATTTGCAAAGCCATCTTATGGGCTATCTTGCCACGGCCTGGTCGATCGTTAAAGACGTAAAAATTGGAGGATGACTACCACAACGAGGATGAACTTTGACGTCGCCCATATAGTTGGAGGTACCAAAGGTAAGCCATTCCAAATTAAATTTATTGTAACAACCCGAATGCCGAGTACACATTTCGCTGGAATTCTGAGAGCATATATCCCATTAAATTGTTTAATCAGCTATTTAATTCAGCGTTGGTTTAAAGTCGGCTTAAAAAAATAAGCAGTACATGATGGAGCGAGCCCTAATTGATTTCTACTTGACCTAAAAGAAGCTTGAATAAATATTACGCCAGTGATTAGGAGAAAGTAGCGAGTGATAGGATTTATCTCATTTTAGATAATGTACTTCCCGCAAATTCATCACCGGAAATTCGGCCAGATTTTACAGTTGGGGAAATGAAACTAAAACGGTAATGACCAAAATGAGAGTCACTGTGTGGGCAATCATAAAAGCGATTCCCCTCGCCGGCTGTTTGACGACGAATATGGCGTAGACTACGGTGTGTGCTAGGCGGGCCACCGTGTAAATCCGGAACATCATCAGAGCGAAGACGACGTTGGGATCAGAGGCGACGAACAGGAGTCCGGCCACCAAGAATATCGGGATGTTTTCTACGTCGTTCAAATGAGCTCTGCAACAATTCGAAGACTGGGGATTTAATTCCCTTTTAACGATCCTATTTTATTGAGAGTTTCTTAGCCGCGTAGCACAATGAAACTATACCGTGGAAATCTTACCTCCTGACGCGTTCGACGTCCTCATCGTCATTTTTCACCACCGTATTTGCCATTGTAGCATCCTCCGCATTAACGAATGCCTGGGTATCAGACACGATTTTATTATCAGAATTTATCAACAATGTTTCATAATATTACTGATTTCAGAGCGGCGTAATTATTCCCCACAGGCCTGTTGCTTCGTATTTACATCGACCTGTTGAATTCTAATATCACACCATCACGGGACTGATCGATAAAGTCAACAGCAGAGAGAGAACAAAAAAAACAAAATAATTTCCACTTTCTAGTTTTCGACATCTAATTTCACTCCAGTTCTTTAAAAAATATGTCAAATTGAAATAATATATAAACAAAAATATTCCTAATTATCAATATAGCTAGAACAAGCGAAATGTAGGCGCTGAATCTATTAATTAACAATATAATTATAAAGTGAACCAAGATTAATCTTCAAAGGTAATAATAAACAATTGCCCCTTTTCCTCGTCTGGGAATGAAGACAAATATCGTTTATCAACTATTATTTTTTTCGACCCCCATTAGTACTTCAAAGAGATGGAATTCTCTCGGAATCCTGTTACTGTACATTTATATTGAATTTTAATACGACGATTTTTACCTGACTGATCGATAGTGTTTATCTTCTTATCAACAAGAAAAATAACGTAGAATTAAAATATATCACACCTTTGTTTGTTGTTCAAGCCATATTTGTACTATATAGTTTATTTGATTTCATATATTTATTAGTTTAATATAGTAATACACGCTGTGCATCCATTTTAGAGCAATCCACTAATTACAAATAACAATTAGGAAAAAAAATTTAAGGGATCAAATATTGCAAAATATATAATAATAATGGATACATTTGACAGTCCAATATAAAGCGGGAATACATTCAAGAACTTTATACGCGGTTCGCAGTTTACACTTTTAGCGATCCTATACCAATTAACAGTAATGATTAGAAGCGGAACCAGCCAGGAAAATTGAAAAACAAAAGTTGCCTTATATGCCTACCTTTTTTCTGTGCCTGGTGAATCCGGTCAAAGCCGACATGAGCATCATTTTAAATATAAGAATTGACGAATAGAAGGCGTATCCAGAGAAAACTGGGTTCTGAGAACTGAAAAGGCCAGGCTCCATTCCTCTGACGTTGGCACTCCCAACTACTAACTTCGATTTCTTATTGTAACCAAGTAACCCGGGGCTACCTTAGGCACACACAATACTAAGAATTGATGCGACAGGCGCAGGAGATCGCTAAGCACAACTATTAGAGTTAATAAACCAAATACGATCTATCTGAAAAAGTTCAAGGGGGGAGGGGATATTCCTACCCTTCCTTATTATTTACTTATCCTTTGTATAGTCGGTCCTCCACAGACAATGTTTCCGGAATTCCGTCGATTGTTAAACGAGATCGTAATAAATAGTCGACCATAAGTGGCAGCGATTGATTAAAACTCATAATGTCAAAGAAGAATATTATAACATCGTTAATTTGTAAAGTAGTATTATGCAATAATGGTTTTATGAAATTGGATTAATGTCAGTCATAATTAACGAGTACAATAGCATCCTAAACGAATTTAAAACGGAAATGAAGAATTTTATTACTTTATAATTTCATTGGTATAGGATAAGATTTATGCGCTACTAATGGCCATATTTGGAAACAGTAACTATCTACTCATCGAATGATTAATTTCGATGTGTCCATCGTGTCCTCTCTGACGTCTCCAACATCTCTCTAACCTTAGCGGGGCTAAGTACCCCCAGCTTCGGCTTCTCCCGTCGTCAGTTGCATTCAATTTAGTATTCCACAGAAATACTGCATTATACGCCACTTTATTTTTATTAATTTGATAAATAAAAGCGACCATTTCCTCGCTCTCAGTTGGCCGAACGTTAGATGTTCCATTTCATTCCCCCAATGAAATATTAAAAATAATAGCAATGTAAATATCGATAAGTATTTATCTATTCGACGTGATGCATCTTCGACATGTACACTTCACTTGATATCACATAGATATTCGTTTCGTTCTAACCGAATAATAGGGAAGCATTGAAACCCTTTCAAAAGATAGTATTCCTAAGAATGTGGTAGGATTGGGCTAATAAAATAGTCAGCTTGATTGAATAAAATTTTATTTTAGGACACATTTATAAATTGTGGGAAGTTTATTTGCACCAGTGTTGGGTGTAAGCAAAAGTTTTGTACAGGTCTTGGTTTTGTCCTGCGCTTCACTTTACTGCTTAAAGTTAGCGATTAATTCATATGACTCGACAGTTAGCGCAATGTTCACCCGAAGGGCAATAACAGAGGCTAGTGTGACCTACCAGCAATTGATCGCACATATCGCCCTATATACACCATTACTAATTTATTTACTCTGGAATATTCCAGAGGCGTAAATACGCCTCTGCCTATAGCCACGATAATAGATGCCTTGTAGCTTATGCAATAATTTGCTTAGAAAACATTTTTTCGCATTTTTCCTCTATTAGATAAAAATGCAAAGAGGATTATTTAATTGTATTTTGTGTGGATTATACAGGTGTTAAAAAAGCTCAACAACAATATCCATATTTTATCTTAGAGTCTAATAGCATAAGTATAAATAAAAGTAAAATAACTTTGAATACTATTATATTTGACTAATTGTAATAAGTTACCGGTTGCAATTTAAATTAAATAGTAGCCAGTAGCGTTAAATATTTAAAAAAGAATTTCATGGCTTTCATATAGGATCAAACAAGTCATAATTATATCATTAATATTGATTCTTTTGTTGCACTTTAAAGATCGACTGCTACTTCAAAATTCTCTAATTGATCGTATCTCAAATTCAAATTCACCGGGTAAATAAATACCTTCCCTAGGGACCTGGTAAGAAATAGTTTAGGATTATAAAAACTAATGTCACTCTTAATTTCCGTTGCCCAATCCCTTTATCACTATATTAAAGCCTTATTATCAACATTAGGTCACCCTTTCATAGAAAAAATGAAACATACAAACATTAAGTAAAAAATTCAATAATTCGTAATTTCTTAACTGTTATATTATTTGAGATAACAATTCATGTAAAAATATAACAATCTGAATGAAATGTTTGATAACTGTACAAATATTATTAAGCTATTTAAAAAACAATTTCCACGCCAGGAAGGGATTTTACAGTTCATAAGTTGGCTGCATTGGAATTTGTGGAAGGTTGCTTTTGAGTTCACTCGAATGCTCGAATTCACTCTTTAACGGTCGTCTGTTGATTTTTGTAGTTACTGTATTCTGTCCTCACGCTTACTGTTAGGTTCCTAATAATTTATTGTATGCTAATTTGTTTTCCGCATCGGTTTCCTTCGGCATAACATGGATGAGAATATAATACTCATGAAAAGAACCAAGGAGGTATTATGAAAGTTTGTTGTTTACAGTATTGTTAAATTGTATGATTTTACAAGTTGAATTGAATGTTAATTTGTTGATCCACGGCTGTTTTAGTATGATGATATTCCGGTTAACTAATTCCCTTCTTTTTTATTATGGAATATCAATTTTAGTTTGGAATAGCTCAAAGTTTGTCTGGCTAATTTGGAAAACCAACCATAGCCCTGTATAAATTGTTTTGATGTGTTACTAGATAATTGTGTATCACCTTTGTGCATGTCTTTATACAACATTGTTTGCATTGAAGAAATGCTGTTAATTATGGTTTTTAATCCACAGAATGAAGAATGTGTTGAATCTTCTGATGCACAGGAAGATATATGGGATGATAGTTTATTGATAAAGGCATATGAGAGAGCCATTAGCCTTGCCAAAGCAAAGGTAAACAAAAGTTCCTGATTTATACTAATTTTCAATAATAATTTTTAATAATTATTATTTAAATTTCATAATTTGTGCTTTTTGGTTATGCATATTTGTGCCTTATACCTAACATAATGAAAAAAAACATAATTTAAAATTCAATTACATAAAATATGTAATTTTATCATATATCTCGAGCTGGGAAGCATTGCTCCTAGCATTGTTCATAATTATGTAATTACATGTTTCAAGGATCATTCTATTTAGTAGCAATTATATACATTTAAGGTTTCTTTGCTTCATTAATGATCATGAACAACTGTATAAGTTAATTTTTTCTTTGCTTAATGTTTTTAGAAAGACCAAATTACTTCCACTACCCAGAATAGTGAAGCTACAAACCAAACTTCAGAACCTAAGGATTCATCATTTGCAAATAAAAATAATAACAAGAAAATAAAGAAAGTCCAAAAATCAGGTCAAAACACAGGTGTAAGTAAGCTTAATGCTAATTATGTATCATTCCATTATATTTATTGCAACATAAAAACTGATTTGTCATAATGATATAAATTTAATAATAATAGTATAATTAATGATGCTAAAGAGGACTCTAAGTAAGATTGCTGTAGATACCTCATAATATACCCATACCTCTGTGTACCTTTAGTTCCAGGCAGGTACTGGCATAATACCTCCTCCTCTATATTTATATTTCTTCAATGAATATTAAATGAAATGTTTTAATTTTGCATTTCAGCCATGGAAAGTTGGTATGAAATGTCGTTCAGTCTATACTGAAGATGGAGTTGAATATGAAGCAGTGATAATTCAAATGATGGAGTGGAAGGGGAAATGTGTTGTACACTATATTGGTAATATAAAATTTTAGGTTTATGTCCATTTTAAAAGAGAATTAGTTCTATTTAATTCTAATTTACAATTCAAGGAGCATTCAAAAGAAGATATATTTTTATAGTATCTCATTTCATTACACATAAATTTTTCAGTTATTCTCTTCTGAAAATTTAATATCTTTCCAAAGAAATATTTCTTGTTTAAAATGGTTTATGAATTCAAGTTTAATTTCTTTTCTTAATCTTTTATTTTGGCATTAATTTAAATACTGTTAAATTGTATGGATTACATACCTATTTTTCAGGTTATAACAATGAAGAAGAAGTTAATATCGACCGTTTGAAACCATCAAAAGGGGAAGCAGTTCGAGAAAAACAAATTGCAGAGGTAAGGAAAATACATGTATAAGGAAACAAATACTACTAGTATAGCTACCTCCCAAGGGTTATTAAATTAAAATTGTCAGGTCTTTATCAACATTATATAGTAAGATGTAACATCTTTTCATGTATAAATGCAAATATGTACCTTTTCAGGTTATGTATCAATATGAGTTAATGAATTAGTAATATGCTATTATAATATTTAATGTTTTATTTAAAAGGCTGCTTGCCAGATGGATTTAGAAGAGAATGAGGAAAACAATGAGGAATTACCGGAGGAGAATATCCAGAACAGGACAAAATTTCTTCCTGTAAGCATACAATTCTAACAGAATTTATATTTTGCGGTGAGAATCCGCTGGAACATGCCATGGATGTTAGTTATAAGTTAGAAATAATTAGGGACAGTTATTAGAGAAATATCACTTCCTATGATTATGAAAAATGCACATCAGCATAAGTAAAATTGCACTAAATAAATATTGAGAAAAAAAAGGAATTTTTAATTATGATGTAAACATTATACGTGTAAGTGTGGCACCTTAACTAGACTCAGAAGATAAATAGTATAGGGAATAGTAAATTGTATTGGGAATGCACAGAAATTAAAAATGAACTTTCTGATGGGAAAATAAAGTTTAAAGATAGTATAATACAAGTAGTATTTGTGATGTAATACATACAAATTATAAACTCACATTGCTCCAATAATTTTGAAGTTGATTTTGGAATATTGTTGTTGAGTATTTTTCTCTTTCACAATTGTTAGATTATTACGTTTGCAGTTACAAATAACTGCATTGGATTCTTCTAGGGATTGTATTAGAGAAAGGTCCATTTTAATTCTGAAAGACATCTTTAGTAGTAAATGTTATGCATCTTATTTTTCCAATTCTAATTTGGTTGTTGTCACTAATAATATAATTAATGATGTTAAAGATTACTCTAACCAAGCTATAGCTGCGTCATAATCTTAAACTTTAGTTCCAGGCAGGGGCTGGCATGTTACCTCCTCCCCCACCACCTCATATTATGATGAACTTACCAAAGACTGAAACTGAAGCTTTATCTGCAATGCTCATGTCCTGGTACATGAGTGGTTACCATACAGGTTTGATGTTTATTGTAATAAATCTAATTGTAATTGAAATTATTACGTTATAAAATTTGTGAAGTAACTACTTGAAGTGGCAGTTGATTGGTTAAAATAGCTGAATCAAACATTTAGGATTAGTGGTTCAGTTCAAAACCTTGTGTAACTTTGAGAACAACAAAGTGATAGTTTATGTATAATGGTAAGTATTTGCTTTAGATTCTACTTAGGGGAAAAATGCATATCAGCCTAGGCACACAGGCATTATATAAATACATACAGAAAAAAACTACTACTTAAAATACAGTCCAATTTGTTACATTTGGATAATATATAATTACTTATCCATAATATTTAACATAACATAATTAGAAACTCAAAATCTATGGTTTACAATAATTCATTTATATCATATATCTCATATATATATATATATATATATATATATATATATATATATATATATATATATATATGTTTCCCTTCATTGAAATAGTTTTATTTTATTATCACTTATGATTTTCTTCCTTACAGGTTACTACTTTGGTTTGGCTAATTCAAATTCAAGGCAAATGTGTGATTCACAAAAAATGGATTTGAGCAGACACAAGAAAAAGAAATAGCAATTTTTGTCTAAATATTTCTTGGTGATTCTTATGTCCCTAAGTGTATATTGTGAGTGTTCTATGAGATCTACAATTCCTCCAATATTATTAAACATTTCTGTATGTGAATGTAAAATGTTTTATTATTAAACACATTTTTCAAAACCTTCTAGAGTATGTAAACCTGAGCCGTTTCTCAGTGATATTACTGTGACTTAAATTAATATTTTGATGTTATCCATACTGCCTTCAATGTACCAGGATATCTAATTTCATTAATAGATGTACAGATGTAATTTGTTTTCATTTGAACTGTTTTTTGTAATTAATGAATAAAATTGTATTTTTTCATTAGCCTTCTGTATCTGAAGTCTTTCCTTTCTCAGTTTGAACTCGAATGTTTCAAATTTGCACAGATTATTCCCACGACTATAAAATATACATTTACTGTACTGTTTATTTATAATGTTGAAACTAATGTTACATTAACACTGGAGTGAATGGCACAAATGTTTTGCAGGACCAACTTTGGAACAGGCAATTCTACAAGGATTGAGAAACTCTGCAGGATATTATTTCATTGCTTCATCATTACATATGATAGTGTCTATTGAATTGTGTCACTAGCCAAAACCATTATAGCTCCTTCCTTCAGTTTGTTATTCAGCCTTAAATCCTGGGTACATGTTAAGTCCAGTATTTCCAGGGGTTTATATGGGTGGCTTCATCCCTCGTCCTCATTGGTGGAGGTGTAGTCATTTCTCAATTTTTCTGACACGTCTTCATCGATCGACCAGTCAGTCAATATCAAGGTAACGTAAATGTACGTTTTTCTTTTCAAACTTAAATAATCGGTCGATTAGATAAAAGATGAAACAAAATATGGCGCCCGCCATGTAAAGAAGAAGCTCCGCCTAAATTTCCCTCCTAGGCTGGAGATAAAAATGTAACTCTAAATATTCTACCGTTCGCTGCAGGGCTTAGAAGAGGGTTATATTTATCGGAATTGACTCGCCTGTTCCTGAATCGTTATTCAGCTCTTAATCAATAAAATCTGTACCTTTAAATATAATGGTGGGTTGTGTGTTGAGTTGGCTGGCCTGCTTTACCTGTTAACCTGTGTCGCATGACAATTTGTATCAGTCTGTTTATAAGCCGCAGGAGGTTACAGCGTTAGAATATCGTGCTAGTGCGTGCTAATCTGTTTTTCTTTCTTTGCCCTTCTTTCGAAATGACATCTCGAGAAAACAACGCGGAACAAAGTAGAGTTTCCGGAGCCATCATGCCTGTGGAAAATTCGCACGAAGGGAACCTTCAGCCGAGACAACCAAGAGATTTACAGGGACTACTGAGGTTTGCTGTTCAAGCTGGTGCTGCTGGACGTGAAAATCCGCCGGCGAATCTTCGCCAATTAGATCCTGAGGTATTTTCCGCAATTTACATCTCTCTTTGATGATAATATGATGAGTTGAAAAAGAGTTATAACTGATTGGGATTTCCGAATCATACAAATATGTTTAATTCATCATAAACACGTTTTTGTAACCAGCTGTGATTTCGCTAGATTTTGGAACTATTGGACAAATTTAACCTCATTTTAGTTGTAATGGTATTATTTATAAATTATATATATTTTAGCGAAGGCAGTTTTTAGAAGAAGCACTATCTTCAATGACTGTCAATGTGGCTAAGGAACTGAGTGAATCTCTTGAGACGCTTAGCTCGATGAAAGAGTCCCTTGATGCTCCTGATGGTTTAGAAGATGCCTCCCATTACGTGAATGCTCTGGAAACAATTATGGAATACGTGGACAACATTGATATTGCAAATGGTATGAATGTTGTTTTATCATATAAAGTGGTAGTAATAGTTAGTGTTTAAGCTCGGTATATGAGCACATGCTGTTTAGTATAACTTTATTGTGATAGGTTATACGAGAAGCTCTGACACAGAGCATGTAGGGGAGTAAATTCCTTTTTGCATTATCTTAAAGAATAATATAATAATATTCTCTTCTGTTTGTTTACAGAAACAGTTACACATATTCTGTCAACAGCTGTTTTGAAACTTGCATGAGTTTTTATTCCATAAGAAGTTTAAAAGCTGCATTCAAATGATTAGTAGTCTAACTTTGTATCAAGAAAGCATATCTATCTTCTGTTAGTCTTCCTAGCCTGAACTATATGAGAAAAATGCCAGCATAAGAATAACATCCCTAACTGAGTGTCTACTTTGACTTGTGTTTCCTTTTTTAAATTCCAGATTTCTGCAAAATGAATGGCTTTACAATTATGAATGATTGTATATCATGTGGTATTGCCGAAGTGAGGTGGCGGGCTGCTGAGGTTTTGGCTATCTGCACGCAGAACAACTCGTTTGCTCAACAGTTTGCTTTCAATTTGGGATTGCTCTCGAAATTAATGGAAATCGCCGAAAGTGATACGAATGATGAGTGTAAAATTAAGGCTTTTTATGCCGTCTCATGTGAGTATTGTTACTTCTGACAAATAAACTTACCACCAGGTAAGTTATTACCATCAGTAAAACAGGTTTTAATAATTGGTTGTATAGTCTCATATATATTTACTATTGGTTATATAATTACACAGCCTAAACCAAGAAGCGCTTGATTTATGAATTTTTATTGTGACTATTTTTATGCCAAATTTGTTCATATGGTAGACCATAGATATAATATAACCAAAATGATATTGAACTACAAATATTTACTGTAATAACTGATCAATTGTTTAAAGGTATGGTACGTGATTCAGCACAGGGATTGTCACAGTTTACAGCACAGGATGGTTTCTCCTTTTTATTGAGAGTAATGCAATCTGGTACTTTAAAATTGCAGATCAAAGCTTCGTTTCTACTTTCAACATTATCATCTCAAAATCCACAAATTAAAGGTATCTATTACTATTTATTAAAGGAATTTCATACTTGTTATGCATGTAACGGTGTATTTATAAATAATATTGAGTGAAATGTTACATATTGAACATTTTCATTTGTCATAAACATATCAGACCTACTTCTTAATCTATAACTTCTTTTCTAAATTTGAAGACTAAGCGATTAATTTTATTATTTAAATACTTGTATTCGGTTGAATATTAAATGTTGAGTCGGTATTAATTCTCTTCTTAGAATCAGTCTTTATTTATTTGGTGAGGTTGTTTTAACGTAACCCTGTACTTCTCTGTAGAAGTTTGAAATTTCAGTTTATTGTTACTACATAATTGTTTGAGCAGACAGTCTATGCAAGATGGGCTTTGTCGAACAGCTGGTGGGGCTGGTACAAAGTGAACATTCGCAAGCCCACGAGCACATCATATCTGGACTTCTCTCTTTGGTCACCGACCATGAGCCAGCAGTCATCGAATGTCGCAGGCCTGAGCTCCAGCTACAGCCGTCTCTTGTAAAACTCATTGAGGACTACGGCGATGAAGATGCATACAGAGTAAGTAGTGAAATATACTCCCTTCAGTAGAATGAATGAAAACGTCTTCTCAGAAGAAGAGTTGTCTGGAGTTGTTTGTGTTCTCATTTCAAATTCGGGCTCAACTTCACACCATCTTTTGTAATATACCATTTTGTAAGTTGACCATCAATTAAGCCATGTCAGCACTGTCTTAAAAACTGGTTAGTGAATGACAACCTTTAGTCGCATGTTTGTGAAAGTATAATTTTCATCTCCTATATCTAAAATGAATTCAGCACTTTCTCAATTTCCGTCTGTAAATTTTATGTTTTATGTTTACTGTTAGAAAACAACAATGAAGATACCTCAAAGATCAGGAGGTAGCCTGATATAATTTTTACTGTTTTTCTTAATATATTTTTAATAGTTGTTATTCTGAAGTATCCATTTTTTTTAACCATGCAAATATTGGTAGACAGGCACTTCTATCACATATTTTTTAATGTTTGACTGAAATATATAATTTTTTTTAACTAATAAATATTTTTACAGGAAGAGATGAGTTATATTCGCCAGATCCTGCAAATTGTATTTTCTAATGTTACCGAGGAAGAAAGATAATTGTAAAATAAGTAAATTAATTTGTTATAACTTGTGACAATGAGATTGTATTGTTTTTAATGTCTAATTTTGAAATTTATCTATTTCAACATTGTCCAATACTAAAATTCTATAATAGTTCTGAAAAGTATTCCTATTATCCTTTGTATGTATGTGTGCATATATGTACAAAGAAAATAAATGTTCAATTATTCTATCTATTGACCATTTGTTGCTATCTAGTATATATTTTTCTTTAATGTTATATTTAAATTATGAAATTTCCATTGTTATTGATGTCTGAAAATAATTAAGAATGTATAGGAATAATGCTAATTTTATTTTTTATTATTTAGCTAATTGAATTCCCTCATGGATTCAAATTATAAAAAATACATTCTTGTTGATAATTATCAACAGGATTGAACTCATAAATGGTTATGGCAATTCAGTAATAGCAATTCTGTTCATTAAAATGTGTCATAAGAATAATGAAAAAACACTTTTATATTATATTGGGTATTTTTCATTTTATATATTATGTATTAATAGATGTAAAAACTTAATTTAATCGTTTATATTTAATTATTTGCCGAATAAAATATATTTTATTTGGAAAAAAATGACTACTCAGTCATAAAAATGAGTGAATCGTTCATTAATCATTTTTGAGTGAAATTTAATTAAAGTAATTTACCAGTAAAATTTTTTCAATCATTACGTCGAACTTCAGTTAAGTGCATCCCCACGCCACCCCCTGGGGGGCGCTGGTATTTCGGTGCACGTGCACCGAACGAACTTTAGTTAAGTGCATTCCCGCGCCACCCTCTGAGGGGCGCTAGCGTGTGGTGTACGTGAACCAAACGAACTTTAGTTAAGTGCACCCCCGCGCCACCCTCTGAGGGGCGCTAGCATCGCGGTGCACGTGCACCGAACGAACTTTAGTTAAGTGCATTCCCGCGCTACCCTCTGAGGGGCGCTAGCGTGTGGTGTACGTGAACCAAACGAACTTTAGTTAAGTGCACCCCCGCGCCACCCTCTGAGGGGCGCTAGCATCGCGGTGCACGTGCACCGAACGAACTTTAGTTAAGTGCATTCCCGCGCCACCCTCTGAGGGGCGCTAGCGTGTGTTGTGTTACGTGCAGTGAACCAAACGAACTTTAGTTAAGTGCACCCCGCGCCACCCTCTGAGGGGCGCTAGCATCGCGGTGCACGTGCACCGAACGAACTTTAGTTAAGTGCATTCCCGCGCCACCCTCTGAGGGGCGCTAGCGTGTGTTGTACGTGAACCAAACGAACTTTAGTTAAGTGCATCCCCGCGCCACCCTCTGAGGGGCGCTAGAGTCGTGGTGCAAGTGCACCCAACGAGGTGAAAGACTATAACTTAAGCGTATATGAACGCAATTTTCTGCACTTTATCATTTTCCGGCGTTATAACCTTGTTTTTCCTTAATACAGGAAAAAAATTCCCAAAGTGTATATTGGCCCCACTAATGCTACTAATAACCTCACCCCCCCTTTAAGACAAAGATTTAAGCCGATGAACAAAATCCCTCCCAACCCAAACAAGACCAAAAACATCCTGAAAAACACAACTGATTGGTTGAACTTTTGTTCTATTATGTATAAATTAGCAATTTGACCCAGTCAAAAAAAATTTATCCACACTAAAATATAAAATAAATGTGCAGTCAATGTCAATATTTTGATATATATTTTAATAATTTTTTTAAATATTTTAATATCTTTTATTTAATATTTTAATTAGGATAATAATTAAAAATAACTATATAAATATAAACAACCAGGTTGTTACAAACAAATTCACATAAACAGAAGGAAATACAAAATTTTATTCATTATAAAGCTATAAAACATTGACAAAACTATTAATTAGAATATGCACAGAACTTACAATTAATGAATTTTATATTTTGTCCATCTTTTTTTATTAATAATGAAGTAGGTGAAGTAATTATTTTTCTAATAATAAAAGCAATTTTTCATTTATTTCTTCCATTTAGTTATTAGAAACAATTGAGGAAATATATACTAACAAAGAAATATTACACACCGAAAAGATGATCATTTTCTGCTCAGCAACAATAAACTAATAAATAGGTCCAAATATTCTTCAAACACATAAATCATCAGATCTGTTCATTATTACATCAGTGATAATCATCTCTAAATAATCAAGCATCAGGAAAGATTAAGGAAAAATACTATTTACAGTTAAAAATACAAGATAACATTTTACAAGTGATATTAAAATATTACTACAGTAATCATTTATCAGGTCACATTTAAAACATCCAATGAGTGAATTTCAATTATTTTCATTGGTTTGGTCGAAATAATGCAGTTATATGCATACAATTTAAAAGGAATAACAATTAAAAAATAATTTGTTAAATATCTATAATCTCTTAAAAGTGTATAAAAATATATAAAATGAGATTTTAAATAGACTATAAATGATGAATATTATTACTTCAAAAATTTATTAATTAATGCATTCATTCTATTCTATGCACAATTCAAATTCGTCGACCTGTTTGCACTGTGAATTGAATGACTTTACCCAATCTGTAAAGTCCTTTTGCTGAAATAAGAACAAATAACAGTATTATTTTTTCATAATGATTAAAGGAGAGCTGTAAAGAAAAGGAAATTATACTTTGATCTTATAGGGTTATTATCTTTTCAATTAACCTTCATTCACTTAACAAGCTTGTTTGAGCCTGCATCTCTAAATAAAATATGAAACTATGGAATGGCTGCATGGTTATGTCAAGCGTAATTCCTCAGTGAAACCTGAGTAGGGTTTATTTTTCTAGCGATATCCTGTCGGTTTTATGTAGACATAATACAGTAAAATAAAAACAATACAACAAATTTGACTTACTTCTTTTTTAGAGAGAACATTTTTCTTTTTTGGCAACTGGGGTTTGACCACTGTCTTTCTTTCTTCTTCCTCAGAACTGTCTTCAGTGTCGCTATGCCTTTTAGGCTTAAAAGGCCTTTCGTAAGACCTTCGAGGACGCTGTTGAAAAAAGAAATAGTTTTTAATTAACTACCTAATTCGAGAGCCCATTTTCTATTTTGGTTTTACTACATTTTCAGGGAGGTATATAGCTGAAGATATCGAGGACCAATTGAATGTTAGATGAAGCAACGGAGAATAATTAAAAATGTATCAAAATTTTGTAACAATATACTTTTTTTAACAAGGAATAAAATATGCTTTATCCATCAAATATAAATACTCTGGGATTCTGCAATCAACCAAAATTTTACCCAGCTCAGACATAACACATTTTAAAAATATGTAACGTAGTTTTCTTAATATGTACATTCTATAATTTATGCCGCATTCATAAATAAAATCTTCATTTCTTCATCTTCTTATCTTACCTTTAAAATTTATGCAGCATCATTAACAAAACTGTTACATCTAAAAGAATAAAACAAAATGTGTGTAAAAAACTCACCAGCCTGAAATTTTCCTTCACTTCCGGTGTTGTATTGTCATCGAAGAAGTTCATCTCTTTAATCGGCAGTTCTTCTTCATCAGACTTATCGATGTCAACTCTGGTGGTGCTGGTCGTCGCCTCATCGCCAAATCTGAGCATCCTTATTATCTGTTGGACGGGGACGACTTCCTTGGGTCGGTGAGGCTCGGCCGCGAGGTCGCGTTTCTTCTCTTCCTCTTCGATCGCGGGACCTTTTATCGGCGATAGAAGCGGTTCCTCGACCGAATCGGGCTCGTCGAAGCCGAAAAAGTTGGTCGTGTCCAGGTGGGACATATCCGGGAGCGGAGTGTTGGAATGGGCGGTGGTTACCGAACACATTGAATTGAACTTGACCGGTGTCGAGGTCGGCATTTCGGGTGGCGAACAGTGTGTATCGGCGTGGAAGCCGGAGGCTTCAATCCTCTCACTCTCCTCTCGGGTGATCTCCGCCGCCGAATCATTGAAAAGAACTGGAATGTCTCCTCTGGCCGGCGTCTCTGTTTTGGCAGGCGTTTTGGTCAAGTTGGGGGCCAAACTGAAAGAGGTGGACAGCCTCCGCTCTGACGGCTCGGCGCTCTTCACGGTAGTGTCTAGCTCCGGTTCGGCAGGGCCGAAAATACTGCTGATTGGCAGCTCATCGCCGGCATGGAACGGTGTCGAACAAGCGGCCATTTGTTTAGAGCCGAAGCTCATTTCATAGCTGTTCGAATCGCAGTCTATAATATCCGGCTCGATCGGGCTGAATTTATTCGGTTTCGCTTGTGAAACGCTCTTCTCGCACATCGGGTTCAAATTAGTATTCAACGCTTTTAACGGTGCCGCTGGCTTTCTGCGCACCTGTGTCGTTTTCCTCGGCTTGACGGTCCTTTTTTTCTTCATCTTCTTCACTTTCGGTTCGTTCTCGTCCACTTCAAAATCGTAGAGGTGGACGAGCTGCTCGGGAGGCAAATTTTGTGGCAGGGACATCTTCGTCGCCTTATAAACGGGAACGTGTCGTTTAGGCTCGGCGACGCTGTTCGCGGCTTCTTTCAGAATACTCTTTCTAGGCGGTTTCACGAAACTGTGTTCGTCATTTTTGTCCGCGGGCTTGAAGTAATTTTTTATGGTATTGGTACTTTTTGCTTTGTTCTTGGTGGCTGACTCGGGCGAATTAGTCTGGTCGCCGAGGACTGTCCTTTTTCGGGAGGAAGTAGTGTCGGTCGACTCTTGCCGTGATGATTTTTGCTCTTTATTAGTACCGTCGGTATTTTCGGACTCCAGAGTAGAGAGCGAATTCCCCCGAGTGATCGGCAGGTCCTTTTTTCGCGATGAAACGTCAGCCGGATCCTTGGAAGGTACCTTTTTCTCTTTTTTATTGTTTCGAGTTTTGTTTTGAGTTTTTACGACGGACTTTTTGGACACAGATTCGGTGACCGAAATAGAATTGGTTTGGTCTGCGAGAGCGGTTCTTTTCCGCGAGGCTGCCTCGACGGGACTATTTGTATCTTTACTGTTACCTCTGGATTTGATGGAGGGCGTCTCTATCTGAGCTTCACCGGTGTCTTTCTTCGACTGGCTTCTCAGAACGCGGCCCATTCTACATTTGGCTGTCCTCACTGTTTACTAATAATAGAAACTGATAATTCAACACTGGTATAGGGCTAACCGGGTGAACAATAATCAAATAACTGACGATAACACGGACAGCACTACGACACAGTAAACACTGGAGGCATCTGCAGAACGTTTGGCGCTCTCGCCCCAGTGTTGCCAACCCGACAAGACTGACATTAATTTTCCCCGCCGGTTGTACACTACGACTCGAAATAGTCGACTCACAAATAAGAATGGATAAATTTGCATTTATGTAATAAATAACTGAAAAGCGTTTTATACCGATAATCCCATAACATTATCCTTGCTCAATTATATTTTCTACCGACACGTTTATTCAGTTTGAGGCACGTATTACCTTCATATAAAGCAGTTATTCGACGGTAGTTTCGGCCACTGTAGTAATTCGTGAAACGTTCAGACAAATAGGCTAGGCTAAATTCTGATTGAGCCGTCTTTTAAGTACAACAGGGTACTTGCATATCGGAGAATTGAAATGAGCCAATCGAATATGGTTTCAGAACGTTCATTGTTAAAACCAATAGTCTCACGATATGAAAGGAAGATTTCCACTACTTTTATCAACATTCATTGGCAAAAATGATCGGGCTTTGGTATATTTGAATAGATTGTGACGAGCAAAATGTCATAACAGGTATGGGATGAGGGGGAAAACCACGAATGGGTTTAACGATACTTTAATTTTATTCAATCCCCGATATAATTGAACCTATATATTTCCATCACATTTGGTCCCCAGAAGATTAGTGAATGGATTCCAGGTTTGTTCCTTAGCGGACAATTCCCCCTGTCAATAATTATGTAGTATGCCAAAAATACAGAAAATATGCGGAGACATAAAGCTTATTGTAAACTGGCGTGTCAGGTTAGACCCATTTAAGTTTTAATAGGTTTATTAAGAAAAAACAAACGTTCGTATAACAATAATTATATTATTACTTACATTTACAACACAAACTGGTGTCGTGTTATATTTCAATACCTAACAATATTGCAGTGTTTATATTAGGTCGTGTCCATTTAAAAATTGAAATATCTTCATCCCTGGTAAATAAGTATGTGCGGTGTGTGTATGTGGGTGGTGGGCTACAACTGTAAAGGTCTCACCCATTCATTGTGTTCAGCAAGGTGCGTACTTATTGTTTGGCATACCTGTAAAGTACCTGAAAGTTCCAGGTGTGCCCGGAGAGAATAATACAGGGCGGATGAAAGCCGCGGGATTTCCTTCACAATTTGGCCAGGGTTCAAGATCAAAGAAAAAGGTCTAAGGCATTCCTCCTACCGGATAAATGAAATTCGGTTGAACCCGTTGGGATAAATCCACGCGGGCCTCTAACCACGTTTACAAGTAAACTTTCATTTAACAATCTTGAAAAATTAACTTTGGCATAAAATGACTTAATTGAAAAACCGATTACTTAATTTCGTCATATTTTAGTTAGGCAGACCAGCTAGCTTTCTTCACTTTCCTATAAATATCACGCAATAACTGCGTGTATCTGCGTATATTGTATTCAGACGTTTAAATTTCTCTAACACAAATCTCGATGTAGGTCCTAACTTTGAGTAGAGGCTAGCCGAACTAGACTTTTTTTTTCCTCGCCCGGCCAATGTCTTTCAAAAGGTTCTAGATTTTTATTAGTCATAAATACAAGAAATATGGATTTAATTCGGACGAGATTATCACTCCAGCTTCACCGAGGTCGAAAAACGCTGTCGCAATGCAAACTGACTTCTTCGATTGCTCGGTTCCGTTATAGACCGGTTTCGGTTTTTAGCCACCGTCAGTAGAGTATCCTGTTCCGATAAAGCCTCAAGACGTCACATTCGCTAGGCCGCTACTGTACACGCCATATACGGGTGGTATTTCGACGTTCAAAACTTCTACCTTTACTACTGTAAAGTTCCGTACAGCGCCAGGTTACTATGACTGCAGTAAAGTAAAGGTAACAGCGTAGCGACAGATTGTCTTTTCGTCACAGGTTGTAGTAAACAAGAGCAGCACCGGTTACACTGATTTACTGACATATGACGAGAAGCCGAAACCGATCTAACACAAGAATCAAACGAGAGGATTGAAGATCTCAAAAACCGTCGCCAACCCTCTGGCGGTTATTTAAAATCAATTCGTCCTATAAACAACGGAATGCATCAGTCGAAAAGCCTAGTATAGAACCCCTCAACCAAAATAAATATATCAAATTCTCACTTTTCTGTCTGCCTTAACAATGTCCACAGTTTTGTATAAACTAGGAATTCGGCTAGAACCTGGTGTTGTCCGGCATTTTGACAAAGAAGGCTATCTTCTCGAGAGTGACCTTGTACGAGTGGAGCCACCTGGAGCCCTTGCGCAGGGAGCCGTCTATGCCGTCCTTCCAGACCCCGGCCGGCAGGTAGACCTCCCGCTCTGTGATGTCCTCGCTGAGTATGGGCGCCACTATCAGTTCCTCGCCGACGCTGAATTCGTCCACCACCAGGTGGCAGGCCGAGTCGGACGGGTCCAGCATCCACAGCGGACGGATCAGGGGCACGCCGGAGTCCAGCGCTTCCTTCATGTACTTTTTAAGCAGCGGGTTCACCTGAAAATCAATAGGTTCGATTTAATTAATTGAAACTCTAGCGGTATTTAAATGAGGGAAGGTTTACGCGACCAGAACTCGAATTAACCTCGGTTAATTAACCCCACAACTGTATAAAATTCTAGGTTTGACCTTGAGGACACTCATAAAATAATTACTGGATAGTTTTTGTTTTATAAAACACGGCTTATACCACAAATAAATATGTTCTAATTGACTGACCGTTTTCTGCCTGAGCGCGGTCAGTACTTTGGCCAGTTCCAGGACTTGTTCGTCCGAAGTGTATTCGCTGGGCAAGTGCGAGTAGCGAATGACGGGCAGGAAGGTGGCAAGCTGCAGCCACCTGATGTACAGCTCTTTGTTCGGCAAGTGGGACTCGTCGGCTATCCTCAAATCCTCTATTCCCAGTATGTCGATCGACGAGATGTTGGCTGAAAGCGCCAAGATCAAATCAATTTAACTCGGCCAAATTACGACATTTTAATTACGTAAATTATACATATAGGACGAGTTCACGATAGCAAGATACGCTCTTAATAAAAAAAACAAAACAAGGTACTGAACTTTAAACAGAATGTACCCCTTGATTCCTCTCGGAGAACCATCCAACCACCCAGGAAATAGATATGTCGTACTTTACGAGTTGTGCATTGGGAATGTATGTTTATTGCTTGTTCCTACTTTTATAGACTGGCGGCTGGGTCGGCTCGACGTCCGGTAGGTAGTCGCCGCCGACAGGTCCCGGCATCAGGAACGGATAGCCGACGATGCCGTAGGTGAGTATGGTGGGTATGATGACCTGTAGCGACTCCCAGGTGGAGGGCAGGGTCGGGAGGGAGACGAATATTGGGGCCGGCGGCCTCGAGATCGCTCCCGAGACGCCGATCACCGAAACTCCGTTGTGGATTTTGTTCGTGAATATCGTCTTGTAGTGGTCCGGGTTGATGAGGTTCCGTCGAAGCTGGTAATAGTGCGGCATGTCGTAGGCGGTACCTTTCACACAATATATGCACGCATTTCTCAGTAATTTTTAAAAGAAGAAAATTTCAAGCGAAACGAGAAGCATAGTTAAGAATGGAATCTTATTTTTAGTGTTAAATTTAAAGATATACGGCTTTATTACAAGTTGTATTCACTTATTAGAAGAAAAATATGATATTTAGGTTTAGTAGTAGTGATATCTTTAATCGTTCAACCTACAGTTGTGGCGTGAATTGCGGTGATTACATTATCAGTTGATCCAACTCTTATAGATAAGTTTTCCAAATATTTCATTACTTTTTCTTCAATTCGATGTTTATGGTCTAAAAAGTATACAAAACTGAAATGCCAAAATATTTCAGTTAACTCTTCAAGGCTCGGCATATCCTCTCGCCTATTATTACGGAATGTCGCTACGGTAGTAATAAATCTGCAAATTGCACGATTCGCTCTGTTCCTAAATCGGATATAACCGTCAATGTTGGCTCGAGCACTGTAATAGTGTCCAAACTTACCCATGTCTAAGTAGAAGGAATCGACGTGGTATTTGTCGACAAGTTCTTTAAGCTGTGTCTGAATCCAAGCGACCGTCTGGTTATAGGTAATGTCCAGCATGCCGGCGCTGGGCAACGATTTGTACCTGGTCAAAGCCGGGATCTGTCTGGCGTCCCCTCCTCTCTCGTTGATCTGCAAACATTTGAACATCTCATTAGACGATTTTAATTAGGCAATTACAAAGCGGCGTCTGCTTCACGGCAAGAAAATACTCCGCTTACAAGAATGCCCGATTTGACTGCTGACGCGAAATTGATGCTTTCGGTGCCGATGAAAGGCTGGACGGTGAGCGCTATTTTGAATCCTCTCCTGTGAATTATATCTATGGTCTCGTCCAATGTTGGGAACCGTTCCGTGTCCAGGGTGAGGTCACCGACGTGCGCCTGCCAATGCTCATTAAGCAGGACGTGACCTGAAATTATTGGCAAAATATAAACAGACTGACACATGCAGAAAATCAATCAATAAAAATATACCCACATCCTACTGAATTAAAAAGAGAAATATATTCGCGCTCGCTACTTTAGTACTGTCCTTACAAAATTGTTAGGTGATAAATATTCTAGGGTCCAGAATTTTAACAATTTAATTAAATGTTTTTTTGAGGTTACGCTCCCATGTATTTATTAAGCGCTGTTCAAAAAATCCAATAAACACAAACCACAGTATCTATTTAGCGAATCCTGTTCAATTTTAACGATCGGTTTAACGTATTTTTTTGAGCGTCCGCGAGGGTTTGACAATACCTGCGATTTACTATTTACTGTGTCCACCCGCCTATTTCATCCTGAGGCGTACCGGTCTCGGCTTTTCGCCATCGTCTGTAGAATAGGCCCGTCGGTAATACAGAGAGGTACTTACGTACAGTCGTCCTGACAGAGTGCTTCGTCGACAGCCGACATGTACAAGCTGTTCAACGACCAAAGACACTATGAAAACGGATAAACACCGGGTTTACATAAGAAACAGTTTTTCTCCGAGTGCCGACGGAGTGTTACTCGGTGTCGGGATGCATAGATCGAACGTTGCTGCTTGCAATACCTTGCCTTAAGAAGCCGAGCGCTATCACGTCCTCGGTGTAGTTGACGACGGCCGCCTCTGTCAGCCGGTGCTTGTCAGGCGGCGCTATCTGCCAGACTGGCTCGGTCAGCAGAGAGTTGATCACCTCCACGTCGGACTCCTTCAGGCCGTCCCAAAGTGACTTCTCCGAGAGGAACGAATGGAGCAGCTTCATGTTGCTCGACGTGCACAGAGTATAGTTCAACTGGGGCAGGCCCTGGTGCGTCGCGTACGCGAAATTGTCATGCCTCGCCTTCCGACAACGGTAGAAGAGATTGATTTAAAATACAAGTCGCGGTTCAATATTCTTATAAATTATTTATTTTAAAGTGTATCCGAATCAAACTCAGATAAGTACGACTTTTAATTTCATCCCAACTGTTGTTAGAGGTTAGAGCGAACCTGTAGACAGAGGTGGGTGTCCTCTTCGGCGTTGATTGAGACGTAGAGAGGCGTATCGTGGTCGACGGAGATGGCTACTCCCTTCGAGTTGATGAAGTACCTCTTGAGTACGCTGCCCCACCTATGCCGCCCTATGTGGCCGGTCACAAACGCGGACATTTCGACCATGCCCAGCTCCACGGGCCACGCCATACCCAGAGTTCGACCGCCTCCGTACCTTACAACGGAACGACAGCTCTAGTTTGTGATATTTCGTTTTGGAACACGGTTACTTTCCGAAAATTAGATGGCCAACGGGCAATACAAAATAAAAATATAAAGGAAAATTACTGTACTGCACTTTCCACTTCCACTGATAATTCACTATTATAATCAAATTAGACAGAAAAAAAAATAAAAAGTACGTGTAATATCGGTGGGAAGAAAGAAAAAATATAAATCTGGCGGCTCACCAATGTCCGTACTGGTCGCCGTTCTTGAAACAGTCAGTGAGGAGCGTACTGGGGCTGAGGCTCTGCCAAGTGAACCTGTAGCACCTGTAGAAGCCGTGCTTCTCCTGGTAGCTCAAGTAGAGCCGAGCCATGTGCATCCACTCGAGGCAGACGGTGTCCTTGTTCTGGTCCTGTGGCAGGCACTCGAACACCCGGTCGGCCACCGGCAGGTCCACCCCGAGGTACCCCAGTGCGATTTCCACACCTGGAATGTGAAAACGGAAGATATGTAGCAGTGTCGTTAAATCAGTGAATAGTCACGATTTAGTGTGGTTATAAATTTAACTAAAACTCAGTCGTCTACTGGGAATAGGTATGGCCTGACTGAATCGTATAAATGATGTTTCGCCCAATTTTGACCCAGCCCAAAGTTATCCTAACAGAGCAAGTAAACGAAACACGAGCATAAAACAACAGCCCACACAAGAACAGAAATAATTGAGGCTACCTTTCATGAAAAAGGTGCTGAACAAAACCACACAAAAGACTCCACCCGATACCTTCCAACTAGGGCATGCAGCTCGACTTCACCCGTAGCTTGAACAAAACAATTGAACATAACAAGTACAAAACTCGATAGATACGAACTAACCTCGACAGGAGACCTATCAATAGATATCAACAATAGTAAAAACATGTTAATCTATGTTCTGTTGACTAATAAATTCGGACAGGTCACGAAGTTTACCCATTTCGTTTCGAAAGTCAGGAGGATAGAGGAAAAAATGCAACGCCTCTAAATGCGTTTGAGTTGTCCTCCCGTCAAAATATTTGTTGTTATCGCAAGAATAGTCCAATAAAAATACACTTGCGCGGGGCCAAACAGTCACAAAAATGATATTAGGGGCTAATCGTGACTGTAAATACTTTGTAAACACATAAAAGGACCTGTATTAAGCCGACTGTAATAAAAAGTCGACTCAACACTCACAATATGCCCGAGACGCTCAGCTTTTAAATTAACAGCACCTGCTCCATCGGAATGCAGTTTTCAAAATATCTATCAAAAAGTTGGATTTTACCAAATCTTCTTATTTTTCCGCCCGTCCGAACAGAATTATAATTACTTTTTTATGTTTGTTAATAATAAGAATTTATTGTGTAGTCAAGTGGAAACACATACCCGAACATAGAGTTCAAGGACCAAACAATAATAATAGATATCAAGAGAGATGAAGTGGGGATTTGACTGAGAAAGAAAATTAATTTTTAATTATCTCCTCGAAGAGAGTTTGTCCGTCTCGAGTGCTCAATTATCAGTATTAGATCTGATTAGAATCGTTGTTATCTCACGAGAAATTTAATATATCGTATTTTACCTTCATTGTTGAACAATCTGACGACTCGATCCTCCTTATTGAATCGTATCTTTTCAAAATATGCTCTCTGCGGACAAAAGACAAAAAAAATTTGAACATTTGAATTTCCGTGAACATACTCAAAATCTACCTTCAACATTCGACTGTATTTTCAATACTTATTAAAAAATAAATTGAACTTTGACTACATACGATTAATTTACTGTTTGAAAATTGGAAACGCATTTAAAGTGTGGTCTTACCTGTAAGACTTGCTGATGATAGAAAACGTGAGCGAATCCGACCAGGAACACGACCAAAAGGAAAAGCATTGCTACAAAACTGCGCAGTTTGTACTCTTTCGGTTTCTTCCTTCTTTTCATGACCCTTGGAAACGACATCTAGAGTAAATTTTATTCTACAAATATTTTTTCTTTTTGTTTTAAAACTAATATACTCAAATAATGCTAGATATTATACTCAGTATTGAAATAGATTATCAACCGATGGGACTAAAACCTTTACAAAAGTTATTATGCACATGATTTTTTATTTTGTTTGTATTTATTCCTAAATTGTATCATTAAACAATAATTTTTTGGCGTTGTTTCTGTTTTATGAGAAATACTAATTTCCATCGACCTTTTTTTTCCTAAAAAAACTGTTAAAATAACATGTTGATTTGTCATTGAAACTATTTTAGTAGCACAGACATTTCTAAAGGAAAATATATATGAAAATAAGTTTACCATAAGTTTTTCCTTAAGTAAACTCGATATAGAATTAACGGAAGTGATCGAATTTCCGGGCGAATGCTCTGGCAGATCCAAGAGGTCGTCCCTGTTCGAGTCCATGTCGATTTTTGAGGCTGAATGAACGCTCGGCATGATTGATTTTTTTCTTATGCTGCGAGCGGGGACTGGTACGACCCTGCCGAAATAAGAGAACAGGAACGATAACGCTTGGCCACTTGGGTTTAAAGAAAAAATTAAAACATCTCTCTGTTGTAACCAAATTTGGAATTATAAACCGAAATAAGCCTACTTTGATTCTGAATCCGACTGCATGCTTTCGGCGTCAGATATACCGCAATCGCTGAAAGTGTCACTCGTGTCATATCCACTGTTCCGAACTCTCTCCGGGGTCAACTGCAACAGTGATACCCACGTAACACTAAGTCACTGCGAAATACAACCCAAACACGACCAAGCAATGCGATTTTTTTCAACAATTGATTGCGTAGATTGAATCGGGTGGTATTTAATATACTGAAAAATAGAAAAAAAATGTCATCACTGTTTAATTAATCGAAGGAAAACCCATCATGCTTTCTATTTTAAGCATGCAAATGAGATAGTTGCGTAATATGTAAATATATTAATTGTAATACGTAAAGGATTACAGGGGACTTTATTGGACAATTGCATTACGCGTTTGATATATATACGAAATTATATTACGAATAATAGTAATAATTACGTGTACGAGTAATAATTACATTACTATAACACACGAGTAGTATTAGAACATATCATCTTTCGTTACGAAACATGAATTAAGTTTAAAATTTATATTAGCGCTTCCCATTAAGTTTATGTATCAAAAAATAAAATTGTAAAGTAAAGGAACAGTCTTACCAGATGGTACTGACGCTATCAGAGGGACTTCTAGTAAAAGACTCACGGCTGAGGCGCAGCGGCCCGTTAAAAACTGTGATAAGATTAACTGGGCATGTGCAATATCAACTCAGCATAATCGCCCACAATTATGTCGGCTTAAGATCTCTAGCCTTCGTATGAACACGAGAGGTGTTCACAATGTCCCGAAACCACCTTGTTTTGAAGTTGTTGAACTGTATTCTCAGCTAATCCTAATTTTAAATACTACATATATTTATCAGAAGAATCGGAATCATACTCGATAAATAAAAACCGGTTCTTAACCTACGAATACCGCGGGTAATATACATACTTTCCTAACATCTGCCACAACAACATTAATTCGTATAAAAACATGAAGTTTTTGTGGATGTATGCACAAAATTACTAACTGAATGATGAGCGGTTAACAATAATTTAATACAAATCGTCCAACATGAAAAAACTATCTATAAAGTCAGCCGTAGACCCAAACTGTGCGCTATCTATCGCCAATTTAACTCATGATAAGAGAAAATAATTCGGGAGGCGGCCGAGAGGTGACGCTGTGTTCAAATTACGCAAGACGATAACGCGAAGGTTCTCCTATTTATGAGAGTGATTTTATAACGCCCACGCTTTTATCAGCCGCAGTTGTTTATAGCCGTCGGAAGGTCCAATTTAAGGGTGGCCGGGCAAATAAAGCAAATAACGGAAACCCAAATAATTTATTCAACACGTCAATACCAATCGCACTTGAAAACAAGGCCATCAATTGTCGATGCGATGTTCTACCTGTGTAGAAAAACAAAACAATTTATAGATTAGAAATTATTTAACCTTTCATTTATTCTACGCGGTAGCTTTAATAAAATATTATTCAATATACATGACGCCGATAATAATTATAATTATATAATTTACTACCATAGCCAATGTTGGTAACGGTAATGTCAACAGAAAATGACGAAATATTGAGTTTACGCGCTATTGATTGACAAATACAATTTGTTCTTGGTTAGGTTAGGGTGAAATTAGTTCTATTAAATTACTCGAATAATATTTAATAATTGAGTAATCGAAATTACAGATTTGTAATACATGCACATAATTACAACCTGACACTCGATCATTTTGAGCCGCATATTCATTATAGTATAGCACGATTCTGGCGCCTAAAAGAATTCCCATTTACACGCAATATTGTGTTTAATTGTGTACTGCCGGAAGGAAAATAAAATAAAATTTTTCAAAAACCAATATTGGGAATCTTTCTAGAAACTTGATGGACACGTACATGACCCTCGAATGTCAAAAGCTTGCTAATTGTAATTTTATTGTTATTATAATGAATGGTTTTGTTGTGCGGATTTATTGGGCCTATAGTGGGCGAGTGGATCCCAAGCCCGGGACTAGGATGTTGCCGGACAATTTAAAGACATCATTCACTTACCAGACAGGAGAATCCCTTCACTGCCTAGATGGCCATTTAGTTCGGCCAATTTACCACCCGGCCGATAAACCCTTCGGACAACCTACATTCCAAGCATCCGGGTCAGTATTTAAATATTTCCTGTCCAAATTTGTTCTTGTTTTTCCCCTGTGTTTATAGCGCGCTATCTGCAGATTTGGCATGATCCGGCACGTGAAAAATATATTTTAAGATACCACTTACAAAATAGACTACATTGAAAAACAGCGCACAGAGCAATAATAAAGAAGAAGCAGAATGTGTTCTTTCATATCACCTTGTTAGTGATTAAATTTCAAACGCAATCTTCAATATCGAGAGTGTCAAAAGTGAGGTGGTTTCGACGACGGCCATGCGAAGATCGGAAATGCACGAGTGCGGAAAATGTCTGCAACTTTTAATATCAAGGTCATGAAACAAAAAGTTTTCGAGATTAGCGCGGATAGTGAATGCGCAGGCTTCTGACTCTAAGGCTCGCAGGTACGCGAACACCGCCTACTGTCGGAATGCCACTGAAGATCGGTGAGATCGGTTTTGAGAAACCGAAACCGGTTTTACAAAAAACCAAATCAGCGACATGACGAAATTGGAACGTCGGCCAAAAGGCGAGAGGACGAGAACAATCAGCGGTCAATTTTTCTTAACTGTGTTTTCGTTGTAAACAAAGCCATTAAATGTTTAATTGAGTTATTCAGTATTTGTTGAACCCAATCGCATTTACTGTACATCATACGCTTTTGAGTTTGTAGGCGTGGATTCAGGGTCTTGCTGAAACCTAATCACAAAATACAATCTGTAATATTACTCTATATATACCAACGACCGTAGTCTGTTACGCCACTGGGCGAAGCGCTCCGAAACACTTAAACCAGGGGCAGCCATATTCCATAAATATCAAGTGCACCCGTCAAAGTTTGTAGAATTCACAAATGGACGATCAACCTTTATAAGGAATACTCGAAAATCTGGAAACATTCCCGCGCGCGCAGACCGTTTTGGGGAAAACTAAATGAATATTGCACCAGATAATTACAGTTGCAGTTGCAGTGTCCACCAAAGCTTTTCAACTCCCTCTTAGGACATTAACCTGAATTGGTTTAATATCCGTGGGTATTAATGGAATTATTACCGATACGATATAAAGTTATTCAAAATAATGCGTTATTATTACGGCCGGCGTTATTACTCTCCATAGTGCTCAACGTATAATCCAAGGCGACAGACACGCAATCAAGCTTAATAGAAAATACTAAAAAATTGACCTTTATCAAGCTTGGTACAGTCATGGTCAGACGCACCTTGGAAGTGGATCACTGCAGAGTTATTCTTCCCGCTAAATGCAACTGTAAACAATACTTTTCCTTCAGTGGTTGCACCGTGCATTGCTCTAGTGTTCCGGCGTCTAAATTAGAGCCACAGAAAAGGAAACTATTTCCGAACATTTCCTGAACAGGCGAAGAAATAACAACGAAGTTACAGACAAGCTTGTTTCGATATGATTCCAATTTCGGGGGATTAAATTATAATAATCGAAAATTGAAAACCGGTAACACTAAGTCGTAACATGGAGGCATTAACAGCGAAATCGTCATTATAAAAACCCCTGGGAGCGCTTTTTAAAAGAAAATCGTAACAGAAAGTGTCACTCATACTTCAGAAACAAACACGTTGTGCCTAACCAGGACACGTTGAAGTATGATCCGAATACTGACGATGGCGAAGAGCCGGATCAGCCACAGACAGCAGAATAGGTAGGTCCTTAATGGTTTCCACCCGTACACAACTGTTTTAAGCAATAAACTAATGCGTTCAATGGGATACACGGGCATAAAAACAGCTTGCCTCTGTTGACACAACTGTTATTATACCATCACTCCCGCGATATTGTCTCCGCTCCGGTTTTCCTTTTAGATCGCCAATAGCACTCCTTCATTAACATAGCCAGGTACACTCGTAAACGGGCGGTGGATAACGGAAAAGTGCAAACAGGTATTGATCGCCGAAGATAGAAATCGCGAATTTGGCTGTACAAAATGATCGGAGCTCACCTTGTGTCGATCTACGGGCATGTGAGCGGTGGCCGATCTACACGCACCGAAGTTCTAAATCTCACTGAAAAGAACGTGTCACAGCGATGGAGGCAGGTCCTTCCAAGCGGTAATTACCGGTAGTAGCGTTAATTACTAACTAGTCCGCTATTGACTAACGAGTTCTAACCGGTCAACAAGAACAATTATTTAAGTCTTTCTTACTCACAGCACACAAGGAATCGTGTGCACGTACAAAAATCGGAGATTTAGGAATTTCTAATTTATATGACTTGTAAATCTAAAATATATAATTGTTAATGTACGTATATATATAAATATATATATATATATATATATATATGCATACACAAGAAATTAAATGACCTTAACTGTAGTTCTGTCACAATAAACTGCGGGAATCAAATGACCCAACTGGACGAATAGCTGGCAGATAGCCAAACAAACTGAAGAACCTCCCAAATCCCTTGCCCTCCGAACGACCTTATTTATCACAGGTCCACCCCCAGTAAACGCGAGATATACCAGAGGAAAGAGGTTATGAACGCATTTTAAAAATATGACAGCTCTGTACGAGTGCGACAAAGTGGAAAGAAAATGGGAAATGTATACCGGTTGTACAAGGTCCCCTCCACGCCATTGTTTCAAGTACGTAAAACATGCAGTACCATACATGTAAAAGTGCAAGACACCACATGGCATGGACCATTATTCAGTTAGAGAATGGCCAAGTGGCCAAGTGGCTTATGGTTAAGTTGATGAATTTAAACATGAATATTCATGGTAGTGAAGAAAAATTAATATTTATTTTAGTTTTGTAGAGTGTTTATATCAACATTTAGTGGCTTTTAGGTATTTTTAAAATTTATTTTTTATAGCGAACTTTAAATATAGGTTTACATAAAGACAACATACTCACGCTAGGAATAAAACAAATAGACGCTTTAACTATTTGAAACGAATTAACTCGAATCTAAATATAACTTATCGAAGATATGACCCATTGATACAAAAAATGCGATTGGTTACAATGATATGGCAATAATTATATAAATCCATTAACCTACGCAAACCTTCATATAACAATTTAAAATGATACTTGTTGTGATGCGCTACTGTATTAAGACTTTTAATACCTTTTAATAATGTACAAGGAGGCAGAAGGAATTGATAATTTGCAAAACTGAAGGAAACCTGAACCAAAGCGTTGGAGTTGATCAGCTTTTAAATGGAAAAATGAGAGGGAGAGCCTAATAAAGTTGCATTGGAAGGGACAGACAATAACTTAATGAGTTCAGTTGCTAAGGGGGAGACGCTCACGGTACCGGTTTAAAATAGATTCATCCGCTCACCGTCTTCATCGACTACATAGGTCTACATCCAGACCTAGTTTAACATACCGTTAAACAGGGTCACCGCAACGTATTCCAGAATTATATTGATTCAACGGAAATTAATTTCGTATCCTTCTCCGCGAATAGTTTTCCAGCCAAAGTTTCCTGAAACCACCAATCCTATATATTCCGGAATCTATTCTGCATTGAGATTCCAGAGGAAACACGTCAACTAAACTTCTCAGTCATAACTGAGTTAACCAGTAATCTGGACAGACGTCTAGCAGTAATTGTCTGTATTACATAGAGTCAGACAATCTTACTGACGTTTCATCCGAAAGAGATTACGGGCCGTAATGGAATACTCTGAAACCGGAACACAAGACTCTTCCTTCAGTAGGAATTATAGCGGCTAAATCAACCAACTTTCAGCCACCGTCACCAAAGTCACCAAAGATGTCATTAAAGGCGAAGTATTAGGAGTACCATACTTTGAAACGGTACACTTAAAGTGCCAACGCAGAATGCTCTGTGGCCGGAAAATAGCGACAGGTATTTTGAGCTCGCGGACCCACAAAATATCTCAAATTAATTTGTGCCTTCAAAACCAGTGGATGACGACGGATTAGTTACAAGCATTACTAGGTAAGTAACAAATCAAAATATGTTATGTTACTTTCAAAGATCGGTGCATAAATCAGTTACGGCGAACGTTGTCTAAACCTCAATTCAATTCAAGTTGTTCGAGAGATGATTTACGTAAGTCCTAACAAGCGACTCACTTCCCGCTTAGCTTCTTAATTTCAAATTGTAAATATTTCAACGTTATCCTTTTATCTTAATTTCCAAAAGAAATTAACAATATCACTATAATCGATAAAAAACTACCTACAGAGTTATATAACATCCAGTTGATCAGTATAAAAAACGGATGAATAGCATGTAACAACATCTAACTAAATATTAGAAGTTTTAGAGTTGTATCTGCTCGCAATAAGGACATTTCTTATTGTTACAGAAACGTTAGGAATTTAGTCTAATGAATAGATTTTCTTCAATATGTGTCCATTTCCTGTAGTATTAAATGTGAACACCAGATGTAGCATTTTATATTTCTCTAAATTGGTGAGTACAAGTGACAACTAAAATTAATTAGTAATTAATTATTATTAACCTATACAATACCAGAAGAAATAATATAGGGAACTGCCACAAACAGTTCGAAATGCTAACCGAAACACATTTGTGTGGTCAGAATAGTCTAATTGTTGTCAGTAGGCAGCAGAAAACCAGAAAGAGCAACGTACATTCGGTGAACTAATATTACATTCTTCTGCCATCCAAATGTGCCAAAGTGGTGCAAAACGAAATACAAAATTTACCTGCGGGTCGTACTCGACAGGCTCCATCGTGTTTAGTCCCGCCGGCAAGGAGACCGAGTTCCTTCTGGTCAGTGCTGCCGCCATTCTCAGTTCCGGGACGATATTCCCCCCCCTCTCAACGCCGACTGCAAATTAAACAATTTATTAATTCGCCGACTGATACATTCGGATTTGATTTAGACGCACGGTCCTTAAACTGATACGAGACATTAAATAGGCCCCAATTGTAGTACTATTTTTGTTTCGTTGTTCAACCTTCCATTCGGTCTTTCCAGTTGCATACTTCAAACAATAGACTGCATAGATGACACACTGAGCGATAATATGAAAGATTAAATGTGCCGTGTATTTAATGAATTGCTTGCGAATAAATTAACAAATATTTTTATATTATGCAACATTTTAATTTAGAATTTTATTAGTCTCGATTAATGGAAGTTTACTATGAATATGAAATTTTGTGTGAATTTCATATGAAAATGTTGTATTTAAAGTTTGAATTGACTTAGACCACTTTCATAATTATGGGCACAAATAATACAAAAATATTCCATAGTTAATAGTTCTTCCTGTATTATATTTGGCTGACTCTTTTTGAACATTATGATGAAGGACTAGAGGAGAGGGTTGGAAGTATAGGGCATAGGATCCAGTCATGGAATTCCTTTATCTACGAATAGCAAGGTCACGAACAAACGAATTAATAAACTTCCACATTACATACTTCGACGACAATTTGTGAACCAGTAAGACACTGATTCCGGTACTTTAAACGCAGGTGGGGAATGAAGTTTCAGATTCCCAGCTTCTCATCAGTATGGATATCAGAAGCGTCCGTGAACGTGACCCGCACCCGGTAATGTCTCAGTCTTCTTAAACGCGGAATTGAGAACAACGGTAGCCCAACCGCATAAACAAACTTCCTGATTCATCACCGGCTTCACAGCGTTTTTAAGACATTACAAGCCTACATAAAAGAATTAATTTAATTTACGTATACCTATCTGGAATATATGCACAAAAAGAAAGCTAGTCGTATTCATTCATATGGCCTTCCGTCTTCACTAAGGAGCTACTGAAGACCTCGAGATGCCGAAACCTGTCTGTACCAAATCAGCGAATGGAGACAATGATATTCCGACCCTCGCGGATCATCAAAGAGTTATTTCAATCAATGTGACTCATTACCTTACCAACAAGATAGCTTCAGTCAAATTAGGGAGTAGGGGAATAGGAGTTGTAAAACAATTTAGGAGCGACTCGCTTTCCAGGTATGCCTGTACTCTGAAGAATTACCTGCACGTAAAGAAAAATGTAAATTTCCAAAGGAAGAGTCTAATTTTCTTAGAACAGTTTTAGGACGCCATTTCCGGTACAATAAGTCTCTTGTTAGTGGCTGTCAGTGCCACAGTCAATTACCTCATTTTACAGTGACGCACAGCACATTCAACGGTGGATTAAAGTTTTCCAACTTCATTTCATAAGAGCAAATAAAACGACTTAAGGCGGACGCTGAATGCAAGTCGGTTTGAGTATGAATTTTTTTTTATTTATTTCTATAATGGTATGCAGTAATTTATATAATAAAAATACTGTACGCACCCGGCTATAACATGTTTATTTACACGTTGTTTTTGTTATACTTCACCCCCATTCATCGACAAGTTCGGAGTTGGATTCACCGGTGACAGATGGCGATGGACACTGACTGAAGTGAAGCCTAGCGACTACATGGCCCCAGCTCACATATAAAAATTATTTCCGCCGACGGATTAAGTCCACTGTTCTCTGTAAAACTCATTTTATTTGCATCACTGTTTCATTATTCGCTGTGGGAATTTTTAATCAGACAGAATTTTAGATTTGCCGAATATAGTGAAAACGGTTCAAAGTTGGCTCAAGTTTAAATGACCTAAGATCGGATAACTTTGAAAACGTCCCACCTGTAATAAAATAAAAGCACAGATTTAATGGAAACCAACTTCCAAAGAAAAGGAAAGGAAGATAGTATCGTTTGGAAAAATGATAAACTGAAAAGAGAATTGTAGGTAACGAAATAGAGCACTTTTCGTCCTGTAATGCCATATATCGAGTTTCTTCCTGATTCCGACATGTGTTCCATATCAAAGAGACGACAACCTTTACTCAGATAAATAAAATCGTCACATTTCAATTTAAAAAACACACACAATGCACATGGGAAATACAAAAACATATAAAGAAATTGTAAAGTTCCGGTGGGTCTAAAATAATTTCGGTGGAGATTAACCAAGAAACAATAGATTCACAGATCAGCACTATTGACGTTAACAACGTTATAAACGTTACCTGACTGGTAATAAAGTTTTGACGATAACAGGGAAAAGATAACAAATTTTTTTTTATAATTCGTCTAAAATTTGTTCTTTAATTATCGACATAACATATAATCAGCATTTTTGACAATTTTTATCGAATTCTAGACTCGGAGAAATTTCTAAAACTTTACCGGCTTTAATATCGAATCAACAAGGCTAAAAATAGAGACACAGAAAAATACTTGTGGGCTCCTTTCATAGATTTCGAAATAAAGATGACCAAACCGTGGTAAATCATCCAGAAGCTTTATGGGCCTGAAGATGTAATTAAATACAAATTTACGAAATAAAGTATGAGGTGCATTTCAGGAGGTGTATATAACTACTAGCCAATTAAGAGTACAACAAAGTCTTATTGACATAATTTTGGGATGAAAATATACTAAATAATTGGTAACAACCGCATCAGTGAATGCTAAGGATATTACCTTGTAACACTTCTACCCACCGCGACAACGGTGTTTTGTCCTAATTTTAATCAAGGTTCAATCAATTTTTGACCCGATTTTTTTCACTATAATTTAGTTTTATAAATACATAAACAATATTTCCAGGTATGTGAAGGTTATATATAACTTTGCCCTAACTGTTCTTTATCATAGTTAGTGTAAACTGACCCAGCCCATTGAATCGACGTTTTTCAGTTGCACTGCACTTTGTCTTCTAATTTCACCAATTATTTGCAAACCTCTAGCACCTTGATTTCAAAATAATTAAATTTGAATTAATGTTTAAGTTTAGGTGGATTCCAATTACAAATTCCTATCCACGATTTTGAAGAAATTACCGAGTAGAAGATGAGAAAAAATCACTTTTTCGCATTATGATAACACTGTCGTTCTACGAGCCTGTCCGCCAATAAAGGCCAATTGTGCTAATTAACGCATATATACAAAGTTATTAGACACATACTGGTTAGCGCGACGACGCTAGTCTCCGCTAAGGCCGACTGCTCGTAAAAATCAACATTGCACTTCAAAATTTAAAATGAAATTTGAAGCCAGCAGTCATAAAGAAAGCGCTCAAGGATTCTTCAGTTTCAAGGTAACCAAATAGGTGCTTTCTCGTAAGGTAGTAAAAGTACGGCGATCGAGCATAACTACGCATTCATTACTCTAGTAGTAATACACCAAATACACCGAATAGGCATGCAATTGTACACAAATCACGACTGCCGCTATTTTTCGAAATTAATTTATCGCGTAAACATTAAGACGCGTTATTAGTACCGAATTGTGTTCAAACGCTCGCACGCAAAGACATGGAAGTGAGATCACTCACCTGAATAGTTTCAAAGGTGCGATTTGAAAAATTTGTGGACGCGACAAGGTCCCCTTTTGCTCACGACTGGCTCAAGATTCATTGACTGAAAGGATCACTCGGGCGGGACCAAAACATTATCTCGATTCTTCTATTTGGCCGTCCATTATCTCCGGCTCGTAAAACTGTTGGAGCATCTCCGCAGCCCGGTATTGCTGCGCTGTTTCCTCAAAGGGGGGCCCAAGTTAGACTAAGTGCGAAGTTAGTGTGGACGCGCCGGCCAAGCGAGCAGTAATGTTGGCTATCGCTGCCGCTTCCCTCACGTGTCGCCGTCCGCTCAAGGACTAGTGTAAACATCCATCGGACCGACGATAATTAGTTGTAACAAATGCCACGGCCGAGCTACTTATTCTTATATGGACGGACCGTCCAAACCGTAATCACTTTCTATTACAAACAATTGGGCCTCGCCCGGTTGGACTCGGCTACAACAAACCTGCCATAAAGTCCTGTCCGTTTTCTGAATAAAAATACACTTAAATATCATTAAACGTATTGGCTTCAATTATACACAAAACGACGCGTTATTAATTTTAATTATTATTATCATTGATCGGTTTCAGACAACACTGAAAATGAGCCTTCCTCCAAGAGAATCATAAAGGATCCTGAGGACCGTACCTCCACTTCTGGACTTAAGTTGTAATATTCAATTTTTTCGAGACATTTCGTATGTGAGCATACTGAAACATCTCCGACAACGTTGCCGAGTTATCGGCCTAATTAGTTTCTCCAGTAGACACTGAGAGTGCAAGGAAGAAAGTGTAATTGAAAGTCTTACTTGAGCTATGGATACGCGGAGACTAATTTTGCCCTCGAGTTCAGAATTTTGAGACACGCAAAAACCCGAAAGGGTTCTTTTAAACTCTTGAATGGCTACTCCCGCATATAAATCTGTAGAAAAAAACGTGAGGAAGTAACAATAAGGAAGTAAAATATATCCCTTCCTAACGGGGCGATAATGAATGAAAATCATTTGAGATAAAGTCGCCAGGTAGTACTGCCAACACAACTGTTTATAGAACTCAAAAATAAAATACAAACTCCTAATAATAATAATAATTCAGTAGGGGTTCTAGTCCAGTGCATTCAGAAATTAGAACATTTCTTTTCCAAATTTATGTTTCGTTATAATTCACCTTGACTACCAATGAATAATTGACATGTACTTCTTCTTCATCAAACATTACACACTCACATCTTTACACTAGTAATTTATCAAGGCTTTTTATGTTTCATCCTTATTATACTTTAACCTCTTGCCCATTCTTCTGTAAACATTCTGGATTATTCAGAAGAATTAGTAAACAGGCTGAGTCCTTTCAATTAACACAAATTGGGGCAGACTTTTTGATAGATGGTTCACGCATTTCATTTCACATCAATAACGGACAAAAGGGACAATAATAAATATATGTAGTACCATAATAAAACTTAAATTTAAATGACCTTAAACAACACAATCAGATCCGAATTTATGTATTATAGATGGTTTAAATATAGTATTCAACTATAATATCTTTTCTATCAGATATAAGCTGTCTTTTTTCCTTGAATTACTTTCCTAGAATTATTTCTATACTAGTATGCATTATGCATGATCTAAAGCTATCCTTAATCTATCACTTAATTTAAACTGGGTACAGGTTTTTATTAACCCACACCACCAGCAGTCCCATTGATTCAAGACTCATGCCCAACTAAATCTAAACCAACTTTGACAGGTACAACATCCCAACAGATGATTTAAAGTATTAAAGACAGAAAGCAATATGTGTATAATCACGAGGAAAGAAGTAGTCATGTAAATAAATACACCAATGATAAGTGATACACCCATTACACAGTCACTAAATGTTAAAACATTGATTATTATTAAAGCCAGCAATTATGAATTCAAGCAGTAAAGAAAACAGTTATTATCTCCTTGTAACACGATAACACATATATCTTAATGATCAATATGTATATATATACTTACTATATTTCAATGCTCCATTTATAATTGACTATCACTATTAAGCTAGTCATCACAGAAACATCAAATGAAATTCAAATACAAAATACTTACAAAAATGAATGAGGAAATAAAATTGTAACATGCATCTTTGAGATGTTCCTCAATAGAAAGCTGGTTCACTTCTAAAGGCTGTCTCGCTTTAATTAGCGTGGGTGTAGTGTCTTAAAGAACAAACGTATAAACTGCAACAAACCTAACTAAAACATTATTTTGTTCATTACTTTACTATACCTGCAATTTTTATTAATTTTATTAATATAATGTAATACACTTAGTTCTCCTTTTTGCATTTAAGTTGATGAAATTAATTAATTTTATGAAATAAAAAGTGTCAAGGCATAAAAATTAATGAAGGTTACTAAAACATCTACTGAAAGAATAAAGGTATGAAATAAACATCAAATTTTCTGTAAAAGGGAAAACATTGAATGAAAAGTTTTGAAGTCATGCTACACCAAATTTTAATATAGTAAACTTGGCTTAACAGATATGTACATTTCTTCTATGAGATTTACCTTAACTATGTCAGAAGTATGAACAATGCTTAATTATTTTATAAAATTAAAACTGGTATTGGTATAATTTTCTGAAATCAACACAAAATAAAAAAATATTAGAAACTACAATCAAACTTCAGTAAAAATAAAATGTCACTAAAAAGAATTCATGAAATAAAAAAAATACAGAAATTGATACAAATATATTTGTTCAGAATCTATAAATTAAAGAAAAAATGTTCTAATGGCTCAAATAAACAGTTGTCCATAAATACATCAACATGAACACAAAAATAATAAAATCTGACATCACAAAAATGCTTTTCACCATGTATTCAGCCACCATTAAGGCATTCTTATCGCTAAAGGAAAACAGGCAAAATTAACAATGTTTCCTTACAATACTTTCAATAATTATTAATCATATGAATTTATATCACTTAATACAGCTCATATTATAATAGAGTATAGAATTCTGAAGAATACAAATTAACTATATGGCATCACACCCAAAAGTTTAACAGCAATAAGGGTGTAGAAAAGAAATACATAATAAAAGGTGACTTGACATCTATATGAATTTCACAATAACCTTACTAAATTATATATACTTTTGTGTATATATATATATGTATGTATATATATACACAGAAATATACCATATAAATCTACTAGAAACTATTTCTGCTATATGTAAAGATGTGAGCATATTTTATTTCATAACAATACCATACCTGGATATGTTATAGTGGTTATAGACCTTACAGTTTAAATTCAAGCCTGGACGGTTAATATTCTAGTGTAACAATAAATAATTATTCGTGGATTTATGTACAGATGTTACCATAATAAATAACAAGAACTTCACGAACTAGTGATAAACTCTGTAACAAGGAAGTAAATGCAGCAAGAAGCAGATTAACGCTTAAAATAACATATATTTTCAGCACATAAACAATTTGTCCAATATAACATTGTTAGAAATTGAATTTTATAACACAGCCCAAAAAATAGTTCTATCTACTATACAAGAAATATATGATATCAACAATGATAATTATGCAATGCAGATCTCCATCAGTGTGATTCAATAATTCCTGTCTCAGTTTATTCATAATAACACTAATGTATACATGCATATATATAAATATAAATAAATATATGTGGATATATATACAACCATATGTATACGTTTATACATATTGTATGTATAACATGATCTGCTTTTATGGTAAACATACTTATTTCAAGAGAAAGAATATTATGTATACGTATGTGCACATAATATTTGAAGTTACATATAACAATAATGGAATGCCTACATTAAGTAATACGCTCATGGATCCCCAACCACAAAATGTACAAATAATGTTCATAGAACAAACCTTTTTTTGTCACATGTTAGTCATTATTTTTCAAATTATGACAACAAAAACAATTATTTAAGAATAATTATCAGAACTAATAATAATAATCAAACATTAAAAATAGATAAAAAATTAAAGAAAAATAAATCTAGAAGACATTACTTTTATGCTGAACTAAATCTATATTATATGGCATAAATATTTCTTTATAGGCTAAATATTGGATCAGATCCATATTTTGTTCTAAAATATAAAAATAATGAAAAAATAGGATTGAGCCTTACAATTAATGTTCAATTTTAAATATTACTAATAATAATTTTAAATAATACTATGCTGTAATAATCCATTCATCACTCAATTACCAACAGGTTTAAATAATTAATATCCATAACTGCATATTGTTAGTACATTATCAGACTACTATAATACTTATAAATATAAATTAATTAAAAACTATAGGACAATTAAATTTTCTCATTAGATTAACAAGAATGTACTGAGTCAAATGATTTACTAATGTACTAATGATGTTTTAATAGTATGTATAATAGTAATACAGTAGAATTTTGTTTACTGAACATCCAAAGTTTAATTGATGTATAAACTGTATTACTGTAATTTATGAAAGTTCACTTGTCAAAAATCCAAATTTAAGTTGCATTAAAAATAATATGAGAGCATTGAAGTAGTGTAAATAGTGATTAATGAAGTAAATTCTGTGAAAATCATCAAACATTTGTGGAAAACTCTACAAACATAATGTTTGGTCAAAGACTAGAATTTAATGGATAAAATGAGTCAAAAAATGTATTAATGCATATGTACTAAGCCATATATCAATAATAAGGGCGCATAATAAAATTGTAGATATAACAAAGAACTCCCTGACACCCTGCCTTTCTCATTATCTGTCAATAAAAAAATTCAATACCTCTCAGAGTTCCTTGGCCCCAAAGCACAATTGAGATTAACAATTCATTACTGTCAACTGCATCTCACAACTGATACTGATGTGGGTGTGAATAAGAGACAGGGGTACAGTATTAAGACCATCAAATTTTAACTTCAAATTTCAGATATTATGCAGTTTAAAGAATGAATTAAACCGGCATGTAGTAACTAACATGATTCAATATTTTGTTTACGACAATAGTAAGCTTATAATATTCCACTAATTATAAATTATAAGTAGAATATCAAATTGGACTGCTATAAGGGAGAATCCTTAAATTTTTAAAATATTTACATAATTACTGGTAGTTAACACGATCACTGTATGTAATTATATCTTAGACTGAGTTATCATTCACCAGTATCAGTCCATTTCCTCTCCTCACGTATTCTCTCAAAACAGTCAAACATAAACGTAAACTGAAACATTAAAATTGGTATTACCTACTAATTTCCCTTAAATTTAATTAAAATCTGAGAATAAAATGATTTAAATTACAAAACTTACATAAGGTGTCAATATTTTGACCCATCTCGGATTCTTTTCACCTCTCTGATATTCAAAAGAGAAAGACATTCCTTCCTCATCAACTTCCCATTGTTTTATAGTTGTCCAAGGAAATTCTACTACCTGAGCCTAAAATTAAAGTCAGCTTATTAATAAGTAAAATACATGACTGAACCTAGCATATAATACATTGTATTAGAAATGGTTACTTACTTCTAATGTTCCATCATTTTTACAAGCATGAAGCTTAAATGTCTTGGTTCCAATCGCAGCTACAACATGACCTTCTTTACGAGAATCACAACTGCAATGTGGAAAAACTATTTCACCATACCCAGGCAGTTCACGCACAAGCTTCAAATACTAAAAAAATGTGACAAAGGTAAATTGAAATGCAGGAAAGTTATCTATAATTTATAGTTATTTATAACAGTTATTTATAGTTATCTATAATATTTATAATTAATAAACAAAAAATTAAACAACAAAATTAAAAGCACATATAAAAAAGATCTTTTCACAGGAAGCTAGGCTAAACTATGTCAAAGTATTTATATTAATTTTGAATTAATATAATATTACAATTATAAATAATATTATAATCTCTTTATAATTATAACTGGAGCATTTGATAATCATATAATAATTTAACCCCAGAAAATGTAACACCCTAAAAAAATAAAACCCTCTAAAATGCAATAATATTATTATTCCCTTTGTCTTGGACTCTTACACAATGGTATAAGTTCTGTTCACACTATAAGTAATCACTCTCAAAAAATCATGTTGGTAATTTCCTATTAATTAGAGCGGTTTTTTAATCTTTAAAATTAATAAATTTATAGGAATCAAATAAATATAGTACTAAGAATAATAATATTTATACCTCATGTTTCCTAGAAGAATCTTGTAGTGCCTTCAGTTGATAGAGCCTTTCATCAGCTCTAACATGGCCCCTATCCACTGCATCTACTGCCAACCAAAACATGTACAAAGTTGCCAAATCATCTTTGGCCAGGCTCAATTCAACTGTTGGAGAAAACAACCACCTTCTTATGCACAAACAGGTGGAGCTAGCAGTGCTATAATTCTGAATGTAAAGGCCATGAGGATGTTCATTGGGTTGTAATTTTCTCTCTGCAATTTTTATATGCACAATATGCTTTAGTTAAAAAAAAAATGTATACTTCCAGAAAAACTAAGCAATAAGTTTTCTCCATATTTGCAGAAAACATACTAATTCCCTTCAAAACCATACATAAACACATGCATATCTACACGCAGATAAATTGCTATAATTAACAACTTACTTAAATTTAATTACATAAATGTTATCCATTAATAAAATAGATATGTGTCCATTTAAAATAAATGCTTACCAAAATTGTACTCAACAATCTCAAATAAATAAAAATATTTCGCCGCAGTACTGCACATATGTATTTTGTCAACAACAGTATTATATACTTCATTTGCTATGGAATTTTTTCTCACAGTCACTGTTATAATTTCACGATCGGGTAACAAAATTTTCAGATCGACCGGGGAGACAATGCCCTGAAAAAATAAGATATTTTCTTTCAACTAAGATTTTATGAGATTAGGCGGACAATGCCAATCCTTACACAGTCTTAACATAAATCCAAAATGTGATAAAATGTTATTTCAGCAAATATATTAATTATTTCAATGTATACTATTAATATATAAGCAGGTATATATGTAAATACAACAAAAAGTGCTTCAGAACAAACTAAGCTTACCTGTTGATCATCAGCATCAGTTAAAAACTGATGCATTATATCACTTTCAGCAATGACTCTGACTGCGCAGACTTTCTCCAAATATTGCTCTAAACCTCTCCTTCGCCCATCAACTTGCTGGCCACTGAGTCTGTACACATATTACTTATATAGTTTAAATATGTTATATACACAGGTCTGTAATTTTTATATATATATTTATATATATATATATGTGTGTGTGTGTGTGTGTGTGAGAGATAGAGAGAGCCAACATGTTTTATATAAGCACTGATTAAAAGCAAAACTGTATCAGTTTTTTAGGTCAAGGTAGTATGGAGTCAGGTTAAGAAAGTCAGGTAATTTCTTGTCAGGGTCATCAGAACATGTTGAACTTGCCACCATTGTTTAGTTTTCCATAACATTTACAACTATTTTCATTCTGTAAAACCAGTATCCTTATTTTCAATTATTGTATATAATTAAATATTGTAGTTTTAACAAAATCACCTATTCCACATATAAATTGAATGTATTTAATAATTTTACTTAATGAAATTATTAAATTTCAGTTAATGAATTAACTGAGAAAAACTGTTAACAAGGTTATTTAACAAATATAAAAGAAGTTGCATACATGGACACAGAGAATTATTATGTAAATTGATACGAAAATACAGACCTAGAAATTTTATAATATCCTAACAGGAAAAATGTTGATAAATAAAATGTGTCACAACTGAGGAAAAACACACGGAAAAAATCATGAGGATAATCAATAAAAAGAAAACCTCCTCAAAAATATTACTGCAAAATGAGCAGATAACATTACAGGAACTTACCCTAGCAATAAATATAGACTGGTAGTAGAGGAGAGGAAAACAAAAAACCTTGTTCTTAAATGGTACCTTAGGAAATGGACAGTACTACAGACAATAAAAGTTTTGTAGAGTTTTGTAAAGTAAGATTAAGTATCACTGCACACATGAAAATAGTTTCTATAAAATTGGTTTTTCATGTTTTCTTTTTCTTGCGTTTCTCATGTCAGCTCTTGAAACAAACTATGATGTATCAACAGATGAATATCTTAAATGAAAATAGTACAAAAAGGGGACAGATATTACATTGAAGATGGCAAACAGGATTGTTGTACGAGCAAAAACAAATGTGAAATCATGAGATCACTGGGAAATATACTACAAAACAAAAAATTAAATTATTTCTATGGAACAAAAATAATTCTTAGAGTTGAGTATTGCATTTATAACTACAAAACAACACTTTTTGAGTGTATAACAATTGATGCAACCTGACTGTACCTTGAGAATCGCCCTCACAGCAGTTATTGGAGTTTTCTGTTTTGTGAGAAGCAAGCTTCTAAAGTATGAATTTATTATTTTATACTTAATTCATATATATATATATATATATATATATATATATATATATATATATATACACTATGATATTAACAATTTAATACAGTAAAATAGTACGTGTATAAAAATGTGAAATAAAATAAAGAACTCACGCAAATGGCCATTTGCCTGGAAGTTTGGGAAAGTTGAAGCCAATAAATTCCTTTCGTAAACTATTGTGTAAATTTGCAAATTCTCTGTACCTCCTTGAACACAAATGCCTTCCAGCCATATAAATATTAAACACCTAAATATTAAGACAAATATATCAGTGATGGTTATTAACAAGTGCCTATTTAATTAACTTATAGTTCTAATGAAATATTAAAGTATTAAAAAACAACTGAAGATACTTACTGCAAATCTTTCTCCATCTCGTTCCACATAATGGTAATCGGGAATTGAAATTGGTAATGATCGCTTTTCACTATAATCAATGTAATTATAGGAAGTCTGGTCCTCACTTGGTTCTAATCTTTCGGCTTCCTGCACAAGTTTAGCCATTTTAAAAGTAGAAGTATATCAATTTTACTTGGAAAACTTTGAAAAATTTAATTAGACTTTTACAGAAAAACCGTATAATTGTCGGTTAATTGTTTCAACTGTTACAATAAAGAGATGAGGGTGTTACATGTTAATGGGTAACACATATACTTTAACTTCTACTGGACAATTAGAAGGATGGTAGTACAATATCATTACTTATTAAAATTAATACCTGTGCTGTTACAGATATGACCGTAAGTGTCAAGACATCACCTCCAGATTTTATTAAATCCACTACTTGCTTATGTGTTGCTCCTTCAACATTGACAGAGTTCCTAAAATTAAAATAATATTAAATTACAACAAAGAGAGTACCAGAAATGAAAACTATTGAAACTGTAATAAAAAAAAATGTTGCAACTATTAAGTATTACAAAGGGGATTGTGACAACTTATATTTGATGACAATTAAATTAGTTCATAAAAAAATAAGAATATATAATTAATTCAGTTGCAACAGTATGAAATTAAATACTGACTATTATCAATTAGTTCCAGCCAATGCCCTGATAACAGTAACAAACAGATAAGTAAATAAACATGAGTTTATGAGAGAGTGAATATTAATGTGTTAAAATAAATGTTAAATAAAAAATATCTATCGTTACAAACTTTAAAATGCATTGCCCCAATTTTGAATACGTACAATACATTAAACAAGTAATTCTAAATAAATAAAACAATATTTAATAATTTCACAATTTAATTTCCATTATATGAAGAATTTCGTTCCAATTTTCCCTAATTGTCTGGACAATAAATTACTCTTACATTTAAATAAAATCTCAAAGTTTTGTTTAAAAATGATTACAGTAATAATTATCATAATAACTAAATAACAAGAGCAATTCTTAAAAATAATTTATCCTTTTTGATAAATATTTAACATTCCGAACTAGCATTTAAAAGTTCTAAATTAAACCATGAGAATAATATTAAAATGACCTTCTATTTAATTTCTTTTTATATAATAGTTCTGAAATATACATCCTAAATTGGTTTCCATTATTTCAGGCCAAATAAAATCAGTACACTTGGTATTCAAACTGTACTTTAAAAATTTGAAAATTAATAAATGATTTTAGATATACTATTCTGTCCAAGCTGGTGCCATTGACATGAATAAATTGTCACTTCACTTAATTTACGGGGTTATAGGTTAAATTTTCAATAAATTTTGTTGTTGTAAGAAAACAAAAGGTAAATATTAAAACCAGGTGAATTAGTCCGGATCTTTTCCCTAAATATATTATTTATTATTTAACACGCCAATATGTAAAGAACATCAATGTAACAAAAGCTGGCTTATTTAGCCCTCATTTTTGCCTAATTTATTTATAGCTATTATGTAAATTCTGAGTCAGGTTGAATTCATATATTTCACTGAAAATACAGAAAATATTTTAATACTATTTTATGTCTAGAAAATTGTTCTTCATCGTAACAGAAACGTCATAATTTTGTAAATGTTCTGAATAGGCAATTACTAGACATCATAATGAGTGTAGGTTTCATAATGAACACAATGATAATTTGGACTTTAAAGGTGTAAATTATATTTCACTTTCATTACAATCAACAAACTACATATTGTGAATAGTCAAAGATGTAAATTGTGAAATGATTAATTTGCTATTAATTGATTGGTAGTAAGGAACCAACAAAGGCAAAAATAAGGTTTACATCAAATATCAGGCACTTCTTGTTAATTATCCTTATTTAGTTGCCCTACCAAGTACAGGGGGCTCTGGGCAGTTGGGCTACTTTTTTAATCTTACTTTATACATTAATCCAGAACTGGGACCCCCTCTAAGAACTGTACACCACCAAACTAAGCTCTATAAATGTTTTAGTGTACACAGGTTTGAGGAACAAAGGATTGCCTTTTCACAAGAGTGGTTTTAAACGTATGGTTAGTGGAAACGATGTTGTGATAAGAGACTCACACTTCTAATATCCTGTCGCCTTTCCTAATGCCAGCTTTTTCAGCAGCGCCGCCCTCGAGGACGGCGCTGACGTGCTGCAGCGGAGCGTAGAGCTCCCCATTGATGCTCCTCAGCTGTCCACCTTCGCTCACCTGTCCTCTAACATTGAAACCGAAACCGGTCTCCGATTTGTATATCTTAACTACCCTGGGACCGGAAGGATGCGACCGTAGTTGGTCGTTACCCACCGAAGCGTTCGTATCGGTGTCTCCCATTTGGGCATTACATAAAAGGACTCCGGTGATGGATTCTTAAGGGTTTAAATTATGGAAGGGGCGCCAGGACCCAAGTCCGACATAACAAACCTACTAGCTATTTACTACTCGGCTCTAGGTGCAGGTTTTCTTGCCACCCAGTCGTTCCAACTACAACCGAAAAATGGGTCGACTGTGAAATTTCAAAGTTCAGCTTTTGATTTAGTTTTATTTAACGCGAGAACAGGAAATAATAACACTTATTTAAACTGTTTTTCAAACTAATAGTTCAAATAAAGTAATTGCGCGCATATTATATATAGTGTAACACATAATGTAGTACACACAGTAATGGAGTTTAAACTAATTGTTAAAGTTTTTAATTATTTACCGACATTTATTTTGAGTTAATTCGTAATACAACACTATTTACCGAAATATTTTTAAAAAAATATACTCATCAATCAAAAAGCGTACGATTGGAACGCTCTCTAATGTCCAAGTGGGAACGCCCTCCCAGTAGACGCCCAAATGTATTATTGTGTTCCAATGTAGTTCTAGGGAATTAGCCTATTCCAGTTTCCCTAACGATATATATTAACCGACTGCTTAAAATCCGTCCTTCAACAAAATATTTTTTTTATTAAAATCGGTTGTGATTTGTGGCATGATGAAACAAAACCTGTGGTTGTTTATTGTTTACTTTAATGTACTTTTAACCTTTGGTAAGGTGATATTTATATCTGTTCTTTCTTGTTTTTTGCGACAAAGTATTTTAATTTAATTAACAATGTTTCTCATTTATATACATTTGATGAATTGAGCAATGATTTCAATAATTATTACTTATAAAACTCAGATTGAGTACAATTGTGTAAGTTATTTAAAGTCTCAAATATAGTTGGAAATTAATTGATTATTTCTTTATTCAGCATATATATAAATGTTTTAATACAGTAAAGACAATTATATTTGACACGAAGTAGCAATTCGATAGTACTATTCAAACTTTTTGTTTATATTGGATATGAAACAGTTCTGGATTTTTCTTTTCAGTTATTATTAATATTGGAGGGAAATTGTAAGAAACAAAACATGTTATATGATATTCTAAACTTCTAAAGTAATACATGACGTATTTTGTAGTGATAGCACAGCGCACACCCACAATATCTTATATATCTCAAGAACAAATTAAAGACATTGGGGATGTTGTTGAACTTCAGTGCAGTGTACAATATGCTCAAGATTACCCAGTATTATGGATTAAAATTGACCGGAGTAGGGCAGTGGACCCACTGCCAATATCCACTGGAAGTACCTTAATTATTAGGGATAGCCGTTTTGCATTGAGATATGATACTGCTAGCTCAACGTACACATTGCAGGTATATACCACTACAATATATCAATCCTGTTTTTTAATAGTGTTAGATAATTATAACATCCAGCTGTGAGAATTTTAAATGATACTAATACTGACTATAAGTTTGCCTAACTTTCTACCGTGGAAGATATATATGTATATATATATATATATATATATATATATATATATATATTTATTTATTTATACATTATTGCTTTCTTGGTTATTAGATATTATTTTTGTCTGGGAAGATTGTTTTATTTAATATTGAACCCTTTTTCTATAGTGAAAAGCTATAGTTTTTCAATAGTTTCTAGTGAATAGAACTGTATTTGTGTGCACTTAATTTTTTTAAGTATTCTTAAGCTCATTAAATGTGCAATCTCAAAACAATATGTATAATCTAAAACTTTTGCTTATCATAAAATTTATTTTTTAGATAAAAGACATTCAGGAAACTGACGCAGGCATTTATCAATGTCAAGTAATTATAGCCATAAGCAACAAAGTTAATGCAGAAGTTGATTTAGTAGTTAGGAGACCCCCTATAATTTCTGATAATTCCACAAGATCACGCATAGTAAGTGAGGGCCAACAAGTGATACTTGAGTGCTACGCAGGTGGATATCCACCACCCAGAATTTCATGGAGGAGAGAAAACAATGCTATTTTGCCCACAGGCGGTTCCGTGTATCGGTAAATGCTTATATAATGTTGTATTCTGCCTTTGATTAATGTAAAGATAAAGTTCTATACATTTGAATGACATTTGTATTACTCCTTTAAATAGTCTGAACTTATTTAAAAATTCAATCATTGTTTTTTAACTTCCAACTTACCATTTTGTACAGAGGAAATGTGCTAAAAATCAATTCAATTCGCAAAGAGGATCGAGGTACTTATTATTGTGTTGCTGAAAATGATGTTGGGAAAGGAACTAGACGTAATATAGCTGTGGAAGTTGAATTTCCTCCTGTGGTTACTGCACCAAGACCAAGGTTGGGCCAAGCTTTGCAGTACGACATGGATCTGGAGTGTCACGTTGAAGCTTATCCACCCCCGGCCATTGTTTGGATCAAAGATGGTGTTCAATTGACAAACAATCAACATTACTTGTAGGATTATTTTAATTATATTTTGTTTCATTCGTGTGGTGTATATACTGTTGAGTATAATGGTAATAATTTACTTCATTTTTTAGCATTACATATTTTGCAACTGCTGATGAATTCACAGACACTACTTTAAGAGTGATAACAATTGAAAAACGCCAGTACAGTACATACATCTGCAAAGCCACTAATAAGTTGGGTTCAGCTGAAGCTCAAGTCCACTTGTTTGGTAAGTATAATCTTTCGATCTTGCGCTTTCCCAAAATTGCATTAATTGTATTAGTTTTTCTGTTAAAGAATTTTGCTACCCAATTGTGTTTAAAGATACAAGTAATTTTGGAAATTGGAACACTTATTGAATCATATATAATTTTTGAAAAGTAACCCAAATACCCAATGATTGTATATATTATTGTACCAAGTAGTAAATTGGCACTTTGTAAATCATTATAAATGGTCTGCTTATTGATGAATGTGGAATCCTTCATTGTGCATGTTGCATCAGATATTTCCTCTTCATGTTTTCACCTATAATGTATTAGTAGCATCTCATTTTGTTTATTTAGAAATAAACATTAGTTTCAATATCATATCATATTAGTATCAATATCATATCATATTAGTGCCAATAAATAATAGAACTCTCTATCAATAGATAAAAGCATTAATGCTTTTGTGTTTCTTGTATTAATTTGTTATCTTTTGTTTTTATTATAATGTATTGCCAATATGCTACTGATACACTAACTTGCTTGCTTGCCTGAGCGTGTAGACATGTGTTAATGTGTTACAGAGTCTGTTATCCCAGTGTGCCCTCCTGCTTGTGGACAAGCAAGGTACAGTGATGCTGTCAAATTGTCCCAAAGTGCTGCACTGCTCGTACTTGGCATTTCAGTTATATTCATCAATTGGTAAAAAAGAATTCATTTCATGAAAAATTTCTTATGAAACATAAATGATCAATATTTCAAATAAAATTTAGTAGGAGTTCAGATATATACATTTAGTAGTATATATCTCAGATAAATAATCCTACGCCATTTTAGACATTAAAACATTAAATATGTTTTGACAAAATTGTACTTTGTACATTTATTTTGTCCATTGTGTGAGAAAACTTATACACCTTGTCTAATCTCTTACAAAATGTTTATTATACCAGATATTTCTTTTCATGTTTTTTTACTTATATTCACTCCTCAGCTATATTTTATACTATAAAACATTTTGCAAAATTGATTTCATATCACAGTACAGTTTTTAAGTGACTAATTGGGCACTGTCGTATTGATCACTACTTTATTCTTTATTCACGATTCAAGTCTCATAGCACTTATTGTGAGTTATTTTTACACTATAAAGTTTGCCTATAAAAATAAACTTGATAAGTTTCTCGTAGACTTGGAACTAATGATAAATATCATATAAGAATTTGATTGCCATATTTTCTTGTTTTTGAAATTATTTTTATTTATATCTAATCTAAACTAGCTTTTGACGTGGTAGGTAACATTGTTATATTAGCTGTTCCTAATTTCTGTAGAAGATGTAATGAAGAATGTTAAGAAGTACATATATTTCTTGTTAAAAATATATATATTTCTTCATATATTCTTGTTAAAAAAAATTAAATATTTGGTTGACTATTTTCTGCATACCTGTTTTTCTATGGTAATTCTTGTTATCATTAATCCTTTATTTGTGAACATGTTTCAGAATTCCATCTACCAAACATTTATTATCCAGGGCTGATTTGGGAGTCTTCCTTCAGCCAAAGTGTCATGTTATCGCAGCTTGCAACAGGGTTGTGGCTTCCAGTTTTGTACAACTGTAAATCATCATTCCAATGAAATAACATTTCATTTCAATGCATAAATACTCATTTATTACTTTATGTACGTAAACTTTCAACTCTATCCATAATCTTATATTTTTCTTTTACAATATTATATTTCTAAAAAAATACTGTTCACCCTTTCATTTTTTGGATTTACATCATTGCAAACATAAGTACTTTTTTAAGTACCATTGTTATAACTGATCTTTTCTAAAAAATTTACATCTTTAAAACATTTGTTTACGTGCTATACTATTGCTATTGTTTCTTTGTGCTACACAATATTTTATACATACTACAAATAAACTGCTCGAATGAATGCCTTAGACCATCAATAAAATTATAAAACATGAGAATATTGTAATGAAAGAGCTCTACTCCTTTCTTTTTACAGACTTAAAGAGTTTTTTATTAAATTTTTGTATTTGTAAATAATAATAGTTGTATTTGTAATATGTGAGATAAATGGAGATATGTATCTCGCCCTGAAGCATTGCATAATTCCAGTGCATTAAGTATGTGTGCCCTTAATTGATTTTGCACCTTTGATAAGATGTATTAATTTTTCAAAATTGTCTATAAATTATTGTAGATTTTTAATAATAATTGTTATAATCTATATTGTGAACTGACAAACCTATAATGATGTTGGGTGTATTCTGATGGCTTATATTTTATCTATAGACCTTATTATATACATATGGTTTCAAGTGAATATTACCTTTTTAAATACAGCTTTAAGAATGTATCTGGTATTTGTTATTTTAAGATCTGTAAATGTATTTTACCAAATGTAATTATTTTTTAACTTATTAACATTTGTTTTTTTTTCAATGCAATTTTAGTATTTCCATTGTAAAAGTATTGTCTCTAAAGTAGTATGTAATTTTTTTTAATAGACTTAAAGCGCACGAGTTTGTATTAGATTTGCTCAGAAATAAATATAAAGACGCAATACTTAATAAGAACAAAATATCTGATGCAAAACTTATTGATTTTTAATATCGAGTGTTTGTCGTTTAATATCCAGATATTATTTTCTCTCAATATATTCATGATGTTTAGATATTAAATTGTGTATGTAATACAAAATAAATATTTATATTATAATTTCATTACATGAATTTTTTAATTTTTTGTACAACAAAATTGTATGAATTGAACTTGTTAAGATTGTTAGTGTTTTTCAAATAGTCTACTATACAAAACCGTGTACAAATTTTAAGATAAAGAAAAATGCGAACCTCCATGCTGGATGCACTGAACTCCTTTTCCTTAGTCTAATATCTTACATATGTGAAAGAAAATACATGTATGTTACATTTAATATTTTTCACCCTATAACAGACCATATGAAACCTAATTACACTGTACAAAAAATTAACAACATTAACATTATTGTTTTTATCACTGTAATAATTGTTTAGTATACTCTAGTAATTGTTTATTATTATATCTACCAAAAAACACAATAATGACAAATCTAGAATAGTATGAAATTCACTAGAGAATTCAAAACATTTTTAGAGCAGTAGGTATTTGTTTTAAATAATAATGGCATTGCAACAGGGAAGTCGATTTATGAATTTTTGTAAAAAGAAGAAAAGAAATAATTCATAGATTATACAATAATAGAAATTGCAATCTATTTAGATTAAAGGTTAGAGCTGAAATTGTCATATCATTTCTGATCAACATACTCCTCTTGCTGAAGGTACAATGAGGTGGTACTAGTGATTGCATCATCTGGTATTGCTTATGAATGGCAAATGAATAGCGCATTTCAGCACTGAAATAACCGATAAATTCTGGTTATGAACAAGACCCAACATGCAATATTAGTAATGCATACTGTCAGACCGCTTGAAGCCCTTCATAGAACGGAAGAATATTTGGTTAGAGTAGCAGCCTAGGAGAGGGAGATTGGGGCTCCCAATGGGGGCCAAATTAGAGGCCGCTATGTTGTTTTGCCTGTTTCCGCTTTATTTCGCCTGGTACCTCTTCGGCCGGTAGTTTAAGTCTGAATAATGAAGGCGTACATTTACGTTTCTTTGATTTGTCGACAGATGAAGACAAGCCAGAAGAATTGGAGAAACTGCCACTTCCCCTCCACCTAGTTGAATGAAGGATGACGTCGTCAAGCGTATAAAGCTCTGGAAGTATCGAAGTTAACCGGTTCCCATGTCTTTAAAGCTTTCAAAGATATCAATTTAAGTACTCACGTGTTTCTATCTATTTGCAAGTCTGTTTCGGCATAATGCCGTCGTCAGGATCTAAATACGGGGTTTATTTAAGAAATAGTTTTAGTTACCAGAAAAGTTTATGCTTACCAGCACAATTGATGCAGTAATCCCTTTATTTAATCAGTTTTTATTTTATTATTGAACCAACCCCTATATTTAGGCACTACTATTGTTTCATGCCGAAACCGGTCTACCGATGTACCAAAAATAGAAGTAGTGGCATATCTTCAATAATCCACTACCTCTCGCAGAGACCAATATAACCATTTAAAAAGGTCTTTAAAGTTTAATTTACGTTTTTAAAATTAACTCCAACGTTATTTTTAAATAATAATATCAAAAATGCCATTAATCCAAATAAAATTCTTTAATTTTTGTTCGGTGTTTGTATAATTCGATGTTGGCAGTAGATCAGTAAATATATCATATGATCCTTTGTGAGCGGTACTGTAGTTAAATAGCTTTTGAATCTTTTTATAATGGAGTTCCAGTAGTTTCTTTTGTCTAATCGGCTGGATAAGGTGTTGAAACTATTATTCGTCTCGTTTGTCTAGTATATTTCATTATTATAACCGTATTTAGTCGCCTACAGAACAATCGTTTATCTTTCAAACCGTAACAATTTATCGTCACCATTAATTCTTCCTCCTCAACAACAATTGCGTAGCTTTATAAGTAGAAGTTTGAAATGTAAAACTTGTTATGGTTCAAGAAATGCTTTAATTTGATTGAATACTGTTATAGTAGTACTAAATTAGTAATAACTAGTTTTGAGCTTGGAATACCTCTGGTAATATGAGGTATATAATTTTGGTTTAAAAATCAAATGAACTTTATAAGTAAGTTGTAAGTAATGTTAAATTTGTTTCGTGATATAAATTTGTTTTTGATTACAGTTATCAAAATGGGTCGGCGAAAGAGTAAGAGGAAACCTCCTCCAAAGAGGAAGGCAATTGAACCTCTTGATACACAGTTTAATTGCCCCTTTTGTAATCACGAAAGGTCTTGTGATGTGAAAATGTGAGTATCTCATTCAACTCTTAATATATAAAACCTATCAGAATATATTGTGTTTCAATTAAGGTAAGTGTGCCTTTATTCACAAAGGTATCTATGAAACATAATAGTTGCGTGTTAGTATTTTTGAAACTTTATTATAATCAGAAGGTTTTATTTGTTTTCTAGAGTTGTAAATATAAATAATCTATACAATTCTCGATTATCTTTAAGACTTAAAAGTCAGCATTCTCTCAAACCCTGGGTGTATAAAGTGCTTTGCTGTTATTATTCTGTCAACATAGAAGTTACTAGTTTTCTATGATTTGGGAACTAAGGTTGAATTTGTTTTAATTTTAGGGATAAAGGCAGAAATTCAGCTCGCATCACCTGTCGAGTATGTTTAGAAGACTTTCAAACTACTATTAACTTTTTATCAGAACCTATTGATGTATATAATGATTGGATTGATGCCTGCGAAACTGCTAATTAGATTTTCATTGTAATGAAAATTTTTGTATATAAGTAAAGAAAGAATGTTAGTGTATGTATTACAGTGTTTCCTTATTTGAATATCATGCAAATTATGACTTGTTAAATAGTGAAATATATTTATTATACCTGCATCTGTACACTTATTCTGTAAGGGACTATTAAAACTGAAATGTAAGTTAATACATCTGTGTTTACAATTTGTTTTAGTCATGATGATACATTTTGATATTTGGTGTCTCAGATTATCACTATTTCTTTCAATGAACTATTGTCAATTAATTCTGTGCTTATTTATACAAATGAATATTTCTTAAAAGTGCTAATTAAACTATTAACAACAGTACTTTGTAAAAAATGTTTAGTGAAAATGTCTGCTGTAAAAATACATAAATATGTATGTACAAATTTTGCATTTATGTATTAATATTTAACATGGATCTCTATAGATACATTTTTCAGATTCCAGAGTGTATTGTTACACTTTTCTTGCAGAAAAAAACCTGTATCTGAAAAATTATTTAATTTTAAGTTGTGAATATAATTATTTTCATTAAATTGGAATAATGCAGACCCTTCACAAAATTAGGCCATATAAAGTGTGCATTTTCTGTTATTTGAAATTTGGAACCAAAAGTATACATTATGGGGTCCATAAAATAAATAAAAATCCCTTAATATTAGCATTTAAGAAGCTTACAATAATGTAATGTAAACAAACATTTCAGAGAAATTGTCAGATCTTTGCTGATTATTGTTGTGTTCTTGATGTATTGTATGACTGATATGAGTACTATAATTCAGATATTTGTGTATTAATTTTATAAATAGATTCTCTTTTTAGATTTCTGCATCTTTTATTTTAAATCTGTATTATACTATACCTCCAATATATTCCTGCCTTCCTGGCAGTATCCAGACAATGTCTTTAAAAAGATCTTCGTGTTTTCCAGATGCTCGACCACTGAGCTATGATGCTAAAGGCCCAATTTACATTAGATCATTTTTCCAAGATAACAAATGGGCTGTAAATCCTGTCTAGTAAAGGTAAGTAGTACTTTGGGAGAATTTCAACATTTCAAAATAGTTGAAAAGGAAAGTAGTATATCAAGGCTCAAAGCCATATTCGTCACCTTATGGGGTGTACCCTCTCCATATATAGATTTTGTAAATGATCTATTTGAGGTATCTTGACATTGAGCTTTATAGTTTAGAAAGAATAACAAAGCTAAAAGTGAAGCGTATAATTCTCAATGTTTCTTATGCTAAGTTCACAGATCTTTTATACTCATAAAGAACAATATTTTCATGATAAAATTTCATATTTAACATTTTACGCACATCTTTTAATCAATTATAACAATAAAAAAATATTCAAAATTTATTAAAAATATATTTTACATTTCTTTTTTCTTGAATATTTACATGTGATGTGCCGTTTTTCTTTAGGTTTGAAAACATTATATAAATATGTTACTATACTAATGTAATTTAATATAGTTAACAACTCTGACTTTTTCCTTAATTTTTCTGAATTTATAAGGAATAAGTCATTTTAACATAAATATGTACAAAACAATGAATATACTTACCATATAATTTGAAATTTTCAAATCATTGATAGATTTAGTAAAAACTATGTAAATTATACATAATAATTTAATAGAACCATTAAAATAAATCCAGTTAAAAGAAAAATGAACTGTACAATGGAAGCATAAATTGGTAGATCTTTAGACCTTTCTCGGGGCAAAATTTCACTAAAGACGATGTAAAGCAATGTTCCACCTGCCAAGGCCTATAATAAATATGCATAATTAAATTATTATAGATATTCAATTTAAAAAAAAACATCTTTTGAAAAATTTACCTGGAAAACTGGTACAATTATATTATCCTCAGGACTAGTACCACTGTGTAGGAACATTCCAACAGCAATACCTAATGCCGAACCAATGACATATATACAAAGTGGAGGTATTATGGAATGCAAGGGCCTACCATCAGCACTTAATTCTGCCCCGAGGCAGAAAGCGACTACTAATTTGTGACAAGATACTGCTCCCACTAACAACATAACCTGCAACAATATCAGAAGCCTATCTTTAGTCATTTATAATCAACAATACAATAATTTTTAGTGAATTAAATGTTCTGAGAACATAATATGTCACTGTAATAATACTAATACTAATACTGTAATAATAACCAGTATTATTACAGGTGTGAAATACCTAGGTTAGTCACAATTTTTTTCGTCCTAAGAGTACACTGGCTATTTCATAATTGTAAATAATTCTTGCAAATCTTCAAGAGCAGAATTTATTACGGGAAAATTTCAACAAGTGGATCTATTATCAAACACGAAACACTCTAAAGATTAAATTTCAATTTATGGGACAACAAAACAGTATATACCAATATATAACAATACACTTACTCCACTAGGAGTGGACTGAACTCCAACGACGAGACCTTCCAATAAGGAATGAACAGAAAATGCAACTAATAATCCTATTTTAGCAGCTGACACCCTTACTCGGGGAATGTAATTTTCCTGAAAAATAAAAACAGTGACTTCACTATTTTCATTGAGATCATCATTATTATTAAGAAGTATTGGTTGTATTAATAGGTTATAAAATATTTTACGAAAAAATGAATGAATTAATCATAATAGGACTTTTTTAGAAATAAATATTTTAGATAAGTTGGAAAAATTGTTAAATAATCATGAAAAAATGAAACTGAATGAAAACCACTTATATTGATTAATCATCGAGCAGTTTTTTCATTAGCTCATTGTCTTCTTTTCTCAGGGTGATATGGCTAAATTCTGTATTAATCAATGAATACACTGAACTGTGTCAAACTAGAATGATGGAATTTTTTTTCTGGTATGGAATCATAAAAAAATTGTACAAATATATACATATATTGGAGATATATGAATTGAAGATTCCATGAATCAGACTTAATCTGTGATATAGAAAGTGTGCTGCCAAAGGAAATTCAGTACTTTAATTTGTATTACTTCACAAATTTCTCAACCACTTAAATAGATTATGTTTTACATCCTCATTTCTGTTTTGATTAGTCAGTCACCATAACTGCTCACCCAATTTTTAAAGCCTTCATTATGGATAAATAACAAATATTGTAATTAACACTTACATCAATAAAAATGTTAAATGTTTACATAAATTTATCTCTTCAACAATGAAAGATTTGTACCTATAGGTCTACAAAACAATTTTAATGGTTAATCGGTAATTTTACCGTATAGTGTTGGTGCTGGACACACTCAGTTGGTTCATTATTTCTGGCAATGCTATCATAATTTTGGCATCTTTGATTTGCTATTAAACTGTCCCCTAGAAAAAAATGTATTTTAAATCATCACTTAAACCACATTTGTTGGCCAAAATTCATCTCCAGTAAAGTACTTGGTTTTATCTGAACTTTTATAAAAACCTTTTATAAATACTTATACAAAGAAATAATAAATCTAATGATAAGGTTACTAGAGAATAGTTATATCTTTTTTCCTTCTTGAGTTATAAAATTATTTGATTAAGCTATCCAAAGAAGATTTAAATATGTATAAAATGTTGACAGGAATTAGAATTAATTGTACTCTAACATATGATACTAAACATCTCCACATAAACCAAAAAATTCAATTAATGAAATATTCACATAGCAGTATTTTTTCTCAGTATTAGGTGCAATTATGGTTTCCCCATTATGCACCTACATAGCAGTATTTAAAAAACATCATTGATTTTTTTTTCAGCATTCAACAGAATTCTAGTGACAAGAATTATTCAGGTAGTAACAATCTGTTAAAGAGGAGAGAAAATTATATACAAAATTTAAAGGTTAGTATCCTCAGAACTTAACTGTGTTCAGTTTTCACTCACTCCAAGCATACATCATGCATATAATTTCAGTTTATTGTTGGATGTAAAACATTTCTAATGTCATTCCTTCAGTCAGCCAGAAAGTTCTAAGAAAGGATATGCCTTTTTCAATGAGATATCAGTATAATCCCTGTATCCAAATATGATATATCTCTTCACTCATGAATCAATGTCATGTCTACATTAATTTGAATGACAACTGCAATGCCAGACTCAGCAAATGTTTAACCTGTACTATAAATGCAGTAAACAGTTTAATCCATTCAGATAACCTGAGTTCTTACAATATTAATATCGTAAGAGTTTAAACTGCTAATGCATTCATATTTAAGCCTCCCAATCTGTACTACCGTGATTCATTTCATATAATGAAGAAGACAAAAGTAATGATCACAAAACAACTATTCTGCATTCCTCCCACTAGCCCCTCTTCACCTTCGGGGCAACACATCACTGGGGATTGGGTTACCCATTAAAGAATTGTACCGTCATGCATCAATGAGTCATTAAAACATTAATTCATTTTTGATTGAATTCAATACTTTCAATCCAATATCTACATCTATATCCAATATCTAATTCATTTCAGATAATGAAGAAAGCACAAATCGACTATTCCAGATTCCTTCGACTATTCACCTTCAGAGCTTCCTTGGGGCTCGGGCGGCCTATTAACCAATTGGAGTAGGACATCGATGAAGTAGAGCATGAAATATCCGAGGCAGAGGATAATCTCAGCCCAAGATGGGAGGGACTGCCTGGCCTCCGGGAGGATGTGGACGAGAGAGGTGGCGAGGAGTACACCGCCGCCGAAGCACAGTATCGATGAGAGGAGTGTGGACTGCCGGCACCCGGAGCCGAGGCCTAACAGGGCCGGCAGGAGCCCTACAAACAGCGTCCCTCCCGATATCAGGAGGATGCTGACAAGTTTGGCGTCGAATGCTGTCCACATCTCGAAGGTGACATTCCACCTGGATCGTGTGTCGGGCAAAACGGGACACTGCTCTAGCTCCCAGTCAAACTTTGAACGGTCCCCGATAAGATAAGATACCGGTGACACGGAATTTTATATCGGCCTCCGATAACCCTGATGCAGAACAAAGAACGGGGGAGGTTACGGTCCGTCTCTGCCTACCCCTTTTCTATTAAACAAAATCTTAATAGAATTTAACTAAACAATTAAGGAATTATTTCTATTTTCGTGTAGGAGGTGTATTTTATATTTTTTAAATTTTATTTTCCTTCGCGTTATGCAGGGGGTATACGCGATTCGTATATGAAGTTCAAAATATTCCGCGACGACCTTCTTTTTCCTGTTATTTTTGTACTCTCCTAAAACCCCTAAAATGCGTATACAATTTTTAAGCATATTTTTTTCCGCGCGTTTGATGTACGATCGTCTAACCGAATTCGTATCGGCCGTCCTTCGTTATCTTAATGGCGACGGAGGCGTTTTTGATATCAGGTACATTTATCAGTTTTACTTTAATCACGTGATCATTCAAAAAGTGCGATTCGGTTTCGGACCTTTAAATTAGTAGTCATTTGTTTTGTGTAGTTTCGAACCGGTAATTATTTACTGGTACATTGTTTACTGTATCGGCATTAATGTTTGACTGAATTTTAAAACTAAATTTGCGTGTAGTGAATTATTTCACCTCGCTGAATGATGTTTCCTGTATCTTATTTGTTCTGTGCACTTCCGCTATTAATAATTGAATCATTAAATGGATTTCAAATGGCGACCCTGTGTTGTAATAAATAATATTTTTGAGATAGCTAAGACTAGGATCATAATCTTTGCAGGCTCTTCCACTCAAAAAATGTTTATTTTGTTATTCTTCTTTTAGTTTTGATCTCACGATGTAAGGAACACATTAGGCACTAAATTTAATCTATGCTAGTTTATGAAAGCTTTTATTTTAGTTACCATCGTAATTCAGTTTCAATTAGTTTGTGACTGAAAGAAAGAATGCATTCACAAGTGATAAGGCTTTCTTTCTATTGCAACACATGCTTTTGTTAAGTCTAGACCTTTTTAACTAATGAAAATAAAAGCTATCCTTTGTACATTGGACATTATGAACTCCAAAGTATTTATATAAAGTAACTTTTCTTTCTTTTGTTAGATATGATTTTGTTAATAACTCAATTTAAAGTAAAACCAAGCTAACCCATAAGTATCAGATTGTTGTCAGTTTTCTGTTTATTTGAAGGAGAAAATATTGAGCTTAATGATATTACCTTTCTTTTGTAAAATTATCTAACATCAAAATAAATTATGTTATTATGTAATTCGTTTTCATGATTTTTTTTTACTTATATACAGGAGTTTAGTACTATCCTATTTAATTATTTACTTTAATATTATCTATTCTATGATCATTAAATGTGAAGAAAGGGCACTGCATTATGTATGGATGTTTGTGTGTCTAATAACAAGGATACATCATCTTAGCTATATAAACACCACATAAATATTTTGTATAGTGTGACCAGTTGTACTACATTTGCTTTATAGATGTTATTGTTTCTGTTACAGGTTAGGTGTACTTCTCTTTTGCAGTACATTTACTCTAATCGCAATTAAACTCGTTCATTTATCTGTGATATTGGCAGTCATTAATATTAGGAAGAAAAATTAGGAGTAACATTAGAGTAAAGTAACTTGATTGATTATTTTCTCTAAGACTTAGTATTTTTCACATGCAGTTTGAACCGATATTTCAGGCTGTAAAAATGTATTTCACAAGTACAAACTTGTAGCAAGAATTTACTGAAAAAGAAACGTCTGTAATTTATTTGTGAGATGTATAATGCAATGTACCCATCTCACATGGTAGTACAATTTAATCCACAAATTGAAAGTAGGAGATTTTCTCGGACACCACCTTCAGATTTAATTCATTTAATGAATTTTGATATGCCACCCGTGAGAAGAAGGGACTTCGGATACCAGCACCACAATCCAATGAGTGTATCTCACAATGGTTTGTCTTCAACAGTTATGCCTCCTCCATCACAGCTCAATTTTAGGCCCATTTTAAATTCGCCCGTTGCAGATTATTGGAATTCCAGATTTTCAAACGGAAAACAAAACACGTAAGTACAAATTATTGCTTTTAGTTTATTTCAATTTTATGATTGGTAACATAATTTTTTCCGGTATTTTTAAATTAGATAAAATATATATCGGTATATTTTTATTTAGTTATTAATATATTTAAATGTACTTTATATATACATTCATTCATTTCAATATATATATATATATATATATATATATATATATATGCACCTATTTATACATTTTTATGTTGTTTGAACTTTTCAGAATCCGCTATTGTATTTATTTGTTAATATTATTTGCTTTATTTTGTATCTGTCATATCACCATAATGTTTCATTCTTCAAAACTAACTTGCGGAATTCATGGTACTATGACTATATATTTATATTATAGAACTTGCAATCACATATTTTATGTGCTTATGGTTCATTGTTTTCAGCTAAATGAAGTGAGTTACAATATGCTTTTTAATTTGTTACATATTGTTTTCTTTTAATTGTTGTTTCTGATTGTATATTGAAGATGTTTTAAGATTAATTCTTTTTAAATTTAAGAGGGAGGCTACGCCATGGTATATCTGCACCATGTCTTACAACAACAGCGGGTGATGAATCGAGTGACAGTGGTCTCTCATCTAGATCTCCAACTCCTAATCGGCAACACACAGTTGACCAGTCCTCCTTGGAAGAATCATCTGAAGAATCACTTTCTGGCGACTTCAACAAAAGCAATAAGTCAGTCTTTCTTATTATAAATAATATATAATTTAAGAAATGTCTGCAAATACTGTGCATCTCACGTATTAATCGAAAAAGTTGTTCTTGTTTTGCCCTTCATTACTCTTGTGCAGGCAATATTAAAAACCAAATTAAAATGTTGCTTGTAATTTTTATTAATTTACATTAATACTTTGAAAAAGGAATATGCAATACCTCTCCAAAATTCAATATATACGTGAATATTTTCAAAATCTTTTTATTATTATATCAGTTTGTCTGATGGTTCATTTTTCCAGCTAAATTAAATGAGTTACAATACGCTTTTTAATTTGTTAAATGTTGTTTTCTTTTAATTGTTTTTTCTGATTGTATATTGAAAATATAATAATATAATGCTTCAATTCAGTGCTGTGTATCTATTAGTCAAAAATCATCACATATTTTTTATTGAGTATAGTTCAGTTTGCTTTACAACACTGTGAAAGTTGTTTTTATTTGTTTATCATTTACTTATATAATATTATTATTATATTATTAAATATAATACAGATCATGAATGTGAGTAATATAATTTTTTTGTATTGCAATAATAATAATCATTATTATTATTATAATAGAACAAAAAACTACACGAAATAGATAGAACTTTGATTAGTGTGTGATTTCTGTGTGTCAGTGCAGAAGAGGGCATGATTTACCAACTCATGTCTATCAGGGAGTACAGAACATGACAAGTAGAGGACAAATGCATCACCAGCGCAGAGGTGGTGAACAGTGTAATCAACTTAGTACCAAACGTAGAAATAATGCCAGTAGATACTCAAATCAAAGAGGGAGGAGGCTAACAAGTATGATGGTCCATATTGCTTCACCGTTTCCACAGAGGTATATTCAATTCTATTTGTTTCAATTGTGTAAAATATTAACAATTTTAAACATTGTTTGATTTTGGGTATATAATTTTTTATTGTAGTGGTTACGAAACATTTCTTGTTATATTTTAGAGTTTAAATACATTTTAATTTGATTTCCTATCCTAGAAATGGTAATAGTTTTATTTTTTCTGTTTTACAGTTACTTATCGACTTCATATAAAACTGCTCCGGACAGATTTTTTTCAAGGTCCCACTCAGTACAAGTCAGATCAACACCTGAAAAATTAACTAATGGATCATCATGGGACCAGGTGGAAATTCTTATTTTCATAATTATGATAATATAGTTATTTTAACACTTTGTGCCTAGTTTTGTTGTATCTTTTTCAGACCAATGTTCTATACCTACCTGATATTAAATGTATTTATTTAGTTTTCTCTATTGTACTAGTAATTGAATTGTATAGAATGTTAGAAAACACCTAACTAATTAATCATAATAATGAATATAGTTTCTGATCCCAATTTCATAAAATAAGAGTATGGATGCCATATAGCAAAGAATATTGCAGAAGTTAATTAAATATTTTTGTGGAAATTTACATTTTTATTAATGTTATTAATTAATATGTTCCCAGTTATCTAAGTCAGTTTGGAAAAAATTTATAAATAATCAGCAGACAGAAGACACATATAAAAAAAAGATGATTTTATGGAAGTATTTATATGTCTACATAAAGGTAAATAAAATGTATATGCAAAATGTTTATTTAAAGTGAAATAATCTGAAATTTGTAAAATAAATTTTAATAGGTTGAATATTATTTTATTCAATTAAATATTGAAATCACCAGTAAAATAAAGAAGATATTGGAAATATTTATATAAAATTCTTAAAATATTTTTAAATGAAGTTCTAAATCTTTGCCTTAAAGGCTGTCCTTAAGTTTAAGAAATATTTTCTTTTTTACTTTTCAGACATATTACCCGAAATATGGGTTGTATTTAGTGGGATCAACAATGAGTGGATTTGGGAGCAACTGCAGTGATGTGGACATGTGCCTTTTAGTTCGCCACTGTGAAATAGATCAGCGAAATGAAGCTGTCTCTTATTTGGGAGATATACTGAGACTCCTGCAGCAGTGTGGTAGGTTCATTCATTTGTTTGTTATATGGACTATTCTATATTTGACCAGACATCTCTTTTAATGCAATACTTATAATTAAGCATGATCCAACAACACAATGATCCATAATCTATGTATTTTTTCCTTTGCTGACTGTTTAAAAAAGGTTTCTTCTATGTCAGAAGGAAGTAGCAATTAAAATTTGGTATGAAGTATATAAATCAAATATATAATCTTATAAATATGCACTAAAATATCCAGATGATTCATCATATTTACCTTCCTCCAGTATATGAGGAGAGTTAATGGAGTAATATAAAATGATGAAGTTTTAAGATTAATATCTTATTATTGTTATAAGATGAAATTAGTTTTATGATCACATAAAAAGTGATTTCCTAGAAGAATTTCAAGTTTAGTTTGTCTCATCTCAAAGATAACATTTTTAAAATTTGTTCTTAGATTAAACCTTTTCTAATTTATTGCTTTTTCAGAATTTATTGAAAAACCAGAACTGATTCAAGCCAAAGTACCTATATTAAAATTTCGAGATGCTTCTCAAGGATTGGAAGTAGATTTAAATTGTAATAACTCTGTAGGGATACGTAATACACACCTTTTATACTGTTATGCTCAAAGTAAGTACCTATTACTCTTTTTATTATGGGCTTGTTCAGTCACAGTTTTATATTTTTGCACATACCATATTATATTGAATATACATAATTTATGTATAGATAGTATAAATGAGGTTAATTTCTAGTGGATTGGCGAGTTAGGCCTTTAGTTCTCATTGTGAAGTTATGGGCTAATTGGCACAATATAAATGATGCTAAGAACATGACAATATCAAGTTATTCGCTCGTTTTAATGGTCATTCACTTCTTACAATGTGAGTAATCATTATCCTACAAAATTATTTTTATTGCTGTAACTTCAGTGTTTTATTACATAGTTTTGGTTTTAATGTTCAATTTTTATTTATTTTTTCAATATTTAATTATATAACATATTGAGATGGGGCTGCAGTGGCTCAATGGCATGCGGGTTGATTGATTCTTTCTGAAGATGTAAAACATCTTTAACCTGCGTGTTTATGCTAGGAATTAGGTTAAGCTGAGTTAATATTGAAAAATATTCAAATAACTGAGAAGAATATTTCTTTCTCTCTTTTTTGTTTCAATTATTCATGGTAAAATTCTATGGGATTTTGTTGGTTTTTTTGATGATGAGGCTGGTAGGATAAATAAATTAGTGAACTGGGACAATGTAAATTGTAGAAATAAGTAATAATAGCTTAATCCTTTCAAGTAAGTAATAAATTATTTATACTCTATTGTAGGTGGAGTAATTCCAGCAGTCATACCTTGTTTGCATTCTCTTTATCGTGATAAATTTATGCCAAATTCGGACATTAGTTCGATAGATATACATGAAGAGATCAGACCATACTGCTCAGATAACACACAACCACTTGGAGAACTCCTGGTCCAGTTCTTCCAGTACTACGCAGATTTTGAGTATACAGCATTTTGTAATTCAGTATAGTTTTACTTGTATAGTTAGAAAAATTGTTCCCTGTACCTACAGTATTATATTGATATCATGATATTTCAGCACCAACAGCTGCATTTTATATTTTCAATTTTTTTTAATACGACAGAAATGCTTAGACATATAATAGTTGACATAAATTGTATGGCTACTCAGCACTTTGAGGGGAATTATTTTTTAGTTCTGCATCTTATATATTCGCTATTATTAAGGGTCTAGAATTTAAGAGATCCTCCTCATTATTCAATTTCAATTAAAAAATTTCAGACAGATAATGTCTTTTGTTATGAACTAAACTCGATCCTGTGTCCTTGGGAATTACGGTGTCCTCTAACCACTGAGATACATGGCAATTTCAAATTATTTATTTTCTTTAAATCATTTAAAATATACAAATTTTAGTTAATACATGTATACCAGCCTGTGGGACTTTGTACATTTTGTATACATGGATATTGGGACTTAAATATACTTGTTTTATGTACAATGTTGGTATAATAATTGGGAAAGAACTACATAGCTTTGATTCTTACATATGACACAACTGATAATGCAGATGGATGCAATTGATAGAGTTCCAGGTTAAAATTTTGTAGGACACAAGTTGAAGATGCCTTATCTGTCTGAAAATTAGAATTTGAAAGGATATACTCTTATTTAAACTTAGATGCGAAACAAAGGACACCTTATTTTTGGGTTTTGACTAAAGGATAAACTCCAGAACAAAACAGAAACAATTTAAAATTGATAGAATTTGTGTACATCAATATGCTACTATTAATATCTGGGGGAGAAATAGATTTAAATTAACATTCATAGCAAGAATTTGTATAATGATACAGTTTCATACCATAATAATTTGTTACAATTAAAAGAAATACCTAGTTTACTGCATACTGAAATTAGTTAAGAAAATACATAAAATTTGTTAGGAAACATTATTTATTAATCATTACAGATCTACCATTGCTTTAAGATTTATAATATGGATAACGATAACTGATATTTGTTTCAGTTACACACAGTTTGCAATATCTATAAGACTTGCATGTGTTTTGCCAGTTGAAGAATGCCGTCATGTTCGAATGCCAAAGAATGATCCTCACCAATGGAAATATTTATGTATTGAAGGTGATTATGATTAGAAATAATTCATGAAATGAGTCAAGTTCAATTGAACAATGTTTCTCATTTATTTTGCCTTCCTTTGCTTATTTTTAGAACCTTTCGATCTTACAAATACAGCACGATCAGTATATGACCCAGACGTATTTGAACACATCCGCAGAATTATCTCAAAGTCTGCAAAATGTCTTTCTGAATCTCGTAACTTGGAATCTATATTTATGTTTGAATCATCCATATGATACTCTATCGCTCGTCTTAGATTATTCATGGCACACCAAGTTGTTGTGTTATACAAAAAAACATTCCTTAAAGATATTGTAAATCTAGTCTCAGTAACTGACTGTGATTTGCCAGATATATTTAAGAGGAGCATTTGCTCGATCTGTAATGTAAACCCGGCCTAGTATTTATGAAAACTAAATCATAACAAAATTGTGATATTACTATGTTTTGCTAATAATGTTTATTTTTATAATTTGCTAAATACAGGCCACGATCTTCGTTGTCGCGTTAATAATAAAAAAATAATATAAAAACACCCAAAAAAAATATAAAAAGTAAAATTTGCATTTATTGCATTAAAAAAAGCTTGATGACGAATCATGTAAGAAGAAGATGTTATTATTACAGTGCTTTAAGAGCATTTGTTTTCAATTCAGGCAAAGAAGCTAGTTGTAATTTGTTAAAGTTTGTAGAATATGGGAATTGAAATTGTTTAACTTCAAAAATACAAAAAAACAATAGAAGATTGATTTATATTAATCGGCATTATTTTTTCTATCATTTTAATTTTTCTGAAATTTATTATTTTAAAATGAACTAAAACTAATATGTTTGTTTCCAAAAGTTGGTTATTATAGCCTGTTATGAAAAGAGGTATTTTCAACTTACAAAACAGTTTGTCAATGTCAAGCACTAGGATCTTTATAAGTTGTAAAACCCTAAAATTGTTTACTCTGATACTCATGAAATTGGATTTTTGTATTCAGTTTGTTTTAAGTTAAATTCTTACAGAAAATGAAGCTGATACTTTAAATTGCATTTCACATTTTTTTTCTTGCACACTGGTTATGCAAAAAGTATTCATTTATTGTTATTTAGGACAATAATTTACAGGGTCGTTTATGTATTATTACATGAAAAAAGCAATCACTATTTGTAATATGTGTGATGACTTATCTCTTGTAAATAATTGTCTATAAAGATTAACCTGAAGTGTGTGTACTTATCCGTTTTTATAAAATGCTTGAAAGAGAAGTATGTTAAGACATATCATGTTAAGGCCTATATAAATATTTCTAACTTTGGTAAATTATTTATCATGTTGCTCGAAATGTAGCTTGTGATAATAATGCTAAGGGACCTCTTGTTCTACTTAGTAACAGTTCAATAAGATATTGTCATTGAATAGTGTGACTCATTTTGTAACATGTATCAATTTATTACTGATAATGATTTGCACATTATAGAAATGAAAGTTTGGTCAATAATGCTGTTAAAAATGTAAATAATTCACATTATAAATAAACTTAGAACATATAAGTAAAAGGCAACTAGACAATATCATAATAACAATAATTACAAATTTAAAAATTATAGGTCTGATCTTCCAATTATTGAAATACACTATTAAAAAAAAGTACTTACTTCATTATGAGGCATGAAGCTGTAAGTTTAAGAATTTTTGGATATAAGTATGTTAATATGTGAAACAAGAGTGAACTAAAGTAGTTATAATTTTTTCTAAAAGGTTTCTCAATTTTGTACAGAAAAAAATAATATCTGTGACTGCCACATAAGGTAACCCTCAATGTTTAAAATGTACTGAGATATTGTTTTCTGAATCATTAATTCACTGAAGCCATTGTTTTTTGAAATTTACAAACAATAAAGACAATAATTATATAGTCCTGGCAGTCTGAAATCATTTTGTTTTGTCTTTTCATACTTAATTATATGTTTTGTTTGGGGAAAAAAAATCTTTGAGTTTTATCATTCTCCAGTTGTTCATTGAAGATAATCATATTTATAAATTTATGGACTGATAATTAAACTGCAACTGTTTAAAATTTTCAATTTTTTTTACTATTACCACTGAAATATTAGAAAAGTATTGGCTGATAAATTTAATACAAGAATAATAAACATTTTATATAAAACTGATTTTGTTTTATTAATCCTAATACGTTCTGTTTACCTTTCTCCATCACAAAAATTAATATCAAGTTTCTATGGGAATTCTTACAAGAGGTATTAGAGATATGTAGGTATTAGGAAACCTACATTATTTAAATTCTAGTCTGCTCAGAATGTTTAATCTCCATAAAAATACGTGAATATAAAATCTGAGTGACTAAGTTAAAAAAATGGAATGCACTAAAACAAGGGTTTTTTTATTGATGTGATTCATTAAATGAAGTGCTTCTCATTATATTTATAATGCATTTATAAGGCATACCTATGAATGCCTTTTAAATTAATCTAGATATTTTTTAAGTCTTACAAATTAATTTGAAGACAATAAAATAAATAAAAATTGATAACTAAGACTGTTCAGTTCAGTAGTGATGCTACTACTTATAGGTCTTATGAAGATTCAATTACACAACACTGCTAAAACAAAGCCTAATCTTGTAATACACAAACAAAGTTAAAGTCAAAGTTTAAGTTGCACTTTCTATTTCACATTTACGAAGTTTAATGTCTAACTGATTAAAAATGGCTTAAGTGTATATACTTGTTTCATGCAATCATTCAAACTGATCCTTCACCATCCTTTTCCAATCCCACAATAAATTTACACGGGCTGAAGGGGGTTCACTTTCCTCATAAACAGACTTCCATGACTGGGGTATCTAAACAAATTCTTTAATGCATATTACTAAAGGAAATTGTAAACATGGCATTATGTTCTTTCTTTATATACCAAATTTATGTTTCTTTTAATGTGTATAAGTTGTGTGTGTTTTGTATTACATATTAAATTATTCACTCATCTCCACAATATAATAATTACTATATACTTTTATTTACCATTAGCACACTATATGAATTTATGTAGATATACGCTACAGAAAATTAATTTGTAATTCATGACGCAATAGTCACTGTGGTACAGGTTATTATCCTTGTTTAAATTACTATTATGCACTCTAGGTAGTGTGTGATTTACTTCCCTAAGTTGTATGAGTCTGTGGAAGCTTGAATGGCTGTGCAAAAGTTCTGCTCTAAACTAAAATTGGTATAGACTAAATTCTAAATCATGTAAAATCAAAAGATGATCAGATATAAAAACATTTATAAATGTTGAACTCTTTTATTACAACATATTTTTGCAATATGACATATTCTAAAAATTTGCATTTAATTGAAAGATAATAATACATCTTTAATTATCAAAATATTATCTTTTAAAGTTGGCAGGCTCATGATTAAATTGTCTTCTGTACTTTGGTATGTTAATATTTTCTAATATAATAATGTAACACATACATTTTCATCGACAATATTTTTTATCTTAACACCATGTAAAGTGTAATAATAGCCTTAAGCATAAAAAACAGCAAAATAGTCTTGGTTGAAAGAAAAATATACAATTAAAAACAAAGGTAGAGATGAAGCATAAAAGGAAGACCATACCATTGGTTAGGTGCTAACCTGATAGGAATGGGAATGCAATGTAGGCAGGTAATATTATTAACAATGTGTATATTTGAGTCAAAAGTTTCTTATAATTCAAATATATAAATTGACAAAGTAAATTTTAGCGGCTGGTTTCAATCAGTTTTTACCTGAACAATTTCAGATGACAATGCGTAAGCGGACATGGCTGCAATAGCGAACAATCCAGCCAGTATCTGATTTCGTCTTTTGTTGGGAAGTCAGAATCAGAGGTGGTGTTCGGCATATTTTTTCTGGTTTCTTCTTGCCTTTTAGCTTCATATTCTGAAAACGACAAATTTATAAATTTATTTTACCCGAACGTCTTCTGAGCTTATACATTCCCTAACATGGGCTGCACATTTACACATATTGGATGTTCAAATATTAATACAGTCCTATGAATTCCAAAACAACATTTAACTTTTCCGCAACACTATTGAAATTCATCTAGATATATTTATTACTGAATAAATATTTTTGATGTGTACAGGCTTTTTCCCAATTATGATTAAATTATGGTGATAATGATTGTCTATTATTATATTACGTGTGGTTTTTATTTTAATGTTTACCTTGACTGAATGTTGGAAAGTATCGCTGTGATATTTTTGTGACAAATTTATGCAGGTTTGTGCAAGCCTTCAAGTGGTTTTGTAATGTTTTGTTCGGAAATGGAGCTTTTAACAATGGCGCAAGGTAGGCGTACAAAGTGGCGTCCAGTGAAGTTGGATGACTTCCAAACATAAAGTCCGATTCGCCCAATCTTACCGAAAGTGTTGTTAAACATTTTTCAGCAGCACCATACACCTAAAATTATACACACCTTTAGTTAATATAATTACATTAGGGTTCAGAGTGTTATCATCATTTGACCTATGCTGTCTGTTCCCACTTATCTGGTTCTATGCTGTTAATGTTTAATCAGCAACCAACAAGCTTTAATACCAACATACTGAATTATAAATGAACTGCTACCAACAACAGTGAGTTACCAAAACATGTTTAGCATTAGGCCAAATAAGCCAGTGTTTGGTCACAGATAGCCGCAATGAGTGGTACAATTATGACATTAATTTAAACATTTGAACTACTGAGGTAGTTAAAAATTTGTTCTAATCAAAAACACTGATCAGTATGCAATGTTGTAATTGCAAGAAATTAATTTTGCTTAAAGAAAAAAAAACAAATTCGTTATTTATTATTTCTCTTTATTATTCATTCCTTTAATGAAAAGTAATTAAAGTAATGATATAACATACCCTTGATTCAATATCGGTATTATTTTCTCCCTCACCAAACAAAGCTTCAATCATATCTTTGGATTTACTATGATATGTACCTGGGTAGTAAAAATTCAAAGGAAAAGGCAATGCTCTACAATACCATGGTCGAGTAAGTCCAACACAATTTTTCTCATCTACCCACCTGCAAAATATTAAGATTAAATTGATCAAAAAATAGTACTGTTAAATATATCAAATCAGATGATTTAAAGTGAATAAACAGTGATTTTTATTCAATACCAACTAATTTACATGAAGAAAATATGGAAAAAATAAAATATAAAATATTTAAGTTATGATAGATTTATAAAAAAATCCATCTTGTAAAATCTTGCTCTTGATATATAAAGCCTATTAATAACTAGACTTGATTGAGTTGATAGACATTGGATTGAATTGAGATATGAGCTATTCACTCACCAAACATATTGGAGTGCAGGAAAAAGTTTTTCTTTTAGCATATTTGTGTAAGCTACTGTTTCTGCAAGCTGTTTTGAAGTTAACCCATAATCCGGCCAAATGTTCTATTGAAAAAGTTAGTGTAATTAATTAGCGACAATTATCAAAAGCAGGACATAATTAAATTAGGTTTATTAGAACTGAGAGCAATTTAATAAAGCTGCAGATAGGATCTAGTACAGTTTTAGATTTTTTAAAATTGTTTCTATTGGTTAGAATATTTTACATTCCTATTAAAAATTGTTTTAAAGCTATTTTTGCTTGAATTATATTAGGTTCTTGAACCTAATATATTTATACCTAATAATGAATTAGGTATTGAATTGTTTTAGGTCTTTAATGGTTTAAGCAATGTACATATGATTCCTTGCCATCTATCAAATCAGTATATACATATTATATCTATACTATTATATGCGATGCATAAATATATTATTATTACAGCCTATACTAGAATGGATAAGTTTAAACATACATAATGAAGATTAGATGATTTAAAGCTTTTATGTAATACAATAAATGCATTTTGTGTTTGAAGATCATTTTTTAACACTAAAAGAAGAGTATAAAATTTAAAACATTATTAAATGATATTGAGGGGGAATTGTTTTAGGGCCTTGAAATCACATCTTTGTGAATGTAAGGCCAAATTGTGGCAAGTGAATGGCTGTGGTTAAAAGATAATCAATTGTAATTATTTCAACCACATTGTAACTTCATAAACCAACCTTAGCTTTCAAGTATTTTGTAAGTTCTTCGAAGGTAGAAAAAACTTGATCACTGACATGAAATACTGGTAAAGTTCCATTTGGTGTACGGAATGGGTTGTTTGAGTTGTGTATTTCCAATTCAATATTGGCTATTTTGGCTAATGTCTGAAATAAAAAGTAAAATTATATATGTAAAAAATATAATAAAAAAATATTGACAATAATATTTTTGCATAACATTATTGCATTATTTTTCCAAAATAGCCATAATTAATGGCATATTTTATTAATAGGTGTTGTTAAGTTACATACAGTGTCACTTCCTCAAATATACATTTGATTAAAACGGAATTTGAGGTACATTGAGAGGCTGAATTCAGCTCCTCATGAGGAATGCAGATTTGATAGTAGGAATTTATTTTTATCACAAACAAAAGATAAATCGTTAATTTAAAACATACAATGACTGGCACTGAACAATATGACAGTACAGCCCTGAATTTTATATAATAATCCAAAAGTTTAATACCAGAAGTCTTAGACAGTCAACGTCTACGGAAGGAAGTCCCCAGTCTCCTTGCCAAACGTCGATTCTCATGGGATGGTTGGTTGACATGACACACGGGGAAAACACAAAGGAAGAAAAATCCGCAGAAAACAAACTTCGATCGGTTTTATTTCCCCCAACCTGATCTCAGATACCACCGGTGAAACCTCCCATTGTTTACCAATCAGGTCGGACAGCGTGCTCGCGAGTATTTTGTTGTTCGCCTCTGCCGAATTTTTTCCTTGCCGACAAGAGCGAAACGAATAATCGCTTCCGAATTTCATAAAACTCAGACCGTCGCCGCCTGCGGTCGAGCATCGTCGAAGCACGGGCTCATTGCTGTTTTGCGTATCCTTTTCGAGGCTGCCACGTGAGTGAGTTCCCCAGCTCCTGCCGACATGGGGAAAGCGAAGAAAATCAAACAGTCGCAGAAAGTCTCCAACCTGCCGCTCGGCGATCAGATTGCCAACGATGATTTCGCCAGACCGAAGAACCGGGATAAAGTCCGGCTGCGGCAGGACGAAGACGAAAGTGTATGTTAACCTGTCGTTGTTCACGAGCTCCCCAGTTTGAAAATGGCATTCCATTTTCAAATTTCAATTAGTCGTCTCACACCAGTCCGTTACACGCCTCCTTGGATCCTTTAGTGTCAATTTAGATCAAGCATCGAATCTGTCAGGCTGTCACTGCAGTACTGTAACAACCAAATAATATTACATTGTCAGCAAGTGACACATTCCAGGAATATTTTTTCGCTTTGTTAGATGTTAATTTTTTGTCACCACATTTCAAAAGATTACATTTCTTTTTGATATTTTTTGGATGATGATGTATTGGATGGATTACAATTGGGAGTATTTTAGTTGTTCTGCAGTTTGACACAGAAGAGGGATTAATGATTAGGATTATATGAATTTAAATACATATTTCTCACATTTAACTTATCTTTTGCCGTTGGTTTAATTTCTTGTTTTGCTAACTTTTTTCCTCTATATTAAAATGTCCTGTCCGGTATGGATGAGCTGTGACTATGATGGAATTTTCCCTGAATGCTACATTTCACCTCTAATAATGCTCTAATCTGTAGACTTGACCGTAATCCATGTTTGTAGCGCTAAACACACTGTTCAAAGTAAATAGGTTTAATATTTGTATATTTTTTCTTCTAAAGATGTTTTCATATGGTGTTCATATTTTATCAGTTTGTAGATTCCCGGTTGTCGGAGAAAATTTTACACCAGGCGAGGAAGCAACAAGTGGAGCTTGAAGATGAAATAGGCTCTTCAGCATCTGGAACCCAGAAAGTATTAAGTGACCAATTAGAAGATAAAGATGACCATTCAGAGGATGAAGACATTGCACCAAATGATACAGGCAATGATGCATATGAAACAATTGTTAGTATTTCTTCCTGTTTTCAGTTTTAAATAGTCTAGCTTCTTCAAGTATTATTTTCTACTTTAAGGATTCTGTCTATATCTGACTTGCATATTTTCCATTCATTCGATATAATTATCTTAATATTCACCTTGTTAAAATAAAGCAACATTCACTTTGGGAAAATAAAAAATATTCCAATAATTACTCCTGTTGCTCTGAAAATTAGGCATAATAATATCTCATACGTGAAATAATTTAACAATTAAATTCAATTTCAGTTAATAATGAAACATTTAAATAAATATTTTTCAATTATGCTTTCATTATTTACTCTTATTGGAATAAGTTATATTCCAAATTTTGAAAACATACTCCCATAGTTTTGGTTTTTGGTATTTTTTACACAGGAAGTTAATGAAGAAGATGAAAAAGCTTTGGAACTCTTTATGAACAAGAACCCAGTGCCCCGACTTACTTTGGCAGATATAATTAGAGAGAAAATAACTGAAAAACAAACAGAGCTGCAATCACAATTTTCAGATGCTGGAAGTAAGCAATTCAAATTTTTTGTCTATTATGGACCTAAGTGTATTTAATAAGGAAGCATTTGTAATTTAGCAAGGAAGCAAGTAAACAATAATTACTATGAAGCTGATCAGTTATCTTAATTTGTCCTTATGCTTTCTTAAATGATTTTGAAAAAATAAAACATTTCATGAATGTGGAATTATTTTTAAATATTTTTGGTTAACATTTATAAATGTTTACAGCATAACTTACAATAGATTTTATTATTTGTTTTTTAAATAATGATTGAATTAAGCAAATTTAATAGAGGATGTTTCATTTTTACAGGTGTCCAAGTTAGTGATATAGATCCAAGAGTTAAAGCAATGTATGATGGTGTGAAAGAAGTTTTGATTAAATACCGTTCTGGAAAAATACCCAAAGCCTTCAAAATAGTACCAAAATTGAAGAATTGGGAACAGATTCTATTCATTACAGGTTATTGATCTATCACAGATACATTTACACTAATTGAATACATCCTTTAATTTGATATTTTTAATTTTGTTTTTTGTTATGGAATACAGAACCAAATCGTTGGAGTGCGGCTGCAATGTACATGGCAACACGTATATTTGCATCAAATCTTAAAGAAAAAATGGCACAGAGGTTTTTCAATCTTGTACTTTTACCACGAGTCCAGGATGATATAGCTGAATACAAAAGGCTTAATTTCCATTTGTATCAAGCTCTTAGGAAGGCCTTGTTTAAACCTGCAGCATTTATGAAAGGAATAGTGCTTCCTTTATGTGAGGTAATCACTCTTTCAGCTAAAGTTATTTAAAGGAAGAATATAATGGTCTGCTATATTTAGTTTTCTTGCATTTACAATAATATGCTTTAAGAAACATCTAATATTTAACTTCCAAATTATTATGTATCTGTAATAATAATATTATATGTTAATATTTTTAGAGTGGAAGGTGTACATTGAGGGAAGCCATTATAATTGGATCAGTAATCAGTCGTAACTCAATACCTATGCTACATTCTGCTGCAGCCATGTTGAAAATAGCAGAAATGGACTATAATGGTGCCAATTCCATTTTCCTTCGGATACTTTTTGACAAGAAATATGCACTGCCCTACAGAGTTGTGGATGCTGTTGTTTTTCATTTCCTTAGGTAAGGCGCCTGCAATAGAAGTCAGTGGAATATTGTGAATATTTTAATTGTTGTATAATACTAATTATTGTTTCCAATTGCAGATTTGAGAGAGATACTCGTGAATTACCAGTTCTGTGGCATCAGTCTTTACTCACTTTTGTACAACGTTATAAAGGTGATCTGAGTTCTGACCAGAAGGATGCTCTATATAAGCTTTTGAGGGTTCAGTCACATCCTACAATTACTTCAGAAATTAGGAGGGAATTACAGAATGCCAAGTGCAGAGATGTGGAGTCTAATGAACCTCTAGATATGGACTAAAACTGCTGATTCAAGTTTAATAAAGAATTATTTTGTTTCAAAACATTGTAAATTAATAACATTCGAAAACAAAGTTATTTTTATTAATGTTGAAATGAGAATGTATGTTATTACTTCTTTTAATTTGTTATGGTAAATAAAATATTACATTATATTACCATGAAAACTGATAACATTAAATTGTCCTGACGCTTTCACAATGCAAACATTTGCTAGTTCTTGTCATTTTAGGTGTTTTTGTTCACATTTTAAAATTACAGGAGCAAAATATGACATTTTGTCTCAACTAAAAAAAAGATGAACACTAATACAGTGAATACTGAATATTTATACAGTGTGATAAAATAAATAGTTGTTAATATGTATAGTTAATTCACCTAAATTAATAAAAAATTCTAACAAATCTAATTGGTTACTTCATTGAAATATATTATTGCTTGTACTGCTGATTATGTCTGCATCACCCAGACTGAAAAATTAATTAAATTTAAAAATACATATAATTAAAAAGTAGGACTTTTCTTATTCTATTAAGGATATTATAAATAAGTAATTATAATTTCACTTATTCAAATACCTAACCTATTAAGTACACTATTAATTTTTCCAAACCATTCACAATTACTATTTACATTCCTATTTATAAAACGTTATGATTATTTTATTGGTGTAGATAACTATATTAAAGAAATTAATGTCTAAGTGCATAATGGCCAAAGTTGCCAATTCTGCTGCATAAGCAAGGAGAAAAACGTCTAGAACAGAATGTAAATTAATCAACTCCAATCTAGTTTTTCTTTTATTGTAATAAGTAGGGAACTTACCTAAGATGACAAATTTTTATTAGATGATCCAAAAAGACTGATACTTTTACAGTATGAGCTCTACCAAGAATACCTGATCTATCATTCTATAACACTGGTCTAAAATATTGTCAGTGGGATTAATGTTAGTTAAATGAAAACATCTTGAATTAATTTGTTAGCTGATTAGAAATGTATTTAAAATGAAAAAGTCTATGTAGAGCATATATTAGAAACAACATCTTTTTGGTCATATAGTGGAATGAAAATTTTTAGTAGAGGCATATTAAAAAAGCTCCAAAAAAGCCTTAAACGCAATGACACCGACCATATTTTAAACAATTTTACGCTATTTATATTACGTTATAACTTAGAAGCGGGAAAGTTGTGAATAAGAGACTAGTAAAGAAATTAGTTGAATACCTTATATAATTGCTAAATGAATTAAAGTTTTTATACGTAAATGGCGATATACTGATCATTTTTATAGGTATTCGTTAGACTAAATTATTCAAGAGTTATTAGGTTTTTGCTAGTTCAATTTTATTAAGCATATTTTTCATAATGTGGTCAAGTTATTTTAGAAAGACAAGAAAAAGGAAACTGTTGGCAACACTGTTTGTAACCTTTTTAGAATTCCTTTTCCTTAGCATCCGTGCTGGTAGTGTTGTACGGCTGCATCGTTCGAATAGGATTTAGGTATCGGACTTCATCCGTATTTTACTTTATTTGTTTGATGATTTGTATATGAATTTCCCATTAACAGTAACTATTGACTAGTATTAGTATTTCTGTCGGATTAATTTCGACTGTATCTCTATTTAACATAACTCTTAAATCGTGTTTACATTTAGGATGGCTCCTCGGTACGAAATGGCTGTGGGGCTCCAAAAGGGCCACAAGACGACTAAGATTTTATTAGGAAAGTCAAAAACAGACATGAAACCTGAACTTCGCCACGCCAGGCTCAAAGGTGTAAGTACTTTTATTGTAGCATTTTTCTAGTGGCATGTATGTAAATACTATGTCCCCCTGTTTCTACCCTGTTCATTTCACCACTTAAGAAAATAATCTCTAGTTCCAATACCTAATAAGCACTAAGTTGTTAAGCATTAGTTTATTTATTATTTCACGTAGTTTAAAAGTGATTTCATATAACATGTACTGTTTAGTTAAAATGTATTCTTAAACTTATTTACTTTTTTGGACTTTAGAGTGTAATGTATCAGTGCTAGTCATTGCTTGAATTAAACTGTTTTGCTATTTTTCATTTTTGATAAAAACAAAATACAATACCTTGGTGGCTTGCTGGGTAGGTAGAGAGTACACCATGGGCAGAGATCAGCAATATGATCTGCGTGCCATTCAAGTTTATACGTTAGCATAAGTCAGGGAGTTAGATCTTAATATTTTTAGGCAATGGTCACCAACTGAATCATAAATTCATAAATGCCAGGTTAGCCTAAATGGTAAACAAAAAGATGTCAGTTATATTATATCTTAAAGTATGCATATTATTTAATAATTTGTTTCATCCCTTTTGTACAGCGCCAAACAAAGCACACAAAATTCGTTAGGGATTTAGTGCGTGAGGTGTGTGGTCATGCCCCATATGAGAAGCGAGCTATGGAATTGTTGAAAGTATCAAAAGACAAGAGAGCACTGAAATTCCTGAAGCGCAGGGTATGTTAATTTATAAAAAAAACAGTGACATTGAACTGGAAATTGTTATTAAAAACATTAATATTGTAATATTGTTATAGTTGGGAACACACATTCGTGCCAAGAGGAAGCGTGAAGAATTGGGCAACATCCTTACACAGATGAGGAAGGCCCATGCTCAACAGAAATAATACATTTTGTAAAGTGTACATTATAAAAATTTAATAAAGCGGTTTCTTTCGGCTTTTACTTCTGTCTAATTTAATAAATCAGCTCAATTCAATTAAATATCCCTGCTACTCTTAAATACCAAGTAAACAGTTTACAATTCTGCTATGGAAAATGTATATTGGGAAAGGTTATATAAAAAACAGAATAATAATAAATACTCATTTATTTTTTATAAACCATTTTTAAACAATGCACCACTTATGTATGAGGATAGGTAAAAAAAATCCACATTATGGTTGTAAAATTTATTTTAGTGGAAAAAATAAATACATATGTGGATAATTTTAAATTCCCCATGCATATGTTACAATAAAAATAAATTTTCATATACTCAATATGTACATTAGCAATGGCAAGGCTAAATTATCAACTTGATCAGTATTTGCCTCAACTAGTGATGTTATTGCAATGGCAAAGGTTGGCTTTATTAAGTTTGTTCTGGGTACATATCCTGAAATGGGAAAGATTATAATAAGCCTTGATAATATCAATGGACATGATTATAATCAAATGTCAAAATAAAATGAACATTACCGAAATGAATTAGGGCTATGACAAGAAACAGCTGTGAAAGAAAACAGGCAGCAGTCCCTTCCTTTGTCTTCTTTGAACCTGTAAAATGTTGAGGCTAGTAATGTTCAAAAAATTCAGGTTTTAATGACCACACAACATAGGGCCAATTACCATATTCATGGCTGTAATGAGGTAAATTGTTTTTTCATGGTGAAATCAATACTTGGTTTTTGGAAAACATTCAATTTTTTGTACCATAACTGATGGGGAATAAAAGTTTTCAACCTCTAGTTTCATATAAGTGAGAAACTGAAGATTGAAAAAGGTTTAATAAATTTAATTTTCTCTTTCTATTTTATTATTTACCTGGCCATTTATTTTTTCCTACCCAAGTGCCGCAAGCACTGGCTGCAGTGTCACCAATTCCTACAGACAAGAGACCAGCCAAAAGTGGTAGGAGGTCTGACTGTGCTGGATTTGGATGGATCCACAGGGGTAGAGCGCATCCGACCAATAGATAAAATGGAGTTAAAGAAATTGGTCCTTCGTCTTTCTCATCGGCGAACAGGTTGAAAGCAGACTGAAGTGAATCGCCCAATGGAGGTATTCTCAATACACGCATCATCTGAAATAATGCAAATTAATATCAGGCCTCTGGTATTTTAATTCAAATTAGGTATCAAATCAACAACGTCTAACTACTGGGACATGACATTCAGAAAGGAGGGAATAAACAAAAAATGTAATTGGATAACATAACAACTGTATACAAATTGTTCATATTGTACTTACATCCAACGCCATAAAAACAGCCAATACAACTCCACTGGCTAAGTATATAAGGCAAGGTTTTAAAATGATTCCAGGCACAAACACAAGAACTGTAAGTACGTGAAAGATTTTTCTAATCACAGTTGTAGCATTTTGTTCCCTCCTTAACTGTATTATAACTGTAAGTACTCCCAACAAACTGCACAATAACCAGTAGCCAAACAGACTCACCTAAACAGAATAAATATGCATAATTATTTTTTAGCTTTATTTATATAAGCAATGACCTTCAACGAAATATACAACGCTTTAAAATATTCCCATTTTAATTAATTGCTAGGTAGCATTTAAACTTATTGATGAAAACAGTTTCAATATTAGGAGCAAGTGAAAAAATATAGTCACTTATTTAAATTTCTCCTGCCATTTCAATAGTTTATACATTGATAAACAAATGATTATAATTTGAAATCACAAATAATACAGTACACAAATACAGTGCTTTACAGTTGCACAAATAATATAAATCACTTAGCCATGTGTTTACACATTATATACTGCACTCTCATAGCAAATTTATAAGAATTAAATAACATATATACACACACACATGTATAATGAAAAATAAAATTACCGAATCAGAATCCTCTAAAAACAAATAAAGCACCCAAATAAGAGGATTTTCTCCAATAATATAACTAAGGACTGGAAGTAATACAAAAATTATCACAAACATTGCCAATATATAGAACCATTTTGGTTTTTCAGCCAAATTGAGAACGTATGACAAGAAACCAATACCAATCACACAAAGTATTCCAACCTGTAATAAAAACAGAAGAGGTAAAAATGAATAACGGAATCAAATAAAATTCACAAATTACTTTACATTATACGGCACTGACTTGAAGTATGGCAGAAGATATTTCCATGCAATCATTAGATGTACAACCGCTAGCTTTCACCAGAGATGAAATTATAAACAGTACAAATGCCTGTGTCACGACACTGGCTTCTCCATAACTAAAACTTTTGGGACATAGTTTCATGAACTGTAACAACAGTTTGTCATAAGCAAATAGGCTTAAGGCCCCATACCCAATACTAAACATGAAACCTGTAAAAATAAGAATAAGCACATTACCTAAATTAATCTTCTAATATCAACTCATTAAATTCACCTCATTAAAAATATTCATTGATGTTTACAGATGTTAAAAATTATGTTCCACAGAAGAAATCATGAGACAATCCTTGTGTGATAAATGTATTTACACCCAAGGAAATCAAGTAAGAAGTTGAACTTAGCCCTTACAAATGACCCTTAATGTTGAATAGGCAATTCGTTATTCAAAGATACTACTAATACTTAGAAACTACTGAATATTACATCTTATAGAGAAGTAAGCACAGCCATTTACATATTATTAAAAATACATTTACAATATAAAATAACTATAAATAATAATTATAAATAAAACTGTATGTTGTTAAACATATAATAGTTAAAAGTTACCAAAAAACAAACAGTAATGATTACAGATTGGCTGTACTTTAATGCCAATTAGTACAGATTCAGAGTTTATCTATAGATTTAAATATGCTAGGCATAATGAAACTCAATGCAAAATGATTTTTTGCAACTTTTCGTGTAATGGAATTGTGTTTACCTCCAGGGGTTAAAAATAACAGAAGTGCTGCTGAGACCAAACCGGGTACATTGTAAAGTTTGGCTCTCGGAAACCTGTTGTACGCCTGAAATACCGTCAGACAGGAATGTATAAATATACCCGCGGAGAGGCATGCCGACACTCTGTACTGGAGAGTTCCAGTCGATTTTTTCAATTCACCGAGGAGTATAGCGGTCGGTAGGAGAAAGGACAGCCACAGCCCGGGACCTGCTTCTCTTCTGCAACATCGCAAACGTCAGACCGATATCTTCAAACCTTGAGTGTCTTCATAAAAAAAAAGAAATAAAAAGATGGTGTTCGTAATACGGATAGTTCAAATGTTTCACCTAGTGACGACTCCATTGTCAACTAAATTCTTTTGGACACTCCTATCTAGAAACACAAAACACCCACCCATTTTTTTATAAATGCCATTAGGAATAGAGATAACTTGAACTTCGCACTTTTGAAACGTTGACAAGTGGGCAGAGTGAAATCAGGAGAGCGGTTCGGAACGGGTACAAAGAACGATCAGCCGTTTGTCAGAGATAACCAATTTGACAATTCAGAAGGCACTGGAAAATAGTTAAACATTCAAAATGGCGACATGTCCGAAGTCGGCGAGTATTTGCGTTCGAGTCTGTACGACGAAAAATGCTGTTTTTCAATAAAGATCGGAGTGAAACGACCGGCGGATTGATTTTTATCCGTACTCCATGAGCGACATACGCTTCCGAAGCCGTACAATTTCGAGCGCGCCGTTTCTCTGTGCCGATCAATCCGTCAGCTTATTTGGTTAGATTTCGGTGTCGGGTATTGGAGAGAGAAAAAACCGCATAAAAAGAAGAAAAATCGAAACGTCCCCACGACAAGTCCATGTTTTTCTCATATATCGTGCGGAACGATCGATTTCGACTGACTGGTTTCTTCTTACCGCGTTTTCCCGACAATTTTTAAGCCATGGAAGAGAGAAAAGTCGCAGATTACTTCGTCGTCGCTGGCCTACCCCCGGAGATGGAAGTTGCCGACGAATTTTCGAAAGACGGCACCAATTTGAAGTCTACACACAACCAAGCACCGATTACAGATATCACTGTCATATTTCCATCTCTAGGAGACACTGTACCTGAAGGTTATACTCTGATTCAAACCACTCCCACAGGTGAATTTGTATTTACTATTGAAATTAATAATGTTTACCTATGTCGGCGTAGTTATGTATGTATTTTATTTGATATAAATAATGTTTACCTATTAGCTTTATATTATTATATTTATTTAAAGGTGTCTATAACAATGTTTTTGATGTAGTTAATCACAATGTGCCCTTTTCACAATAATTTAATACAATTCTGAGAGGGTGTAACAATTGCACCATCAAATATAACTTTTTATAAGTAGAAATAGTCACTTGACCATTTCAGTTTTGTCAGAAAAGTATTATTAAAGAATTGGGTATGACAAGTTAATGCCCTTTTTTATTGTGTTGGGTTGATTTCAAGGTAACTAAAATGACTATCCAAAAATATTAAATTCAAATTATATTATAATCATTTTTTATAATAGAATCTTCCAATAAAAATAACATTAGTTATAAGTAAAAAATGCATGTTAAATTGATTAAGTAGAAGCATTTTTATTTTAAATGTAGTTGATAGAAACAGATAATGTGGATTTTAAATGTAGTTGATGAATAGAAACATATAATGTGGAATTATCATAGACAAAATTAATTGACTGATCCATTACTTATTATCAGTGAAATATAAAAATATCAGAACATTTAGCATAATGTTTTTATTTGTAATTCAGCGGGGGATGAAACTTTTTAAATTATTTTTTAACTATTTCATAATACTGTTGTGTAATTTGACAGGTCTTCTGGCGGACTTAAATTATGGAAGTCTGAGAAGTCCCGAAGTTTTCCTTTGTTATAGAAGAGGGAGGGATAAACCGCCTTTGGTTGATATTGGGTGAGTTCGCACAATCTTATTCTCATTGAATTTTTTATTAAATAGTTTATATAAATTATGTAATTATTTACTGTTACTAAAGAAGCAATTTTCAAGGTCCTTCGTTTTATTACCATGTATTGCTTTTTTTAAATTCATTATGGCAGAATTTGGATACATTTTGGCAAAGTATATTTTGTCCATTTGTATTAATGTTATATCAATCAAGTTCACTTTTGTTTGGGGCTTCAATGTTGAATGATTGACTTGTTGCCTCAGATATCAGGATATTGGTTCAGTCCCAAGTGATTTGATTAGGTGAAGTTGTTTAGAATTGCTTAGATCAAGCTTTGGCCATTTTCTCAGTCCTGCCATTGCTTTGAGCAGAGTTGGGCATTATTTAAAATAATAATATAATCTAGATTTTATTAATACGAATAATACAATAAACTTTGCTTCTTATTTACTTCTATTTAAAAAATGCATTTATTGTACATTAAAAATGTTTAAACTTTGGGAATGTTAAGAAAAATATGTTCTTTTTCTTTCAGAGTAATGTATGAAGGCAGAGAACGGATATTGGAAGATTCTGAGATAGTTATGGTGACACCGAGTGGTAAGCCTGCAAATGTGAACAATTCTGCAGCCAGAACTTCTGTGACTTTTAGAAGAGCTCCCCCAACGATGCCGTGCAATGCCCTTGTAGTGACAGACATTGTTGTGATCATTACAAGCAAGGGGGAAACAGCCCCTCATGCATTTTGCACAATAAAGAAAAATTTGAATAAGGGTTTAGTGAGTCATTTTGAACATGTGACAAGTTTTCAGAAAAATAAAGTATTTTATGAATGTTATTCAGATTTTTAATTATTTATTCTGTGATTTATAGGTGGGATCAGATGTCTATTTGTGTTACAAAAAATCAATGAACAGAGCTAATTTAATTACTTATAAACCAGGTATGACTTTGGCATTACAAAAAAATATTTAGCCAATATTTTATGGTCATAATTGAGTTATTGAAAATTTTGAAGTACAATGAAAAAAATTAATATCGTGCTCCTTTAATAATTTATAATATCATTATAATAATTGCAATATTCTCAAATTTAGTTAATAAGGTAGAATCATGTTTTGTAACTTGTGCAATTGCTTGTCAGGTCCTTGTTGGGCCAGGTTTTCTTGTAACCATCATCAGTAGCATTTGGAAGTTGAAAAAGTAAGATATTTATGAATGTATGCTGCTTATAAAACAATTCATAAGCACTATTATTGCATGTTATCTTGGCCAATATATGAGACACAACAATTAACATCTACAGTTGAGACATCACAGGAGATTTGCATAATATAGCAAACTTATGTTATGAAAATGGGCAACAAATTACCATGGGGTAATTACATAGGTAATAATGACAGAAAAGAATTCTCTGATGTCTCACATAGAATGCAGAAGAGTTAAGCTTCTATAGAGTGATTATGACGACCAGATGTTTCACCAGAATCAGACATCAGCAACATCCCTTTATTTTCTAATCAAATTCTACTGACAAAGGCAAGGAGCCTAAATAAATTATTTATAATGGAAACAAATGAGAGAAAAGAGGAGAGATTGTGGATAAAACAGAAAATTACACAAGCAATGATGTTCAAAACTTGAGCACTATTCTTCTGAAAATAAAAGCATTAGTAATATTTTGTTAATTATAATTATACACTCTTTATTCTTTTAGAAATCTTGCTAAGGTACCCTTTTGATGATCGACCCAATTTACCACTACCAGATTCTGTGCCAATGTTCTGTCTCCCTATGGGTTGCACTTTAGAGAGGTGGCCAACTACTGCTCAACAACCTTTGCCTATTTTCTCAACATTTGTCCTTACTGTTTCTGATGCAGCTGAAAAGGTAATTACTGCTTAAGGTATTTCATTTTTTAGTCCTTTGTGTGTGAACATTTAGTATTCTATTTGTAGATTATTAATGAATCAGGAGATTAATATGAACAATACATTAATTATTATGTTTATTTCAATAGAATAAAAGTTGTGTAATTTGGCCTAATTTTTGTTATTAGTTATATGGATCAGCAATAATGTTTTATGAGCCCTACCCAGCTGAAAAACTTACAGAAGAACAGAAGTTGGCATTAGGACCAGTTGGTGAAGGCAGTAATGAAAATTGGACTTATAACATTAATAAATGTATTTGCCTTTTGTCACGTTGGCCATTTTTCGACACGTTTGAGAGATTTCTTCTCTTCCTTCATAGAATGTCTCTGGACAGGGCTGGACATACAGTACCTATTGAAAGGTATTTTTTTAAATCAATATTTATTTATGGCATTCTTAACTTTGGTGTTCTATATGTTCATCATATTATTTTCATTGTTTGTAGGTTCATTTCATATTTGATTGAAGATGTACCCTTTCCATCTCCACAAAGGCCAAGCATCCTTTTACATCTTTCTGCTACCGAAGAGTTAACTCTGACACAACCAGAGGACCTTCCATTACCTAGGAGGTCAGTACTGCTATGTTTTATTGCAATAATTTATATACTGGATTATTGTTTCTCAAACAGTGATAATATTGAATACCTGACTTGTTGGTGTGCTAATACCTGTAATTTTTTTCTGTGTAATAATCATTGTGTATAATATAATTTAACCGTATCCCCGAATATGGAGATCCAGTGTATAATTTCATTATTTAAGGTATTAATGATGAGATTGGCTGAGCTTCAGGAATAGATTAGGTCTGGTTTTATCATATCACTGTCATATGTGTTTGAAAAAATACTACTCTAAGACTGAAGTTAACAATAATATTTGTTTTAATGTAGTGGAGCTGGGTTTCGCCAACTTCTTATGAACCTAGGTTCAGAAAATTGTTTGTTGCTGTTAGTTTGTGCTTTAACTGAACAGAAGATATTGGTACATTCGTTAAGACCGGATGTATTGACTGCTGTAGCAGAGGCAGTTTCTACAGTAAGTGTTTTTAATTGTATATTACCACAATAATTTTAAATATTTCAGTCAGTTTTTATATTCACAGCTGAATAAATTCTAATGATGGCAAAACTTTAGTTAGAATATCTTATATCAATAAACTTAAGGAAATTTTTCTGTTGATCAGACAAATAGTGCAGGGAATGTTTGCTTTAGTGATTTAATAATTATGTGTTCTATAACTGTGAATAATAAAGTTATAAAAATATATGTGTATTTGTTCAAATGAGTGAGTGTTGTAATATATTTGAATTTTTCCCTCATTTAGGATTTATAAAATCTTATTCTGTATTAATTCATCAAATTTCAATTTGAAATTGCAACTTAACTATTTATTTATTTCACCTTTTTAATGATTTTTATAAAATTGTGTTTGATTTCTTTTTTCAGATTATGTTTCCATTTAAATGGCAGTGTCCTTACATACCACTGTGTCCATTGGGTCTAGCTGAGGTTTTACATGCTCCACTACCCTTTCTCATTGGTGTTGATTCAAGGTTTTTTGATCTCTATGACCCACCTCCTGATGTAAATTGCGTTGATTTGGACACAAACAGTATAACTGTGTAAGTAAAAAAAAACATTGTGGTTTTAAATTTATATATTTTTTGCATTTTTGCCCAATAAACTGAAATCAATGCCTTGAGGGTTTAATGGAAGTGTTGTAATAATTCAGCATATTGTTATAATTGAAATATTTTATTATAAATACATAATATATATTTGATTTTGTTTCATTTCTCACTATGTTTGTATTTATGAGTTGTGTTACATGTATCTTGTAGGACTGCTGATTTTCTATATATTCTTAGTATTATTTCTGTTTAGATGTGATGAGAAACGACATCTGAGTGTTAAACTACTTCCTAAGAAAGCAGTAAGAGCTTTGAGAGCAAGTTTAGATTTAATATATAGAAGGATTCTTGAAATGGTTTCAAAATCTATAGAAACTCAGGAGACAAATAACTCATCTACTACTGAGAACACCTTTGATAAAGATTTTCAAAAGAAGCGGAAAGAGGTAAGAAAGGCATATTTTTCTTGGTTCAATGTGTGTGATTTAGTGTACACAGTTCTGTACTAGTGAATTATGTTGATATTTAGTTATTTCACGATGTTTTTAATCTTTCAAGAATTGTAAAGTTCTTAATTTGTATTGTTATGGTTTGTTATAGCAAAAAGTTGAATTAGAAATACAAGAGGCCTTCCTGAAATTTATGGCAACTGTATTAAAAGGGTATAGATCCTTCCTGCTTCCTATAACTAAAGCCCCAACTGTGGGTACTACGGACACCAATTCATTGTTTGATTTACAAGGTAATCTTAATGTATTTTGTTACTGAAGAGACATTGGACGTTCTAAGTTACTTTGTTGTTTTAAAATTGTCTAAAAAGAAATCAAAGAAAATTCAATTGGAAATTATTTGAGTTTTATTGTTAACAAAACATTTGTATTATTTATTCATTGTTTACTTCCAGGTTTCTTGAGGTCTCGTGACAAAGCTCATTACAAATTTTATTCATTGTTAACAAGGACACAAATGTTCATTAGATTCATAGAAGAGAGATCCTTTGTATCTGATATGGATGCCAGCCTTGCCTTCTTTGATGAATGCACTGAAAAGGTTAACTTTGCGAAACTTATTAGTAAAACTGTAGTTTATGAAGAGACGCTTAAAAAAAATTCTAACAGTATTTTTTATTGTACTTATTCAAAACATAGGTCGAAAATGAGGATGAACATGTTCATTTAATTGAAGTTGATGAGTCTCATCACAGTGAAAGGACAATGTTCATTATGCCACCAGAACCTACTGGTCTCCCATCTGGACAGACATATGTCTATCAGGTATAATCTTTTTAGTGAAATCAAATAACATTTGACATTATAAGTAATTAGTTTTAATATAAAGATTATATAGCATGTAAGGAGATTTGTGGGTTTTATGACACTATATACTTATAATTAAGCCCACTACAGTAAAGATCAGGTAAATGGGTTTCTGTCTATACAGTATTTTTTCATTATGGAAGCTTCATTACCAATCATTAGATCTATCCATGTCACCCCCATTGGTCTAGTATTCACATAAAACATGTATAGGTTACAATGTTTAGACAGTAAACCAGACTGATAATATAAAACCTCATCAGGAGGTAAAATGGATAGTTTGATTACTCTATTGCTATGTACATACTTATATTCACAAAACTAATGTTTTCACAGGAAAACAAAGAGAAATTAGAAATGAAAAAAATTAAAATTATTTAAATATATATTTAACAGAAATATTTTTCAGGGCTTCACTTTAAATCCAAAATTGTTCAGCAGCTCTGAAGGCAGCAATTGTTTAAATGTTAGAAAGGCCAAAAGTTTGGTGTCGAGATTGAGTGGCAGTGGGTTAGCTCCTGGCAGCCCTATGGCAAGAAGAACAAAACATGAAATTAAAGTAGCTCAACGTTTAGCCAGAAAATATTCATCTTCTCCTCATCTTTGGGCCAAATGTCTTCTTGGTACATGTTACAGGTATTATATTTTTAATGATTATAATGACATTGAAGTAGAATATATTTTTTTATATATATAGAAATATTCTATACCAAAGTATTATGGGAATTATGTTCTCCTCACAACATTAGTTTGAATTTAGAGTTCTAAATTAGAATCAAATAATACCATGATCTAAAATGCTCTATTATAATGCAGTAGAATCTATGGATAAATAATATTTTTATTTGGACTACTACTACTGAGTCCCAATGATGTAACACAATGCTAAATTCCATTTTTACTAATTATTTAGCCTTTTTTTTCTAGACAATAATTGAATGCTTTAAAATATATATCTTTTCAAAACTGATTAGAATTTCCAGTCTATTTTTAAAGATATATGTAGTTATAATTAATGTGTCTTTTGTTTAGTGTATGGTTTATTCATCTTCCAAGTTATGTTCTGCTATCTCATAATAAAGCTCCATCTACTTTGCGCTATGCCTACGATCTCTTGGTTAGAGTACACAAATGTAATCTCATCCCAACTGATGAGGTTAGTTCAGATTTTTAACTATTGTATTTATCTTTTGATTAACATAATTAAATAATATTTTTTGTGTAGTTTTTGGAAGTGGAAATAGATTCAGGATGAGTGATTCAACGTCTCTGAATTCCACCAAAACCTACTTGATTTGTATATTTTTGGTATCTGTATATATATATATATATATATATATGTATTTAAAATATATAAATGTATTTTATGTAGATATAATTTTTTGGTTATTAGGTTTGTTACAGAGTAATGATGCAACTTTGTGGAGTTTATAGTCAACCAGTTGTGGCTGTTAAACTGCTTTTCCATATGAAAAGAGCTGGTATACAGCCGAATGCCATTACTTACGGATTTTATAATAGAGCTGTCTTAGAGGCCACATGGCCTTCTGGAATGAATAATTCCAGTCAACTGCTTTGGAACAAATTGAGGTCTGTTCTTTTTAAATGCTTATGTCAATCTATAGTACAAATATGTATGTGGGGCTCTGATGACTCACTGGTTGAAGGAATGTCTTGGGCATTTGATTCTAGTTTCACATAAAAAAAATCCATAGGTTTTTCTATTAAGTTGGATTAAGAATTATGTTAAGCTAGGTTAGCTCAAACTTCATCCACTGAGCATGAATATCTCGTTAATGCATGGCTAAAAAAGTATATATTCCATAAAATGCAATTAAATTTATTATGGCAAATTTTGAGATATATTATTTTTGAATTTGATATTGAAGCAGAATTCAGTCTGTCACAGGGATCAGTATGAGATTAGTGTTTGTCACCATATGCTTATTAGAATATATTATTTTGTTTAGGAATGTAATACTTGGAGCTGCACTGTTCAGAAGGGCAGGAATGGATGCTGGTAAACGACGACACTCAATTACCACCGAAGATAGCGTATCATTAGCTGAACCATCATGTGATGGTGGTTCTCGCACTTCTGTTGACAGTACAGAAAGTACCACTCACAAAATTTCTGGTATCTGATTCTACTTATAACATTATAATTTGTTGTTCTTTTGATAGCTTAAATCTTTCCTTTTGCCATATTATTTTTAGTTGATGCAATTTTCATTCACTCTTTTTGTTTTCAAGTAAACATAATAAACAACATTTCTTGACAAGTTTTTGTAGCACTTTATTTATTTATTATTATTATTTATTATTTTATGTTATTTTCATGAAAAGTAATTTATGTTATAGGAGTGTATTTTTCATTAAGAGTCAGATCATTTCTTTAAAAACCAAGTGAAGACATCTGATGAGCGTATGAAAATTAATAATGATTTGTGATTCTGATTATATTGAATAGGAATGCCTATTTGGATGTGGAAAAGTTCAAATGTTTGCAATTTATTTATGTTTATTTCATAGATGAGAACACATTGTGAAATCATCACAATGCCTTTATTCAAAATGAATTAAGATAAAACAGTTATGCTTAAGGTTTATGGTGGGATTCTGTTCAGTTATTATTAATTTATTTTTTATTGGCTAGAGAGTAATTTGAGTGTTTCATTAAAACTTGGTTATAAAACTTCAAGTACTCTTGTTCAGGGGATAGTGGCGAGGAAATAAAAGGCGAGCCAATAATAACAGTATCACATGAATCAACTACAAGGAATAAACAGGACTCTGACTGTAACAATGACAGTGGTATGTTTATTGCAGCTTGAAAAACAAGAAAGTAAAATATTTTATCTAACAGTTATGTTCAGTTCAGTGTCTGAATGCTTTATTAACTGGGAAACAAATTACTGTCTTTTAAATTAATATTTATTTGAAATTACTACTAATGGACTACTAATTTGAAGAAATGGAACCATGAATTTTAAATTAAAATAATCCAATAATAGAAATGAGTGTATTTTTTCTTTTTTTGTATATTTTTTCTGTTGACAAAAATTGGATTTTACCTAGATTACTTTCTGTTCTTTTTTTATATATTTTGATATATATTTCTAAATTAAATTCTATTAGTACAATTTAATTTATGTTCCTGATAACCATGATCAATGGAATGAAATAACCATTAATTAGAGTAATACTACTAATAATAACTGTATAAGGGAAACATTATATCACTAATAAACTATTATTTCAAGCTTTTTTAAAATTTTTCATTATATTTTTTGATATTGCATATAGTTCAGTCTTATTTATTTATGTTTTACTATTTTTTACCTTTTGAATGCATCAGCTTTATTATTATCCGAATTAATATTGTACCTGTAATAATATAATATTGTATGATTTACCTGTAATTTAAAAAATTATTCATGAAAGAATTACATGGTAAGTGAAGCAAGGAGTAACCATTCTGTATGTATACAATTATATATTAATTGATGTAAAATACAGTTGTAAGACTTGTTATTGTTATTCACACGTTTAGGAAAAATTAATTAAGAAAATAATAATTATCATCAAACAATCCAACAAAGTACTCTCTAGTTTTTTAGATTTCTCAGCACGAATGGCTTTTGGTTCTAACCATACTGGTTAATTTAATGGTTAAAGTGATTTTTTGGTTCTTAATAATCTAGATCAATGGATTTTTAAAAGGTATTAACAAATAACTTATATTACAGATGTTCGAAATTCTACTTCCACTGGATTTGAAGTTTTCGACAAGTTTAGATCTAGAGGCAGCATAGTGCGACCATCCGGATTACCCCTTCTCACTCCTAGTTCTTCATTTAAACAACAGCCATGTGAGTAGTGCATTTGTCTATTATTAATATTCATTGAAGACAATCCTGTTTTCAATTACTGACACCATTACTGTCCCCGATGGTGTCAGTCATAATTGTATGTCACTTGGTTAGTAGACCTAGCTCTCAAGAAAGGGCTCAAACATTATAAATCCATAGCCTTGAAGAGTCACCAAAGAGTTACCAAATGCATGACAAAACAAAGAATCTAATATGGTTTGATTAGTTATATCTTATTATTTATAGGTTCCATTATTAAATAAAATTAATATTATTTTTATTTTATTAAAATAGATTATTAAAATGGATATTAATTAGAACTAATAGGGTACACAAGATTATTTTAATTATTGCATTATTTTTTAGATTTTAAAATTATTTTGAAATTACATGTTTAATATAAATAATACAGGTCAACTCTATTAGTTGATTTGTTCAAATGATTTAAGGTATTAGTATGAACATTGAAAATATTTATATAATTGTTTCGATAAGTACGTATATTTTATTTATTACTAGAACTGTTTTTCATTTCAGCACTATTGATTGACACATTAATTCATTTTGATTGGGATTAAATTGATCTTGTTTCATGTATTTTTTAAACTCTTTAGTTGAAAGCAGTGCTGGTCTCCTCATGACTGGTACTGGGGCACCCCTAATTGAAGAGAATTTAGAAATTGATCATTTTGACAATTTATCTTCACCACCTGTGCCAGGATCTGCAACAAAACGCCGTACCAGAAGTGGATCGTGCACTGAATTCACCCAGTCACATTTGCGGCATACTCCAACAAGTCCTAAACCTACCAATGATGACTGTTTTGAAATACTCACAAGGTTCGTATTCGCTCCTGTACTCTGGAAATTAATTTTGTTCGCCATTTCTTATATTTATTTCTTACAGGTCTGAAAGTTTTGCTAATGATGCTGGGATCTTGGCAAAGTTGAATACATTAAAGTTGGAGCAAGCAATGGGGACAAATTCTGTGGGTGATAATACAAAAAATAAACCAAAACCTCAACAAGGACTGGGTAGAATAACTCAGACTTGTTCCAAAGCTTTGTTCGGTCGAAGAGGGAGTTTAAACTTATCAAAACTTTTAGAAACAACTGCATCAGAAAGTTGTGAATCATCTACTGAGAATCTCGGCAGCTCTATAGGTATATTAAAAGTTCATAGTATAACAATCTCAAACCATTAAAAAATGTATTCTTAATTATACATATCCAGGTGTTGTATTTTATATTTAATTGACATAAAGTTCACTTTTAGTATATCCATCATAATTTAGCTTTTATGTAGTCAACATTTTTAGCCCTGTTTACATTTAATTTTGTTGTAATCAAAACAATCAATACTTGAGGTTTTCATTAAAATAATTGTTTTAAAAAAAGCCTATGGTTTTAATCTTGGAGATCTTAAACTCACTTAAACTTTTACAGGGAGCTATGGAGGTGGGAGTATAGATGATTTAGACAATATGAGTTCTCCATGCAAAAGTAAGGTAGTCAATGCAAGCGGGTTAAAAATAAATAAAAATGACACCAAAGAACAGGGTAGATCCCCATCTGCCGAAATAGACACTTTATTGCCCGCTGAGGAAAGCCAAAACAAGACACCTGTCAAGAGTCCTTCGAGGACCCCTGTCACGGAAAATGATCCTCTGGGTGCATTGATGCATGAAGAAGTGGCGCCTCCTGAGGAAAAGAAAATGGTTTCAAGAGTATCTTCAGAAATTGAATTGGATGATTCAGGTGCCCCAGTTTTGTTCGATCGTAGGACAGGTGACTGGAATGTTGTGCGAAGTGCTACTTTCACCCACCAGGACGGCGAATCGGAGGATGATCAGGATGAATCCGAACTGAAGACAACTGCAAGGAAACCCATTCACAGGTCTTCAACCATGCCAGCCGATGTCACTGAATCCAACAACCATGGCGCTTTCTCCAGTTTCAAACTACCGTTCACGTGAGCCATCGACAGTTCCATGCATGATCAATTCTTCCTCCTTAATTTTTGTATTCCATTTTTTTATTTCCTACGCGTCTTTAATTTTTATTTGTTTCTTTTTCTCTCTAGTTCTGTGTTTTCTCGAGACGAATTTAGTTTTTTTAACAGATAGGTTTTTAAAAAATTATTGTTTTTATCTTTATGTAGATGTTGCACTTAACAGTAGTAGCTTGATGTGCTCTGTTGTGATCCACAGTCGCCTCTCGCCGGCACGGTTTAGCCTTCGCAAAGCTGCAGATATTAGGATCAATACTCAGATCATTGAGAGTGCTTTAAGCAACTTCAGGTAGAGTTTTTTTCAGTATGAAGTTAAACACCTATATATTTCCATTAATTTAAGTACAGTTGCATTTCTGAATTTTTGAGTTATTTTTTTTGTTGCGTGTTGTACAGAAGAATTAATCTCCGATGATTCGTTTGCCTGCTTAATATTATACATTCTGCTTCGAGTGATGTAAATTATAATTTTATTGGCCTTAAAATTTAACAAAAATTGATGGTTGTATGTTATCATCCCATACTGAAATACACAGTACAAGATTTTAACAGTTTTTATTTAGCTTGTGCATGTCATTTCATTTATGTGTTAAGTAATAGTCATCTAACTTACTAGCAGAGAGACTGTAACCTGAAAACAAAAATTTATCAATTTGGATTAACATATCAAGAAAATCTAATGAATGTTATATAATTGTTATTTTTCATTCCATTTTATCCAGAATTATTATTGATATTTTTTTTGCATATTCTGTATTTAACTATTAAAGTTAGTTATGATGTTAGTTTTTCCTGAAATTGTCACATATATTTAGTGTTATTATTGTATTTCCCAATTTTATGATAACTTTGTTTTATAATTCGTAAAAACATTTTTGATTACAGTCCAAGTTTAACATCCAAGAAGTCAAACGAATTGCTAATGGGAGGTCTGAGTAGTCTGAAGTCTGCTGCTACATCGGTTGCCAAGAAGTTTGATGAAATTAAGGAAGCAATTTCTGCAAATAGCACTCCCATTAAAGCTGGAAGTTTGTAGGTGTCATTATAACTTATCTTAATATGTCTAAGTTTAAAATATGTCATACAATTTGTTATATTTATTTTATTATCTTGTGTATATGTAAGAAATTTTAATATAAACAAATGGTACCGTTAGTCTAATAATATATTTGTAACATAAGATTGTATTTATTAGAAATTTAATTTAAAAACAAAATAATTCTTATTTTACCGACTGTTGTTTTACATAACTGATATTGAATGAATTTACTAATCATAATATGACAGATTAATGGATTTTATATTAGTCTATGTGAATAAAGCAGATTTCTTTGTTTGCAAGTTGTGTTTGTGTCACTGATTGCACAAATCTAAATGAGAAACTAAACTAAAATGATAGCTGCAGTCTACTTTCCAGGAGGGGCACACTAGAACGGGACGGAAGCTATTTCGAGGATGAGAGTGAATGCGGTGAAGAGAATTCTGGCTATAGACGGAAAGTATCATGCGAATTTTCTCCACTTTTGGTGTACCATCATGTTGACTCATGGGGTAGTAATTTGTTCACTGAGGGAAGCAGAAAGGGCAGTACTACAAATTTAGGTACGCTTCAATAATGACCTTCATTTATATCCAAGTTATATTGGCATGACATATAAATATATTGGTTTAATAATTGTATAATACCTTGTTATATGTGCTCAGTTGATCATTGGAGCTCACAGCAATGCATAATATTTCCAAAATCGAATAGAGATGCATCTACCCCAGTTGCTCTGCATGTGATAATGACTACATGCTCAAAGTGTCATAACTGTGCATCAATTGTTTACGATGAGGAAATAATGGCGGGTTGGGTCCCTGAAGATTCAAATCTTAATACTAAGTATGGATTCATTTCAGTTAATTTGTTATTTCTCAATTGTCTGATATATGATTTATGCATGTTTATAATGTTAATTGTTACAAATTGCTTTTCATTTATTTCATAACTCTAGATGTCAATTCTGTGATAAGGCAACTGTGCCGTTGCTGAGTGTCTCTGTGATAGACTATAGGAATTCACCAATGCCAAGTACAAGCCAGGAAACACGAGAGCGCAAATTGTCTTCAGTATCTATTGGTTCGTTATCTATTAATATTTGGACTTTTTTTATTGAAGAGTTGAAAGAGTTTATTCAGTACATTATAATAATAAATGAAATTGTTTTCACATATTTTTTCATTTTTTTAAAGGAATGATAAAATAATTTTTGCTCTCTTATTCATTGCTTTTTTCTTATTTTCCAGGTTCAAGTAGAACATCCATACATGAAATTAGTTTGGAAACGAGCACTACGAATGGTGAAGGAGGCAAAACTGAAAAGAATGAACCATTTCAGTGTGACCCAATCCCAGTGCCTTATTTAAATCCGTTAGTTTTACGAAAAGAACTGGAATCTATACTGACCGCAGAAGGCGATTCCTGTCTTACCCAGTCCAGATTTGTTGATGAACATCCAATCATCTATTGGAATATGGTATAACTTTTCAGTTTGTACAGTTAAGATACTATTTACTTTTGTATAATTGGGTCAATAGTACTGGAAATAATGAAAGTCATTGAACAGTTATTGGAGAAAACATTTAGAAAAAATTGTTTACTGAAAATATTAATATTCATTAGAAACAAAAAAGGGATAAAACAGGATTTATATAACAAACAACTTAGGACAGTTATGTAGATAAAGTTCATCACTGAATATGTACAATATATATCCTTTATGGTTTAATTTTTTTTTGCCTTCATATTTTAGAAATGTATGCTGTTTTAGCATAATATTCAATAGGGGAATGTAGCAATGTGAACATTTTACAAAAAACTACGTTTTCTCAAAATACATAAATATCTATTTTTCTTCCTAACAGTTTAATCAGTTTATCACCATTTAATCAAATTTTATTTCAGGTATGGATGTTTACCCGCATATGTGTCGATTCTCATTTGCCTGGTTTAGCTCTTGGTTCTTCTTCAGTTTTAAGCAATATACATCCCTCTTGGGCCAATGCAGATTTCACTCATGTTCTAGTATCAACTATGTGGCATAATCCACGTCTTCATGAAGAGGTATATTTCTTTTAACGATTAAGGTTTTGTGAATGAACTAAAGTAATGCCAAAATGGTTAAGTAATGCCAAAACATTGTTTTTGTTTCTGTTTGAATATGGATATATTTTTCTTTTTGTGTAAAATATAGAAACATTAATTTTGTAATTTAGTATTCCAACAATGTATGCAATAGTCTAAATGTTAAAATAAATTACATGAAAATAATTATGATTCAATTTTTAGGCTGGTCAGCCAATGTTTATGTCTTGGAATGAAGACACCACACCCAGTTCTCTAGTGAGTGCACTTGTAACGGATCAAACTACTATCCCTCGCAGGTAATTTGTTTTGTAAGGTAATAAGTTTTGCTCTGTTTACCATGCTTGGTAATAATTCTGGGAAAGGAATAATACATTATCCATTTGTGCATTGTAAATACTATATAAAAAACAAATTGGTAGTTGGGTAAATATTTTTTAATTATTAATATATTGCATTAATTATATTATATTAATTTGTTGCCTTTAAAATTAACTAATTCATAACATTCATAAAAATTCTATCTAATTTCTATAAAATTTGTTCAAATATGTAAACATTTTTTATAATTGTGAATATACAATGTTTGTTTCAGTGTTATGCAGAAAGTTATATCGTGCCTACAATGTTGTGATGTGAGCGAGCCTTTAAAAATATTGGCCAAAGAAAGACAAAAACTGAAGGGTCGTGGCCACTCATTGTACAGAGAAATTCTTTTCCTTGGTATTACAGCCATTGGGAGAGAAAATATTGATCAAGGTTTATTTGTTTACTTTGAATAGAAAATATAAAAGTTATTTTTTATTTACATATAAATTTTATTATATATAAGCACACTATTTAAAAATTAAACTACTATAATAATGATTATTTAATTATTTAATTTTTATTTTTTATATTGACCTATTTAATTAATTTATTGTTATTTTACTTTAAATATGAAGGTGCATTTGATCGAGAATACTATGCAGCATTCAACAAGATTCCAGAAAAGGACTCCAAGTTGTACATGCGGGTTGATCAACCTTTATCTCCGTCATCGCAATTTTGTAGACAATACTTTAAACAATTAGAATTATGACCCATGACATTGTATTCAGTTTTGAACTTTTATACCGTCCAAACCCTTCATGCGCCCTCCCAAAATAAGTGCTTTACTAGAAGGTAGGTGTTAATGGGTTTTGTATATTATTAATAACAGCTGTCTGGATTTACTTTTCAGACTTTTATATTTATTTTTGTGCGCATTTGAATTTCGGGTTCTTGAAGGATATATTTTTTGTTATTTGTTGACATGTAATGAAAATTTATGAATGGTTGTTTGCAGTTTATAGAAATTGGATTTCTGAAGTCAGTAGAATGAATTTTATACGCAGGGTTAAAAATATAATTAATATTCTAGCGACATATATTTTGCTACTCTGTTGTTTTATTTAGTAAAATGTTTGATTCTCGCTACTACTGATTAATATGTAATCAATGTAATCAGTGATTTGGAATTAAAATTTATGAAATCATCAGTCTCAACTAGTAAAATATTAGGATACTGAACACATTTATGTAATTTTAAATAGCATTATTTCCCCTCATTGTGGGATAACATTGTAAATTGTTATACTCATTTGTAACATAAAATTAATTGAACCGTTAAATTAAATTTATTGTGTGTAAAACATGTATCACAAATTTATCCAACATTTTACAATGTCAAAATGGTTGTGTTTCATAGTTATTACTATAAGGCTATCTGAACAAATTCTTTTCCTTTATCATTTATTATTTAATTAAGGCTGCTTAGAATTATTTATTATTGCTATATGAAAATTCATTATGGCAACTTCTATACTTACGACTTACAAGAACAGGTTAATTTATAATTATTTTATATGTAGAAGTTGTGACATTAAAAGACGTAAGTTATTCATTAAATAGTGCAAATATTGTACATGTGTATTTTGTATATATACATTCTACTTTTCACTAAATTGTATTTTTCTACAGAGCCTCAAATATTTTACATATCTGTTTCAATCTATAATTTGTTATAGATGAGTAAATCAGTTGATTTTGTTTATAATACACTTTTAACAGGTCGCTCAATCAGACAGTTATGTTTTAATGTTTGAAATTATTTTAATGTTGTTAAATTATTGTATTCATTTTTTGTATTTGGTATTACGTGCAATGAGACACTATCAAGTGTTATCATTGGATAGAAAATATTTATCATAAAACGCTTAGCTACAAATTTTCGTTAGCAGTTCTTAGTTTACAACACACTGGACTTATATTTATGTTTTATGCCTGCGGCAGTATTGGTTAAGATTTAGCAGATGTTATAAGTGGCTGTTGCTTGTAAATGATGTAGAATTATTTTGTATTCTGAGTTATTTAATATATGAGTTATATGTTATTTTTTATTTCATTGTGACTTCTCTATTTGGCACTGTCCAGCTTTTTCCTTTGTTTTGATTTATTACATAAATTATGTTAGGGATTCACAGCATTTATGAACATATAACAAGCTTTTATGAAACTTGTAATATTTTTATCTCAAATTCCTTATTCATAAAGTTTCCCAAACCTTATATAGTCCCTTACCAATATTTTTTTTAATGGAAAGAGTAACAATACAAGCTAAAGTTATAACTTATGTTACATATGTTATAAAGTAGTTTCTGTGTAAGTTAAACAACATTGGAAAACAATGGGAGGTACTACTAGTACATATAAGATAAATTCTATATTTTGAAAGTATGCAAAGTGCATGAAAAGTGCAAATTCTGTGATGGTCATACTAGAGGGCTTGGGACAGTAATAAAACTATCAATTGATTTTTTTTGCCCAGAGCTGGTTTGAATCTGTAAAGCCACCATTTTGAATTTCCCGCTAAAATCAATAATAGTATAAATAGTGAAACGGTTATTTTAACTCGGAGTATAAAAATATGATCTAATTATAATAGGCGTGTAAATAATAATGGGTTCGTTAAAAACTATGGTCGTAAAAATGTGTATAGATTGTACGGGAATGAGAATTGGCGTAGTTGTCGAAGTTGGCCAACCTGCAGAGAGTGTTACCGTAGTTTACATTAATTGTAAGTTGGATAAACTGTTTTTTGTAGTAGTTTCGTAGTGTTTAGGCTTTGCTCCGTCGTAACAAATAATTTATGTAGTAACGTTTCTAAATAGGCCGCGACCCGACAACAAATGGCTGTCAAAGCTGCGTTTTAACGTGAACGGGTGTTCCGAAAAGCGTTAACCACGTTTTCGATCGGCGAAGTGGTGTATTCTTTGTGCAGTAGGTGTGTTCTACAATCGGCGATGACTGAATATAAATTGGTGGTCGTGGGTGCCGGTGGTGTAGGCAAAAGTGCTTTGACCATACAACTTATACAGAACCACTTCGTGGATGAATACGACCCGACCATCGAAGATTCGTACAGGAAGCAGGTAGTGATCGACGGGGAAACGTGTTTGTTGGACATTTTGGACACCGCGGGCCAGGAAGAATACAGTGCCATGAGGGACCAGTACATGAGGACTGGTGAGGGATTCCTTCTGGTATTCGCTGTAAATAGTATTAAGTCGTTCGAGGATATAGGCACCTACAGGGAGCAGATAAAAAGAGTGAAAGATGCCGAGGAGGTGCCGATGGTTTTGGTCGGGAACAAATGCGACCTGCCTTCATGGGCAGTGGATATGAACCAGGCGAGGGAAATAGCCAGACAGTACGCGATACCTTTTGTAGAGACATCGGCGAAGACTCGGATGGGCGTAGACGACGCTTTCTACACTCTCGTCAGGGAGATAAGAAAAGACAAGGAGGTGAGAGGTAAAGAGAAGAAGAAGAGAATGAGGGCCGCCCACAGGAGGAAACGTTGTTGGATCCTCTAGGCTGGCTGTCGGTTTCAATTATTTCGGTGTTTGAGAATCGATTTTTCATTAAGTATTTATTAAACATTTACTTCGCATTACGGTAAATGTTCTTAATAATATTGATGTAAAACTCTTAACTACTTATATTGTACAGTGGCAAGCTTATATTCGTAACGTACCGTATTGTATAATCAACGGAGCGTACGATACCAGCCAAGTTCAACAACTTTGGCCGCCGCATCACACAAATTGTTAATATATTTTTATGAAAACTAAAATTGCCGAGCGGCGTCATTTCAATTTAACGAGTAGGGTAATTACGATATTTTTTATTTTTTTACACCGACTCGTTCTGTAATTTCAATTTTCTGTAATTGACTTTGTTTTGGCGGTCGAATTTTACTGATGTCGCGTTATCCTTAATTTTTAAGCATGTTCGCGTTTGCGTACAAATTTTTATTGATTTTAATAAACGCGGACTTCCTTCCCGACGTTTAGCTGAAGTTTCGTATTACAGATGCTTACGAATTGTTGAATTAATCTACTAATGTATTAACGCGCATTATCTGTACATAACATTACTGCTGTGCTAGATGGAATCTCAGTGGTATTTACTTCATGCCTTCACCCTCTCACTTATGGCTTATGGTTTTATCGTATAAAAAAATACAAAAAAAAATTATAAGATATACGGATGATCGCGTTTTCAACCGAACTGTAAATACTGTTTTAGCAACTTTCGGAGAGAAACGCGTAATTCCTTTTTTTAATATTCATTTTATTATTTAAATATTGTATCCACATTATGTAGCTTATAAAAGTATTTACTCGATCAGAAAAATATACGTTAATTATTACATATTATTCGTGTAATATCCGATAATTATCATATTGCGTTTAATGATAATGTATTATTTCCATTTAGGAAAGATTTGTTTATTATATATCTTCACAAGTCACAAGTATATGTAACATAGTCTGTGAAATGGTTTTAAGACTATTGTTGTATATAATATTATAATGTATCGACTATATTTGTCTCATTGTTTACAGTTTGAAATAAGCGATATTTCAATAAAATTATTATGTTAATCTTGTTCTTTTGTTTGTACAATTGACCAGTAATTACCAGCATTTTATTTTAAATTCAAGCTTGTGTATTATTCCATTGTGTTTTTCACCACAGGAAAACCAACTGGGTGTCGGACAATATTTGTGAAATTTTATTCGATTTAATCTGAATGACTCATGATATGACTGTTTATTTGAAATGAAATTATTAAGTGAAACAGGTTTGCTTTTTTAAATTTTTACACATAGTATTTGTTGCACTAACTGTAGAGCACCGATTACCAAGCTTTTTATAGCCACGCCCCCCCCTCCTACTTGAAAAATAAATTTATTGCACCCTCTTTACAGTTTCTTAAATGGAATTTAGGAAGGAAAGCATTTATGCATGGTGCTTGTATTTGTATCTTGATTGGTCCAGAGAGAAGTTAGTGTATTGGATGAGCTAAGCGTGTCAAAAATCTGCGGTGACTCATTGGATTGGCTGTGGTAGTGTACTGTCTGATCATAACTTACTCTATCAAAACTTTATTTGAAATCTATTGTGGACTTTCGCCATTTGGCAAATGGTACTTAAAATTGCTGGTTCACCTGACCACCAGTAATATATGTCTTGAATAAATAACTTATCTCTTGGTGGCCATTAATTGTTCATTCCTTTGCTAATTGGAGTAGCAGCACAATTGAGTGTGTTAAAATCCAAGATAAAAACAAATGTTATTATAACAGAACATTGAATATATTTTTGGACAATATTAAATTGTTTTTTAATAAAACTGATGAATTGGGAAAACATTAATTTTAAATGTTGGCTTTCTCTTGAATATTCTTAGAACTGTATGTTATTAATAATTTATTATGTCCATTACTGAAAATGTTTCTTAATGTAATAGTGTTGCTAAGTGAAGCTACAGAATGAGAGTGGTGAAAAACATAATAAGTAAGTATAGGTTTGAAAATGTGACTTTAACTTATCTGTCCATTAATGTTCTGGTATGTCTATATATCGTGAATGAACTTTGATGAAGGTTCAAGAAATATTTAAGAGGCTGAAACCTATGCTTTATGTTTTAAATAATTAAGAGTTTTGAATCTGGTTATGTTTGCCTACTTATTACTTAATTAATATATTTTTTTAACTTTAATAGAGCACAGTTAAAAAAGAGTATGAAATAAAAAGGGTCAGATGTTGCATGATATTTGAACATTAATAATAGTTCATTATTGCTGTGAACTTAAAAAACTGAAAGTATGTATCTAATTAGTTTTATTTTGATGATGGTTGTGTATTTTGTTGTTGCTATCAAGATACAGATAATGAATTTGAAGTAATAAATAACAGTAATGACTAATAATAACAGTAAATATTTTTCAATAAAATCTAGTAAAATGAAAGATTAAAGATCGAATGAACTCTTTTACATTTTCTTAATAATATATTTTACAATCTCAGGAGTTTGTGTTGTAGAAATTTTAACTAATAAAAATGGTTTAAAAGATAATTTATGAACTTTTTATTGTGAAAGAAGTACTTTACATTAACAAAATGAAATTCTCAGCAAAATATTGGACACTAGAGTTTGGACAATTTTTACAAACTAGGCTCATAAAATTTCAGATTTGATTCATCCAGATTGAATTTACCATTAACGTAATAAATTACAACGTAATAATATTTATTAGAATCTTAAAAATAGCATGTGCTTCATTATATTTTGGTAATAACACCAAAATAATCTTATAATATATAAATAAAAAAATGAAAATATCCATTGAATTTTAGTAGTTGTGATGAAAATGATATTTTTCTAAAGTGTAGACACTTTTTCTTCTTATCTCTTTGAACACCTGTTCAAACAAACTAATCAGGCTTTTAGATTTGCACAATTTTATTGTAAGTAAATGTATTTATTGCAGGTATGTAATGGTAAGTACCAGTATCACTTAGTTCAATTTGAAAATATGGAGCTGCTTTTTATAATATCAGTACTGGATTGGTGAAATATATGGGAAATTATGCAGGCAAAACACTGCCGTATCTTGTACTCAAGTTGTTTGGTGCAATATATGTTCAATGATAATAATTTACAGTGCTTTAATCAGTTTCTGTAAACAGATGTGAACGTACAATATTGATAAGCAAACAAATGGTCAAGGGAGTAATGTTAAGATAGCGATTATTTGTTTTGCTATATTTCCAAATATATATTTGTAACTGGTCAAATATATCAATTATTGACCTGCAACAGCTGTAATTCAATTGGATTAGTACAGGTTTTCAATGTGCAATGTTCATTTGGATAAATTTATGTTTTATTTTGTTCATATTCTGAAAACCATTCGAAGATGTTATTATTGTTGAATGTGGATATATATATATATATATATATATATATATATATATATATATAAAATGAAAGATACATATACCTGGAAAACCTGTTGATTAGGAAATTAAATTAAATGCAATTAATACATGCCAAAAAGTAGTAGAAAATTCTGTGATATGTGAATTTAGAAGATGGAGGCCAAAAGGATGAAATCCACAATTAAATTTCATTGGGTAAATGTTATTAATCACTGTCATTACAGTTTAATTGACCTTTGGAATTCAATTTTATTTGTTTTCTACAAGCTTAACAGAGCCAATTGGGCTAAGAAATGTGCTAAAAAGATATTTTTCTGTCAATGTCTAATCTTTTGGTAACACTCTTCCAAGTTGTATTATTAAGAATAATATCATTTATTTAAATCAGCAATGAAATATTCTGAAACACTTTTAGACAAATTATGTAATCCTGTAAGTTTTAAAACTTCATGTCTATTTTTACAAAACAAAGACAGCGTATACAGAGAGTAAGGAAGTTAAATGATTCATGAAAGGAGAGCAGGGACATAAGTCTTTTTAACATTAACCAGCTGTTATGATGGAAAAACTGGGATTTTCCTTCATATCTTGAGTGGGCACTTCCTTTTTGTCATTAACTTTCAAGTATATTAATAAATAAGAGCCCAAACTAAAACGCTGATATAAAGTAACAACTCTGCAAAAAATATGTTGGAGGTCATGTTTTATTTGTTATATGAGGAACTTTGAGAACATTTTAACATATGGACTATTGAAATGTCATTTTTAGACTTAAAATATTATTCAATGAAATATTATAATGCTGGCAGAAGGAGAAAGTTTTGTGTGAAGTAATTTTTTCTGTTTTATCTATTTAAATTTCCTCATATAATTCAACGAGCCCCATCACCGACTCATGTAGTACAAGATACTCTCAATAGATAGCGTACAATGTACCGTTTGCTCTCATGGCTAGGTACCAGCAAACTTAAACAAATATAAATTGATTTTTTTATAGTGGTATTATGTGTTACAGTACAACAGTATCGGGTTGTGAAATTCAATTAATTACTTATTAAAATCCTAAAATTAAATCAATTCTTTTTCTTCAATTTTTTGGTGGAATGTCATTCATTAATAATTCTATTAAGCAAGTTCCTCCTAATACCCCCCACAAATATTTTTCTCTTTTGTAGTTTCTGTAATATTATGTTGTCTCTTTAAATAGATAGTGCACATTGCAATTTTTCATTTTGAAATATATTCAGTTCTTTGAAATTTTTCTCTATTAAATACAGAAAGAAATGTCTTGCCATTTGTGTTACATAAATGCAAATTTGCAAATACTTTATTTTCTTTAAATCTACATAGGCTACCATTAACATAAACAGTTGTGTATGTTGTAAATGTTGGTTAATGCATGCACACTGGCCCAAGGACTACAGTTATACACAGATATTAGGACATATTTTACTTAGAATATTTTTTTTTTGGTATAATAATTGGGAAAGTTGCAATATTAAAAACCTGAGCACATGCTTTAAATTCACTCCTATCATTTGTGCAATCACTCACACACTCTGTCCACCACTTGGGTTCCCTCTACTGTACACAATGCTTATCTGTTTACACCCATGCATAGTTCTACAGGGAATTAAATCAACAAGTTTTAAATCAGTTTTTCTCCAGTGATTCAGTTAAGAACTTAACACTTTTTAATCAAACAGGTGTAGTGGTTAAATAGTAAAACTAATATAACTATGTTAGTGTACTAGGGTATTATTTGTTTAATTCATATTTATAATTTTATCTACTTCTCAGTGTTTAATTTAATTCTAGTAATTTAAAATTGTGAACAGAAACTATTCCTTCGGATGATATTTTTGCCATGCCATTATTGCAAATTGACCTAATTTTTTACTGTTTATTTGAGCATGAAATTTTAGTCTGAATTTTGTAAGTAAGCGAACATTGAGGTTCGAATTCGCATCCATCAGCTTATTGGAACAGTTTCCGCTTTGCTCCATGCTCAGTAGTATACAGTATATATAGCACTCGTAGGCACCTCTGATAGAACAGACCACGCTTAAGCCAGTCGGTGACCGGCATGCGTTGGTACATCACTAATCTATTGGGGGCCGCTACTGACGATGGCGAGAAGCCGAAACCGGACTAGCGTAAGAACAAAGCAGCGAGTGGGAGCCATGAGTTGACACGAATGGAGGTACCGCCAAAGGTACGGATGCGTTTCCACGACCTTTTTATCACTTCGTATCAACTGTCGGGTATCTTCCGTGTAAATTGAGGGACTCTATCCCGGAATTGGATCGGACGGAAATTTACTTCTCCCCTTTCTTTTTTTTTTGTTTTGTACGGGAGAAGCTATAAATTAAAGGCCGATGCCGGCTTCCCGTTTGTCCTCAATCGATTAACGATTAAGAAGTTTTTCGAGTAGAAGTTCGGCCAGTGAGGCCCGAGGGATGAATGGGGGAGGGGCGGCGCTTTCCCTCCCCCCAACTCTTCTGGCCGATTTTCTTTTATACGCAAAAGTCGTACCGAAGAATGCAAAACGTTGGAGCGCTTCGGCTCAGGAGGAAGACCTCGGATTAACTGCTGAGAGAGTGGAGTAAAAGAACATAGATAGGCGGAAAAAAATTCTAGGGAAAGGGACCCCTTCCGTCCCAAGTCCTCCCCTCGACACTGGTGCTGAGAAGTTTCACCATTCTGTACATCTACCGGATAAAATACCACCCCCTCCCGCTTAGCCAGGCAAGAAACTTCCGAATTTAGAATATCGGAAAACGATCGAGTTTTTAATTGGAGCCGCCCTGAAGGGCGTAATTGCGGTTTTATCTATGGGGCTATAGGATTCATCTCAATTCAATTCGGATCCAAGCGGGACGATCGGATTATGCCCACGTCGGTTATACTGAAACGGACTGAAATAGTTCTTTTGAATTTATTACAAACGTGAGAAGAAACGGGAGGGGAGTCGTCTCTTCTGCCGGGTAAGTCTGTTAGTATACCGTAGATTTCGTGTGTTTCTGCCTCCTCTCGCTGGTTTGGTTTTTGCTAGACCGGTATCGGCTGCTCGCCATCGTCAGTAGCGGTGCTAGTTAGTCACTTTGTCAGTTTGAATGTTTTTCGGGCATCCTCACTGCACTGTCACTGTCACTTCTACTGTGGTGGTTGTCTGTTTGTCGTGTGTATATATACGTGTCTTGTTATTGTGTTTTTCGGGACGTGTGCCTAAGTACACTGTCACTGTCACTTCTACTTAGCGGGGCGAATAGAGCTTCACTTTGGGAATTTATTTTATAAATTCTGCAGTGTCCTTCAGAATTAACGTTACATATAAAATATTGTTCAAATAGGGGGCCTTATTTAGTTAAGTGAATTCCCGTGCCACCCTCAGTGGGGCGCCAGCGTCGCGGTTCTCGTGCACCAAACGAACTTTAGTTAAGTGCATTCCCGCGCCACCCTCAGTGGGGCGCTAGCGTCGCGGTGCTCGTGCACCAAACGAACTTTAGTTAAGTGCATTCCCGCGCCACCCTCAGGGGGCGCCAGCGTCGCGGTGCTCGTGCACCAAACGAACTTTAGTTAAGTGCATTCCCGCGCCACCCTCAGTGGGGCGCTAGCGTCGCGGTGCTCGTGCACCAAACGAACTTTAGTTAAGTGCATTCCCGCGCCACCCTCAGTGGGGCGCTAGCGTCGCGGTGCTCGTGCACCAAACGAACTTTAGTTAAGTGCATTCCCGCGCCACCCTCAGTGGGGCGCTAGCGTCGCGGTGCTCGTGCACCAAACGAACTTTAGTTAAGTACATTCCCGCGCCACCCTCAGGGGGCGCCAGCGTCGCGGTGCTCGTGCACCAAACGAACTTTAGTTAAGTGCATTCCCGCGCTACCCTCAGTGGGGCGCTAGCGTCGCGGTGCTCTTGCACTAAAACGAACTTTAGTTGAGTGCATCCCCGACACAAACAACCCAAAACAACAAAATTAAAAACAATAAAACTATAAGATCGGCTCTGACACAAAACAACCCTCTTAAATAGTTGTCTCACTGTTGTAAGCAAAATAGTTATGAACCGGTCTTCTGTAAGGCCGGTTTCGGTTTCTGGGCTGGTGTCTGAACTAGTGGCCCGTGCCTTATTTAATAACCCAATTCATGTTTCCACACGGCCGTTAATTGTGCGGCGGCGCTCACTGGACAATATGTTCGTATGATCATGGAGGCTTTCTCTCTATCTCGAGGGTGTATCCCCACCTTATATAGGATGTTTCATGCTTGGGTTGGCGGCTGATTATCTAATGGAAGTTTTGTCCCTAGTCGGCCCGAATAGACATAGAAGCCGGTGCGCCGACCTTACATCGTTTCATTTTATGGATGGAGCCTCATGTGGTAGAGAGAGAGAGAGAGAGAGTAGTGGGGCGGAGAATTGTGGTCACCGGCTTATAACAAGCCGCTAATCTACGATCGGTCACCTCCTTGGCCTCCTTTGACCTCAGCCAAGGATCGTTCGTAGTTTTGAAAACCCATTGGGCTCAGAAATTTGTAAAATCGTTCCGGCATTATTGAGAACGTCGTCCACATCGGTCCACAAGGCCCGTTATGCTCGGTCTACGAAGGAAAGGTAAGTCGAAAAATATCGGCGCGTAAAATTTTATTTTTTTCGAAATTTTCGTAAGGCCAATGCAACAACCATCGTTATTGTCAAAGCGATAAACAATTTCGTCAAATTATTTTTGTGAAACACAAATTTTTGTGTTACACTGTGCTATAGGCAGTACACTGTCGCTTATCAAGAAGTGGTTATCTTCTTGTGGTTCGAAGATTCTCTATATTATTCGAATAAACTGTTATTTTATTATTACTATCGTTTGTTGGCATGCAGAAGGTTTGAGAATTACTTATTTCAGCCAAGTCCGGGGTTGTTTTATTCGCTCCATTTGTTTTTATGCACAATAGTTGGTTGAAACCGTCGATTCTCGATTTTAACCATTACCCACAAAATACGGGGAGTGGGCCAACTTGGGCGGCTCGTTGGGGCCGAAATTCCAAAAAGGGGAATTTGGCATTTGAGGCGTGGATTCTAGAGGAGGACAGGTGCCAATAAAGGTGTGGGGGATAGCTCTTAATCTGCACTATTTTATCGCCTGGCATGCATAATGAACGAGTCAAGATTGTACCCTTCCACTATGAATTAATTATAATTTCCAGTTAGGAGGGGCGAGGGCGGTATTGCACCCCCGGGCACGCCAACCCGGCTCAACTTTATTATTGCCAACGTTGATTTTCAATTTTCAGCCATTTAACAACGCTGCTGCGGTGTTTCGCGTAAATCGTGCTTTTCGCTGCGCGGCGCCTTCCGCTTTTTTACCGTCCTGTCTGCACTGTCACTGATAATAAAGTTCCTGTACAGTGCACGATCGAAATCGGTAATCAAATTATTACCCGAAGTATTTTTTTTTCTCATTTATTGTTACAGTCACGACTACAATTTTTTTTATATTGTATCTAGTGACACTGCTCTCACTTGACACTCCCTCACTGAACTCTCGAAGGAGAAGCCACCCAATGATGGTACTCCCGCTCCTGCCCTTACTCAGGTTGTAAGGAAATCGCGTGGCCATTTCCGCTTTAGGCGACGCACGGGATTTTCGGGAAGGTGAAGCGAGGAAAGTAGTTGAATTAAGGGATTGGAATGAAGGGATAGTTTGGAATGGAAGGGGGAATGTGATGCTAAGTAAGGATCTGAGTTTGTAGAGTGTACAGCTTTGTCGTCTGCATAGGAAGCGAGGGAGGTATCGGGATGTTGAGGGATATCGGCAGTGTACACAGAATAAAGGGAGGGTCCGAGAACGCTACCTTGTGGAACACCTGCAAATATAGGAAAGGAATCAGATAAGAAAGCGCCTTGAGAGACTCGAAAGTGTCTGTTCCTCAAGTAGGAATTAAGGATTAGGTAGTAAGTGGGAGGAAGGATTCTTTTGAGTTTCACCAACAGTCCACAGTGCCAGACCCTGTCAAAAGCTTGCGCTTCATCGAGAAATGCTGCAGAAACATATTGCTTTCTCTCAAGAGCGGAGGCGATGGTGTCCACAACGCGATTACACTGATGAATAGTGGAATGTTCCGCTCTGAACCCAAACTCATGCTCTAGTAGCCCCGAGGTATTACGATCGATTTGCCCAGCAACGAAGGTATGAGTTGCCGTTAGAAATGCGCTCGTACTCCAGTCTCTATTAATCGTGCAGATACCGCCTATTTTCTTTTGGTTCATTCCGAAATGGTGTGATTACGCAATTCTAATATTGGGTTTGCGATTGTAAGTAATCTGGATTAAAAATATCGACCGCGGGAGACAGGATGCCACACCGTATTCAACCCGACCGGTCGAGACCGCAAGAATGTTGCTAGGTACTCCAAACCCTCTCCCTTCTCTTATTAGGTATCATGATTCAATAGAATGATTAAATAATTTAACGGAACTCAAACGGTACGATTCTCTCGAGGAATCGAAGTGGAGTTCGTTGAAATTAATTACTGCCGGACAGGCTAATATACTTAGCTCGGTGTAGACATGATACCACCGACGACGGGGGACCGCCATAGCATGGACATATATTTAATAGTTTGGAATACCTGTTATGTGGTCTGCGAGGGTTTAGCAACTGACCAATCCAGCGAGAGAAGACGAAAGATCGAGAAAACTACCGTATGTAATCAGTATAATTGAGTACATAGTGTATCTGTGTACATTCGATGCGGTAGTCATAACCTACATTTTATATTGAAAACTGCGCGTAAGAACCGCGCCGATTACGTTTCGAATCCCGATGCGGGTTGGATTATCCTTCAGTTGGAAATTTCAGCAGATTAAACAAGAGGAAGAGCCGGGGGGGGGTTGCTATCAACGCTGTTCATCTTTTATAAATTCGCCGGTGGATGGAAGAGTTCGTTAGGCAGGCACCGATACAAATTAAATTACCGCCTTGCCGGCGAGATTGTATTAAAGTTTAAACGCCGTTTCTCGGCTTAGGCCCGGGTCCCTGTCCGCGGGCCCGCCTATCGCGTAAAATTGCTCCGACGTTTTGCGATGAAAGTGACGCTCGGGATGGACAGCCGGGGCGACGACACAACGCCCTTTTAATGACGGTTAAAATTGGGCGGAGGGGCCAGAAAAAGGAAATTTTTCCCCTTCATCGTCAGTAGCATTGAAATTCGGTATTAACATTCGTCAGTAACACGGTCCAATGCATACCGAACATATAACGGCCTGCGGCAGATTTCGAATGGTGAAGCGATAACAGATATGATTATTATTGTTGATGATTATGTTATTGTTGTTTCCTCCAACCCCCACGCCCTCGCTATTCAATAACCCTAATAATAATAATGCACTAATAACGCTCTGATAATGCCTTGGGCCGTGAACTCGAGGGGTGTGGGAGGGATTAGTTATCGGGGCATTGTTATTATTCTTGTATTAAGTAAATTATTATCGTCCGCTATAACAGAATAGAGAATAATCGACATCGCGGATCCATTCTTATAATAACTGTAAAAAATTCCACTACGTCTTATCCTGTTCTGCACCTGTGTGGAATCCTATCCATATATTTTGTCCCAGAGACTAGGTGATACGGAAAATGTATTTAAACCTATTGCATATTTCTTACATAAAAAATGAGGATCAGCAACTGTAATATTTGTCATCAGATTTTTTCTCTCGGATCTTTTGGTTCGTCGAACCTTTCTTCTTTCATTTTTTCTAATTCAAAGTTCTTTTTATAAATACGGTTTATAAATACAATTTTTTTTAAACATCGCTGCAAACCCGTTTCTGAAAATAGTATAATAGTAGGAGGAAAAAAAAACAAATTATTATCCGTTCGTTTGAGGAAAGAAAATGTAAATCGGTGGCTGTTTTTTCAATGACCTATCAGGCGCTTTTTCAGGCGAAACAAAAAATCGAGTTGATTTCTTAAACGCGATAAAATAGTGTAAACGTTTTGTCGACAATATTTTATATCTATTTCGTTTTTGAAAATCTAAATAAAAGATCCGATATTTTTAATCGGAGTTCAGCTCAGATGGGACGGCACCGCGGTCGATTCACAAACGTATAAAATCCGATAAATAAAAGGATACAGAATAATATCATCCTTGCCATCTTCCGTCCCCCAATTTCTCATTCGATTGAATGTTAGACAGAGTTCGACGTCTCGCCATCGGGAGCTCAATAAATCAATCGTCCGGCCGGTAGATCAATCATGCCGCCGGTGAGGGGGGGCGTGCTCCCTCCACTATCACTGCAACGTCGTCTATTTATTCAATAAGAATAAATAGATTTATTAGGCTTGTATTCGTTTCTATCCCCAATCGTTCACGAAGGAGATTACTTATTTTTTCGGTTGTGCGTTGGATTCGGGTTTGCGAAAGCCCGGCCCCGGATTGGGATACAATTATTCGGACGCTCTTGAATGCAATAGATAGTGTAAAGAGGCGGAGATAGCGGGAGGCGGGTAATTGTGACGAATTGTGACAGAGATGAGGGGCGGGGCGAGGCGGGAACAGATAAAAGTGATAAGTGTGGAGAGGTTGAAGTCATCGGCAAGTTTATTGCAGGCACTCCCTTCTGATAAAGTCATTAACACGCGAGCCTAATACTAATGGGACGATTTCTATTTAACCGCCGCTCCGGAATTCATTAGTTCATACTTTGAATATACCAGGGCCACGTTTTGCTGTTTTATCCGAATTCTTAGGTATTTAACTGTCGGTGCTATATTTATGCCGGAAAAAAGAATCGGTGAAACAAGAAATCTCCCTTTTCTCCATTCAACATTCGGAGAATATTATCCGTTAATAAAATACCTACTAAATTATTACTACATTTTTTCTTCCCTAAATGAATACCAAAAAATGTATCAAACAATTATCATTCTATTTTTGGTAGCTAACAGCAATATTTGGAGAGTAGCTTTTTGGGTACCTAGGTCTTCCGTCCAGCTTTAGACTAACGATGGGATGGGGGTGGGGTCGGGTTTAAAACACGGGAAGTTGTCGGCATTTATATTTTTCGCCAGTCTACAACTGTTCAGACTATCGGTATCCCAGCGTGTACCGCTTCCTCGATGCCGCACTCGTTCTTGCCCCTGAGTATCTTGAAGACTCCGTTATCGCCCCAGTCGGTATTCCACGTGTTGGCCACCAGCCAGTAGGGCGTTATACCTTCGCTGCCCCAACCGATTATGCGGATCGAGTGGGCCCCGATCTCCTTACCGGCGACATGCCTGTACACACCTGAAGAAAGCAAGCGGACATTTTACAGATATAAAATTACAGTTCTCGACACAATTTATTTGACTTTCAATGTCTTCCAGAATGTTTTTTACTCCATCAGCACATTTCATCTGAACCGCTTTTAAAATGACTGATAGAATTTATCGGAAAACAATTCAGGGTTTTAACGAACAACCCTCCATCGACCATCGATTGTCAAGAGTGGATTCAATCAATATTCATGAAAATTTGTATGGAGGTAACTCGACATTTTTCCGAGTTTAAAATACTGCTTAAGTCGCTGCATTAACCGAGTCTCAGAAAACACAAAAAAAATGCAAGTCGGGAATTGTGGTCTGGGACATAATTTAATACACATCTTTATTTAACGCGATATCGATACGCGCAAGAAAAAAAGCTAGGGCGGGTGGTGTGCGTTTAATTTCTTAGGGCCCGCAGTGTAAACTCCGCCTAGTGCTTTGTTAAACAAAAGGGGGGAACAAATAGAATCTTCTGAAATGTTTGCCCAGAGATTACAGTGCACCTGGAATTTAAACTTTGTCTCCTGGCTTGCAATTCCGCGAACTGCATTTCTTATTTTAAAGGGGAATTATAAAACGGTCGGATGAATTGTTGAGCGGGCGGCTCGTATTATAATGTTTTCTGCCATGGCGAGCAGTATGACTTTGACCTACTTTCCGCGTAAATAATATCTCGAGCTATCCCACTGGAGATGTTACGTTTTTGCAATTTCACGATTGTATTACCTGACTTGTAGTGCGGGAAATCTTCGTAGACGATCATTCCGGCTTGTACGGGGCCGTGGGACATGATTTCCTTCATTATTTCAGTGGGGTCCGACATCACTTTGTACGTTTTAGAAGCTGAAAGGATTGACATTATATATATACATGTTTTATGTTTCGTACAGGATTACGCATTACTTAACAAAAAGTAATGTTTTAATTATAACTGTATATGTACGACATTAAAGCCAGCAGGCAGGATCATACCATGAGGCCGTTGTCCTCGGGAAACCGTTTCTTTATAATTGAATTATTATAACAATAATCACTATTGCTGTTTGCTCTCGTCGATTTGGTCCGGTACTAGATAGGCAAGTGACACTTGGAAGTGATATTTGCATTATAAAATAAATGAAAACAAACCTAATCCTAAATGCTTTTTATTATTAGTAAAGCGTTGAGGGATTTCTGAATTATTATTTTTCAATAGGGCTATTTTCATTAGGAGGCCGCGGAAATAACTCATTATTAAGAGCGGCTGAGGTAAAATATTAGGCACGAATTTTCGCGGTATTCTCACGTCGTTTCGGCCGAACTGAAGGTTTTGCGGTTTGGCGGTCGAGAGCGGTGGCCGGGGCTAACTTTCCTGTTAGGTGGGTCTAATAAAGTTTTGAGTCGGCAAGTCTTACCCTTGAAGTGGTCCTGCTCGTAGTTCCTGGCGTACTTGGGGTTTGTGCAGGACTTGGTGCACGTCGGCGTCTTCGGGGGCGGCAGACTGTAGCAGTCAACCCTCTTGCCGGGGATGTGGTGGTGTTGGCAGGGCTCCAGGGTGTACGGTTGGCAGCCCTGCGCGGGCAACAACAGAATATTTGTGCATAGAACATACAGGCTCACTAATATATAAACAAGTAGACTAACGGAGCACAAACCAATCATAAAACTGATTCTGCCAAAAAAAAGTTGAATAGCATCACTCTTGCCATCTTCCTCTTATTGCACTGTATCAATGCACAAGGGTTTTACAGATTTTCCCAATTTTAAGATTATTTGCCAATTATACTTTCATTTTAACGTTACCTACATAGGTAAAATTTTATCTCGAGGCAGTTTTTGTCTGTTAACTAAAAATGGGGGCACATTCAAATGCCGCAATGATAGAATTTGTCGAGATTTATGGTAACACTATTTACCATTTAATCGCGGCAATCGACTACAAATCACGGGGCGATCAATCGGTACCAATTAGCGGCCGATGATGAATCTACATTGAGGATAATTATTGTCTCCCCTTCGTATATTTCCATTTGTTAGAGCTGACAGTATCGCGGCCACTGCCGGTTTTAAATCTACCACCGGGGGATGCTCTAATAGCACGTTTGTCCTTCCGTTTACATATTTATATGGATAATTTTTAGTAATCACCATGCAGTGGCGAAATGGCTATTCCACTTTAAAACTGGATTGAGCGGAATTATAATTAAAGTCTCAGTCACGCCTTACAACCTTGCCTTCTCCAAATCGTGTGATTTATGATCCATTACTAAAATCTGAGATTAAGTAACTAAAACTAGGTTGATAATTGTTTCAGTGAGAAGTCGAAACCTGTCTAGCGTAAGGCCAAAAGAAGGAGTGGAGACGCAAGAATGATAGTCCTGGTACTGAGAGCCCTAGAGGAACATCAATGGTTCTTAAATAAAATAAACGTATTAGATAAAATAAATAAAAGTGAATATAATAATATTCTTTATCGTCGTGTCATTTTTCAGAACACTTATGGCGCAAGTACCAAAATGCAGAAAGACCCGCGAGCTCATATATGCGTTTTATCCTATTCTTGCACATTGTACGGGTGCCCTGTTGGCATTTAGAGGGCAGAAAATATTTTGTCGCCGTGATCGAATTTATACCAGAATTAATGCATATCATTCGGAAACTGTCCGCGGTATGAAATCCGGTAATTTGCCCCCGTCGGTAAAAGTAATTGTCTAGCGGCGTACACACAGATCCACTTTCAAATATTAGGTTTTCGGAAATGTAATGCCTCCGATTCATAGAGTACGCCCCATGAATTTACAACAGGGTCAGCTTCAAAAACCGAATGCGAATTTTCTGCAAGCGCCATAAATATTCAATGAGATCAATTATTCGTCCGTTGAATTCTGATAAGGTTCAATTCCCTTCCGTGTTTCAGGAAACGGCATTGCTTTCCGGCGCCCCGCTCTCCCGGCATATAATTCACGCTACTCCACTCCAAACAACAAATCGCTCACTCATTTTTCAAATCCCCATTTGAAATATCCCTTTAAAATTTAATATTTTTCAACGTATAGAAGGTTATATATGTTCCTTAGACTAATGCTGCGCTTTGACTTGTATTCGGATGAATTGTGACTGTTTGGATGACATTTTATTTTACTCTGTAATAAGAAATGACGCGACAGTCGTATGATTTCCTTTCATATTCTATATTAGATATATAGAACGTTCAATGTCACTGTCTTGTACAGTTGTGGTAATCAAGCAGTTGGAAATAAATAATTTATTTACTAACCCAGAGGAGCGCGTACCTGCCTCTTCAGTACTGTCTGACATTAGAATAATACGTATCTATAAAGGGAGAATAATTTATAAAATGGGTACCCTGTCCGATTGGTATTCTCCTCCGGTGACTATTCCGTACTTCCTGATGTAGACCCAGGCCCTGTAGTCGTCCCCTCCGTCGCATCCGTCGCCGCACATCTTGCCGCAGCAGGAGACCAGCTGGTGGGCCGAGAGCACCTCGGTGAAATTGCCCCCGCTCGCGATGCAAACTCTGTCCGAGAAAGTCGAAGCGCCGGCCACGGCCTGCACGTCGGCACGTAAAACCGACACTATCGATTAATCAAATTTCGACGCTTCATTACATCGAGAGTTGAATAAATAGCCGGACCGGTTTACTCAGGCCCCGGCACTGTTCCGGGATACCGCCGCCGCAATTAGCATTCGGCCGGCGCGTGTTTAATCGCAATTAAATTATCCTCGGACCTCAGCCCAAGCATTAACAGTCGGCCGTAGATGCCGAGCATGCTAGAGAAGAAGGAACAATCTCATAATGGAACTATTTAGAACGATCGCATATTTTAGTTAGTGTCTATAATAAGTGCCTGACATCGGTAAGATTCGTCAACAGTCCGCAAATTCCCATTTGAGTAACAGAACTTTTTTATGTCCCGCACCCCTAATAATATACAAATTACCGTGTTTTATTATTATAATACATATATATTTTAATTAATTAAGTGAAATCGTTCACTAAAAAAATTTCTAGGACCGCGCCCACTTTTGCAACCCCTGCTTTAAAGCAATAATTTATTCGAGGATATAAGTAAATGTGACCAAAAGAAATGTTTATAATCAATTTTTAATAATATACGAGAGCGCGTTTGTCCTTTCCCTTCCTGGGTGTTGTCTGCTTCGGACGTTTCGGACACCGGGGCTAACCGAGGTTCTTCCCACGGTATCGCGCGATCTCACCGGAAGTTAGCTAGTGATAAAAAAATCGTTATCTCGCGTCCCCGGCCGGGAACCCCTGCACAACGGTTCTGGTCTGTGTTTTAATATTCGACTATTCTTCAAAATAATATAATTATCTCGCCGTACCCAGCAGGATCCGCAGGCGCCCTGATCGTAGATGTGGGCTATTGTTGGGCAGTGGGGCCACTTCTTCCTGGAGTCGAAGTTGGCCGGCAGCGGGGTCCTGGTCTGGACGGCCCTCTCCTTCACCGGCAGCGTCACCTTCGGCGGTTTCCTCCCTCCCAACAGCTTCTTTATGTAGGACGATGGAGTCGCCGGATCGAAGTTCTCACCGGCCTGCAAGAGTTCATTTCGGACAGTCCTTTAATTTGCACTGTCAGTTGCCGCACACGAGACTTTGCCGAAGGGAAAGTTTAAATTCCCAACTATTTTCAACTAGAAATACTCAAACATGACCAGGAGCATTATAAATCGAGCTTAAAATCGAATAAACGAGTGGGGACAGAAATGCACGAGAGTGTCGAAATATTAACATATTACTAATTCAAATATAGTATCGCTGTCTTCATTAATCACTTCAGACGTTCGGAAAAAGTTTTAAACGGAGTAAGCTCGTTAACAGGTGGCTGGGGCACGTTCCCACCGCGAAACTTTTTATTTTTGTAAATACCAATTTTCTGTCAGTTTGTTTTAAACGAAAACAAAAACTGTCTCCTCAATACAATGAACCAATTTGAAAAAAGTATAACAAATTAGGAATAAGACACACTGTTGTACAGATAGTGTGTACAGTTGTGTTCATTATTTGCATTTATGGTACTGTACTGGCGATAATGAGGAAGCGGTAGTGCCACAGGTTTTGAGATTACAGTTCAACAAGGTCCAAGGCCGCTACTCTATTTTGTCAATCTGAAATGGAGAAACGGCACAAACAAGTACTCAGAATAGCTTCTGTATTTAGGCAGACAAGTAGAAAAACGAGTTGAGCTACTGCTGATAATTATTGGAATTGAGTACTTTTTAACTGGGTTATAAAACGTGCTACGTAATAATAATAATAAAGACTGATTAAAGTTTGGTTATTTGGTTCATGCATTACATTTTACATGCAAATACTTCAATTTATTGTCAAAAATTATGCGATTTAAATTTTTTAGAATATTTAATATATTCGTTTTTATTTTCATTTTGAAATTTTCGTTCTTTTCTCCAAACTACGTTGAGTTCCGTAGCGAAATTTTTTTCACCAAAAAATTGTTTTACCTTCACGATAAGAATAAAAGCGAAAATATATTACCGTCCATGTTGATCCTGCCGAGTTGACGGCTTCAATTATGGTTTTCGGATCGGTGCTTTGGGCAGAGTGTGGCGCGTTCAGAATTGCCACTGAAACCAAGCTAAACCACAATAAATCCATGACGAATCTGTTAGAAGAAAAAACCAACTCGACCCCAACCGACCGGAGCCAAGTACTGGAACTTGCCAATTGAATACACACGAATCTATATATATAGCGGGGGGTTCGAAATGGCAACAAAATAAAACGAGTAATTAGTTTTAACAAGGTATATTGTGTCTGATCCGGCGAAGGCAAACTCCGGTGCCGGCTGCACGCCCTTAATTATAAGCAATTAGCATTAATTATTTAGAGCAATTAAGAGCGTCGGTTCCAATCGAACGAATAATGAAATAATTTGAAATGAATTTACCGACCCCGGACGGAACTTTCATTCCTAATTCTGGGACAATATTTTATAGAGAGCGATTTTCTCTTTTCAGTGAGCAAATTAAATCCGGTGAACTTTATATTTAAGTGATTCTTGTCGGCCGCCGGAAATTACCGACTATTTCTACCTAGTTTATAGTAAGTATATATTAACTAATCGAAAGAGCGACATTATTTTTAGGGGATATTTTATTCATTAAACGCAATTACACTCTTGTATTAATCTGCTCGTTCTCGCCAATTTATATTTATTAGAATAATTAAGGGTAAATGATTAGGGGATATGAAGGCAAAACACACAGAATATAAGAAATAATATATACAAAGTCAGGACTAAAAGACGGTTTTTCAACCAAACACGAAATGTTAAAACCTTTTTTCAGAAAATTTTTGATTGCTTAATTTTACAATTACTTCTCTCCATTTGATTAATATTTTCTGATTTCTGAATAGGATGTTCCGAATGTGGATTGAGTTCTATAGTCTCCCAAAACTATCTGGGATATATTGGAGACGGATTCAAATTTTGAATGTTCACCTTCGTATTAAATGACCTGAGTAATTAGGAAATTCTCAAAATTGTTATAGAAAATGAGAAATAGAAATTTCAGCTATTTGGGAGGTAGGAGAATTTGCGATGAGCTTCCCAGAATTCAACCCCCGAGGGGTGATTAATTAAAATCCCCACAGCTTTACTTTTTCAACATTGAAATTGTTCGGAAAGCGTAGAGTTTTTTTATTGCCGCTATGATTTTATATTCGATGGTTTCGGATTTATATTTTCTCAATTAGAGGAACTCGCCGATATGGGGGTCCCAAATCAGAGGCTATACGAGTCGCAGGTCGGGGCAATTGTAGTGGACCGATTTCCCGAATTCTATTTCCCTCCCGGACGCCAGGATTGGAGTTGAAACAACCTGTAACAGTTCAATTAATGGCAGGAACAGATCCTCACACCTGGCGATTAATTGAAGCAATTCGCTTGTCGCCTCTCCAAAGCCGAGCCCCCGACCGCCCTTTACCGCCCCCGCGACATCGAATTGTTGCCCAACTCAATTGACACCCCCGCAGTATCAGTCTTCGAATCAACAGTTTCCGCCTCTTTTTTACAAAACAAATTCAACAACAGATAGCTGTTTAGTTCGAGCGGTTTTAACTTCCCCAGTGCCAACTAGTTGGCTAATACTTGACACCAAAACCCAGAATTTAGTACTAACACAGAAAGGTTTTATTTTGTGCATACCGGCCTTTTGCCTCTAACGTAGACAGGTTTCAAACATTATTTTTTTAATTTGTTCGATGCGCACAACTGTAAAAAACAATAAGCTTCTCCCCGTTTTATTTATTTTTTTGGTATATTTAAAACACGTGCCCGCTTCATTTGAGTATTTCAAACATAGATAAAAAGCACGTACGTCCTACGTACGATGGATATTCTGGATAATCAATTCCTAACACGTCCATAAAGCATTACTTATAATATTAATAGTAGCTGGTATTTTATATCCGGTGCATTCATTACTTAGTCTGCATAAATTACTGCGAAATAATGCCGACGATGGCGAGAAGCCGAAACCAGTCCACATTGAAACCAAACTTAGTAAAAAGACTAAATAAAGTAAGCGGGGCTGGTTAACAGGTGGCTTTCCCGTACCACGAGCTCTGAAACTAACAGAAACGAGGTATAAGCTCAAAATGTACTTTCCCTGCCCTGTATACAACATTGAAAATGGTAATTATACCATAATTTTTATAAGTCTCGCGAGGGTTGGAAATATCTTCACTCATGCGATTTATTATCTCCACGGGCAGAAGCAAACATTTAAACATTTATTTTTAAATCTTTCCCTTCCTTGTCTCTATTCAGATATTTCTGCAACACCTCTTTACAGGCGAAAACTGTCAGCTGAAAGAGTGAAAATAAATTTCGTTAAACATTTAATTTAAACTTATATAACTCAGTAAGTAAGTATTGTGAGCGGAGTTTGAAGAGATTTACGCTCGAGTTACGTAAATTAGCCGCGTTTGGCCTCAGCAGCTGTTACCGATAACACGCGCAGCGAAATTATCGTAAAGACAGATGACGTAATGTCTCCTCTAACTTGGTGCACATTTGCATAGCTGAGCTCTATATGGCTTGTTGAATACAATATTCCAGAATATAACACTCATCAAACTTGAGTCCACGAAATGTTTCGTTTGGCCAATCAACAATATTTCTTAGGAATGAGGTAGAAAGCCGGGTATTGTCAAAATCAGATGCAAGTGATAGAAACTAGGCAGGTATAATGGCCTAACAGCTTCATTACTGAAAAGAAAAGTGGTTAGGAATTAAGAAAAAAACTATTTTTGATGTTGAAAACTTTCACAGTGTGTCGGTAACGAAAGCTGGATCCAGTCGATTATATGGCCGGTGGAGAAGCTGAGCCCCGGGCAGCGTTTCCATGTAAACGCAATTTAAATTTAAAGCCATTGGATTCCCCGACTGGCTTAATTTAGAGCCAAACAGCCAATAAAGATTACAGCCTTAATGAAGGGATAATCGCGTTAACAAATAAATTAAATTTTGTCGCTGGACAGTATCTGTAGGTAGTTTTAAGCCTTAATTATTGCCTTTCCTTTTTGAACAATGAAACTAAGTTTACTGCCTGTTTACTTCGGGTAGTAACAAAAATTGGGTATCTTTGGCGGATGTCCGGTCGATGGTCCACGGAATCCTTAATAATTTTTCATAATAGAAACAAACTTTACATAATACATAGAAACAATTTGCTTTTAATTTTTTATAGTAATCATAGGCTCATTTTGTTCGTGTGATTTTCTGCTTCTATACCGTTTTCGTCTTTGCAAATGCTTTTTGTTCTATACAGGTGTAACATTTTAAAAGCACTTTGTCACGTGACTCGGCAGTATCGGATTCCTCTCCATTTGGCATACCGACTGAAACCCCCGTTTGTCCTCTACGGCGGAAATATCCGCGGATTTTGCTCGACGGTAACGGGCCACGCAGCTTATAACAAATAAAAAACACGCGTTTAATATAAAGGACAAAAGGAGTACCCGTTTTCGGGCGGATCAGAGGGTAGGTTCCTAGAAATTCGCTTTTTATATGTTTGCGGGCCATCAAAGAGGGTATTAACGGCGCCCACAGAACACGTGCACTTAGTCATCTCATTGTATTATATCGTATAAAAGGTTGAGAAAAAAACTAGCAGTCCTAGATTGAATATTGGAAAGCATATTTCCGTGTTATTATTCACTGTTTAAATCCTTCTTCAAGATCTTTTCTCAACTTATATACATGTAATGAAATGATTTAGCTTGACCCGATTGGCGTCTTACCTCCTCCTCGCTTAATAATCTTCGGACACCACGATGTCTGTCCTAGTATTCACCGCCGTTTGTCGCACTTATTTACGTCGGGAAAAATTACTTCGGTAGCGGTTTCGGCGGGGTCAGGGTTTGTTCGGGGGTTGGGGAGCCGTCCATGTCCCCAGGGACAGCGGGCAGGAGAGGAAGAGGGGCCCGCGGTACGTGTGGAACTGCGGCGTTCCTCTACGTGTCCCTCCACTTTTTATGTCCCCGCTCCTCCCCTGCGCGCATTTCACCCTCCGGCCGGTTCGCGTTTTGAAATTTTATAATGCAATTTGGAAAATGGCGCGGACCGAATATCATCGACACCGCTCCTGCATTATTCCTCCGCCTCCTTCGGAAACGGGCGGTTTTCAGACGGCAATTTACTTCGAGTCCCGGATTACTCGAGATTGCTCCCCCGTTCGCCGAATCCCGGCTTTGCGGCGAAATCAAATCTTCGCCCGTTATTTCTTCATTCAATTTTCAAATATCCACACAATATCTTCTGATAAACATTTAATCGTTATCAAATCTCGAGTGTACGCTGGAGTCATTGAGCTGGTGAGACAGCAGGAGACCGAATGAAATAAATAATAATTTCAGTTTGTAACCAGTGATCACTTATAAAATTTCGTCAAGGCTGTTTAGATTGACGGTTTTAATGAAATTTTAAATTTGATGGTTAGAATGACAGCTCTCGCCATCGTCGGTAAAGTACGAAAGCAAAGCGAAGCCCTGTTATGAATAGCGTGAATATTACGAGGCAACCCTCTCTAATTTATCAGACCATTATATCGTGGTGAACATATTAAAACTGTCTCTGTACAATTGCCAATAATTGAGTTGCGGAACTTATTTATTTATAAGTTGCGAATATTTCCCACTTTTAATCGCTTCCTTTAGAGATTATGTGCAAATACAGTTTGTAAAACTGGTGAAAATAAATACAGCCGTTTGTATTCCGGTTGATTATAATCCTACATTATACAAGGAGGTAATACCCAGAACTTGGGGCTCGGACCCCTATTATGAATATTCATTTATATTAATAAACTGGAGTTCGTTCGCTGGCAGGTATGTTTGTATGGTCCCCTTATAATAGAGCTGGGAAAGCGGAAACTTGAAATAACGTATAATTTTCGTATTTCATGTACACATCCGAAGTTTCGATGGCTTATTTTCAACTGTGATAATTCGTTACGTGCGCGAGGTTAAAAATAAACGCTGTCGAGTGGTTTATTATCGGTAGTACTGCTTGTGTTTGGTTTAAGTGACCATCCTGACAACGGTCGAGATAGAAGGAATTAATCGAAACCATAATCGCAAAGTCCTCAGTTTATTTCGTCGTAAACTAATTACAATTTAACGAAGGTGTCAAAAATAAACATTATTTGGCTACGTTATCGCCTCATACTTTTATATCTCTATATTAACCGTTGGAACAATTTGTTTTTAATGCTATAAAGTATAATTTTTTATACTGTTTTTATACTGCTGTAATAAATAATTTTTTTTGTAAATCTTTTTGATGTGATTTTTCACATATTCGGCCTTAAGCTAGACGGGTTTGGGCTTGAAAAATTATACTCTGATTTTAGTATGATTTTCGTTCATAGTAGTAATATTTCTACTTCTTTTTTTTAAATCATTTCTCCAGCCATTTATGGAGTATTAAATAGTGGCATCATTCCAGTTTGCGCACGATATAATTGTTAGAGTTTCCGGCCTATATTTTAGGTACTTCGGGAAGTTACTTCAACCAGTCTTCCGGGCAGGAAGGGTTGAAAAATAAAATGAATTTTGGCGAGTCCGAAGGAGTGATAGGCTAGGAGTGACCGGTGTTCACTTTTGAGTTGGCACCTTTGTGCCAACGGGCAATACTTTATGGATGGCCGGCGGGGCCGTCCCCGGGCTAATCTAATATTTGTGACCGGCTTAGAGAGTACGTGCCTCGTCTCTCTCAACATCGCCCACCCCAAACGACTCGGACCAACAATAAACGGAACACGTATATTACATCCCTTTTCTGTTCCCAGTCCCAGTTTCTTCCCTTTCCGCTGGTATTTAAATTCCATATACTTGCGAAATTCACTCGCTGTTAGACCGATATCGGCTCAACTATCGGTAAATTAGAGGCTTCGATGAAGCATTATCACTGCGACGAATTGACATATTTTTACTAAATTAAACGTATGACTGTAGGTTCGTGATGTTTCTGTCTCCTCTCGCTGGTTTGGTCTTTTGCTAGACCGGTTTCGGCTGCTCGCCATAGAAACCGGTCTAGCAAAAACCAGCGAAAGTAGACAAAAACATCACGAACCTACAGTATTCCAACCCCTCGCAGACCACAAAACAGGTATATTAAACTAAACGTATGACGTTTTTACAAACTCAAGATTTACACCCTACACATGACTGTTGAAAAATCGAAATTATTTTTTCAAAAATTTTCTCTGATTCAAACCATACTCCGTCAATAGTGCTCCCAAAGTAAGATACACTTGGCCCTATAAACGAATGTTAAGAAATCGATAATATACACGAAAAATGTAAATAATTAAAGTAATACCTAAATATATGTAAGATTTTTCAACTTTCGCTTGTAGGACAAGTGTATCTCACATTGGAACTACCGTGAACGGAAATTAAGGAAAATAACGATTCGTAACGCCGTTATGGGTTGCATCTCTTGGAACGAATTCGTTCAACGTACCCGTTCCGTGGTGTTTTTCTCTTCTGGTTCGCGATAACGGGCCCGATAAAAAATGCCGCCGAGATAAAAGTTGCAGAAATGTGCGTCACTTTTATACCGGTCGTACAATTATCAAAGTCCTTGTAGTCCCAAAATCCCCGATATGTTGACGATTTCGTTTAATTCCGCGCCTAATCCCGGTTATCTTTCGTTAGGTCTATACTGTTGTGCGAATTGCACAACGGGGGCAATTCCGTTACGCTTGCAGGTGGAAAGCCGACAAAGTCGAAACATACGATAAACAATAACAGACGTTAAACGAACCATAATTTAACAGAAACAAAGATGAAGAACATGCAAATGGCCTTTGTTTCTGGAAGAAAAGAAAGGCCTTTCTTTAATTCTTTTTATTCATTGACGAATCCTCGCATTAGAAACGAATCGAGCAATAAATGACAACAGAGACTAAACCGAAAATTTCACGCTCTAGTACTATCAAAGTACGAGAGGCCAGATAGTCTAAATGGATAAAAGGGGTCCCAGCGAAATGTGAACGGACTGGTAAACTTGTAGAGTGTCGCTTTCCAAAAAACAAATAACTCTCCTTATAGGGTCGCAATGTGAAGAAAACGTCCGTTTGATGTGCAAACAGATTGATCGGATTTGACCAGCGCATATCTGCCGATTGCCCTATCAGCGTACACTTCAGACCGCCAATATTTCATATAACTCGACCACCACCACCAATTACATCACCTCCCGATACCCTTAGTTATTGGTACAAAATAGTTTTTTCAGTTTATACGACGTTTATACAGTACACACGTTTATGTTTACAACGATATTAAAAAACATAATTATCTCCATCTGGAGGAATTAGTTGAAAAGAAATATGGGGAGATATGTGCGAAGTTATTTCTGGCTGTAGTGTGGCACATTACGAATGTTTTGATGATGACGTTTTTGGTTTATGAACGAATTTTTAAACATTTTTCGTCTACCTTCATTCACATTTTCATGAATTTTCGTGTCATTCCTATTAAATTTGTGCGTGCAATTCCGTAAGGTACAATTTCCACCACCGCCGAAGGAGTTATATACTGGGAATTCTTTTTGTGCTTTCGCAACGGCCAATGATTCCCCCACAGTGTAGAGGGATGCACCCCCCCTTCAGGCTCCGACCGAGATGCCCCTTACCGCCGACCGAGGGAACGTTCTTTATTTAAATGGGGCATAGCCCCGACTGAAAAAGGGGGCTGCTCATCTCTTCCTTGTCTCAACTAGCGTGGAAGAGGAAAAAATCTCCGCTCTTTCTTGAGGCATTAAGCGAAATTGATCTCGTAAATAAAACGGTCTTAAACACTTCGCCTTGTGTTCGGGAGGTCACTACTCACTTCCGTTTGTCACCCGTAGTTAATTCAAACCATTAATGACCATGAGTTATTCATGTGATGATTATATATATATATATATAAATGGAAAGTGAATGTCAAAATTGTACAGGGCATATTAAAATTGATGAACGCGTATATGGCACGGGGAAATTGAGAATTAAAATGTTTTGACTGTTTCACAGAAATGTACTGAAACTAAAATTCAAACGCAAAATACAGAATGGAATCTGATCAGGCAAATTTTAATTATTAAATGTTTCATATTTTAGGTGAAAGTGGTTTTTCAAAAATGATAATCAAAACTCTCGGTCCACAAAGAATTTTTGCACTATATCTAGTTTCATTTGGCGAACTTAATTTTAATTATCTACAAAAGGGGGATTCTAGTATTGGGAGTTTTATCAAACTACATTTTCCCATTATCGTACAATTTCGTTATGTGTGTCTGTTGCCCGCACTATAATGTACAAACTATGTACTTAGTTCGACTCAGAAAATGAAACTTCGATCCATGTCCGGTGTGGTTCAGATAAGACAAGCGCGCTTAGCATGCGATACACACAAAATAAATGACATATACGTATGTATAAAAGTCCCTAATATATTCTTATTAGAGGATGGATTCTTTTTAGATCTCAAATAACGGATGCTCCGATGACCCAATAACGTAGTTATTAAATTTGTATTAAAGTACATTTATAGTTAGATTTATATTAAAGCGATATCAAGTTGGGAGCCATCCATTGGCTCTGTTGTTGCTCAACTATTCTATATGCTAATGCCTACGTGCTATTCTATTTCTCTATTCCAGTTAATGGTCGGCTGAAGTCCTGGAGCAGGACAACAACAAACTATTTATTCGGTCGGTTGGAGTCATATCTTCAATTATTTGTGCAATGCTGCCATTTACCTTCGTCTGTTACCGGCGATATATATTAACAAAGTTTCTAACTGCAGTGCTAAAACTAAAACTACGAGGGGAAAGAAAAAAAGGAGGAAATACACTGGGAACAATTTATGTATTCGAATGAATAATTTACTTATACTTATCCCAGTTCTCATCTTACAGATGGAATATTCTAAAATTTATGTCTGAATACTATCAAATATTTCCTTCATTTTCCTTGATTTTTAATTAATATGTCTGGTAATAATTATATTTAACCTACATTTACCTACCTAGATTTATTAGAAAAAATGCCTAATATATAAGAAGAGTGTTTTCCCGTTACAGGTCGGGTGCAATTACCTTGATCATTAGCTAAAATTCAAACTATTGTTTGAACAGATGGCTCTAAAATTTAGCTACCGCACTGTCTTGTATCGCCAACGAATACTCCTGAATTGAAACTATATATACAAAGGTATTTTGCGCGTCCCAAATTAACAATATACATAATCTGGAGGAAAACAATTTGAAAAAGTCAAAAGGACAGGCACAACCTTTAGTTTATGCCGTTCGGATTTATGCAATTCGATCTGTCGTCACAAAAATTGGTCGAAATGAGTTTTCGCTCGCCATTGAGATAATTAGAGGACCGACAACCTGTAATCAGTCATTGAGTTCGGGTTAATTAAGACCACTTCAGGTTCAGATATCACTTTGATAATAATTGGTGGCGGTCGATAAATTTTCAAGAGAAACTCCACTGCACCAACTGATATTTGCGTATCGGCGTTCAAATTGCAGAAGTATTTTCCGATCGACTTGTCTATTATGAAGGCTCAACGGATCTCTGCCTATAATTATTTGAGTTGGATAAAATTGATCAACTAATAGACAACTTGATATTGGCCAACAATAAATACAAATAAAATAGTCTATTCGGAAGGGATCAGGGTCAGTCTGACCACGCGGAGATATCAACAGGAGGTATGCCTCCTTTATCTTTAGTTGACCTAAATAATAAAACGGTGTACTATTATTAAAAGAACAATATTAAATAATTCTTTTTAGCCCCGATTTTGCGGTGAAAACCCGTTTTTGGTCCTGATTTAGCGGTGGAAATCCGCTTTTCGACACTGGTTTTGCGGTGGAAAACAACTTTTTAGCCCTGATTATGCGGTGAAAATCCGATTTAACCCTAGTATTGCTGTGAAAATCTGCCTTTTAGACCTTGTTTTACTGTGTACATTTTACTATCTATCTAGTCCTAATTTTGGGGTAATTTTAGCTGCGGGGAACCGCGTATTAGGCCTGACTTGCGTTTAAAAAGCGCCTTTTTAACCCCTGGTTTTCAGGTGGTAAACCACTCTCTGGCACCGCCTTTTAATTGCCGACCGTTAACAGTATTTTTGCAAAAATATATTTGGCTTTAACTCAATTATTCTTTGCCAACATAATAGTTGATCAAACGTTATTTCTGGGTGTGTCGTGCCTGGCGTTCACTTGCCAGACCGTTTAGACCAGTTCGGAGTTCGGTCCCCGCTGTGAACTTTACGTCCTCTAAAATAAATGTAAGTGTAAATTCAGTCAAGTTAGGTTCAGTCTACTTTGAAGCTGAAATATCCCTTTTAAGACTAAAAGGGATAAGTCAGTCTAAGAAGAAGATCAAGGTAAGAAATCGTTACGCGTAGTTTAGTATGGGATATTATTGTATTTCTTATTACTATTATTCGTCCGTCTTCAACCCCCCTCAGAACCTTTCTACAATTATTATATATAATAATCGCACAATAAGATCAAATTATTTTTTGCGCCACAATGAGATTTTGGCGATTTATACAGTTATCTCTGTTACTTCGAGTCTGCGAAGATAGAAGGCCGTTTAATTTCCCCTATAATGAGCCATGAACTTGGGTGGCGCGGTTCAGATATAAAAATTGCAAAATCAATTTCAACCTAGAGGTGCTAGGCGTGTAAGCGATCCTGAGTTGAGGGGCTGCAGATTGTGCGAAATGCATTATGTAAACTGGCCGGAGCGCACCTCCTCCCCCACATAGCTGGACGGCGGGTATTATACCCATAAAATTCCCAGTCAATAAAAACCAGTCGCCATAACGCCTTTCCCAATACATTTCATCCGATTTAACCATTTTTTACGCCCCTTTTATTAAATGTCGCGAATACCTCTCGACCGGAGCCGTTTTAGTATTATTTCTTTCTTTTTTTTTTTTTTCGGAGCGCTACTTCCGAAAAATGTTAAACGGGCTTCCCTCCGGAGCGATGACCCGTCACGCCGATTCGGAGTGATACCTCGCGTCACGGCGGCCAGATATAAAATGTTTTACGATTCCAGGGGCTTTCGACCGGCTAAAGGTCGGCCACCGGCTCTCGCTCTAGCTCGCTGCCAGAAAACCTATCTGCCCGCACAAATATGCCGCAGTTTGTTCGGGAGATAACGTATTATATTTATTCCTTTTCAATTATTTACGCTTTACGAACATTGGCTCCAGAGCGCGATTTCATATATATCCTCTGGAATACAACAAAATTGAGGTCTGGGCTGACTTTGCGATTTTCAACAGGTAATTTATATTTGCGTTTGGAGCAATTGATATTCGTATTCCAAGTAAGTAATATTCGTTTTGGAATAAATCGCAATTTCCCTGAATTGATTTAGTAGGGATACGATGTAAAATTTCTCCAAATATGCCGGTTTTGACATACGTATTAATAATAACATACGATATTAAAAATAATCGAAGGTCGTGCTCTCGTTTGTTAACGTTTATTCGCTGTCCAGCTTACGAACTTTTACCGTGGATCTATTTCGGATGGCGTATCACTCTGAACACTTTATTGCTCTACCACCGTTAAGCACCACATTACTGTTCTACATCAGTGATTCTACGGTACCTTATTCGGGGGTTCAGCGAGTCAAAATGAAATTTCTAAAAATGCGAGCACACCGAATCTGTCACTATAATGCAAGGATAGGTGACACCCGGAGCGCGAGTTAATGCTATTACTACTTTTAATAAAGTATATATAACATCTACTTTAAATATTATTTCAAGATATGTTTTTCTAAATATTTGATAGGGTTCCCCGAAAAAGTTCATAGTTTTAAGGGTACACCGCCTACCGGACGGATATTTTCCTTTTGGTAGTCATCTTTTATTTTTCATTCGAGAATCGGCTTTGTTATTCAGAAAAGAGAGGGAGGTAGGACGAAAATTATAATTTAAATGAAAAGAGGGCGCAGGGAAGGGCAGTGGTGTAAAAGGCAGCGTTCGGTCCGGGTCCGGCCTCGGATGGATTGCACTATTTTACGAGTGCGCTATAAAAGGGGCCTTCCGGTCCTGTTCCAAGGCGCCCCGGTGTTGTTCGAATGTAGGAAAAACAGTGGAGCGCCCTCACCAGGTGCGCCTCCCTCCCACCCCCGCCCCTTGGGGTTTACCAATCGACTCTTCCGAATTTTTCATACCCAGATACACACGCCCATTAGCCCACTGATATATCGCCCCCTATAAATTATTGGTTTTTGCCCTCTTTATGGCCTCGCCGTTATACCCTATTTATTTTCGCTACATCCCTCCAGTCGTGAGGGAGAGCAGAAGGGCGCTCCACCCCCACCCAGTGTCGTCCACTTCCGTGTACAATCTCTAGTTCTCTAGTTTCTAGTGCTTTTCAAAATTTTTTTATATTGGCTACTTAACCACCACAGTAAAACTTTAAGTTGTTTGTAGAAGGGGGGCATAGGGGTAGCGAGGGTTTTCGACATCACCCAATTGTTTTTCTGTGTTCAATCTATGCGGGAGTGCGAACTGCAGCTAGCGCTATAACCAATAGAATAGTAGTGACACTATTGATTTAATAGTTTGGAATATGTGATAAGAATTAAACCCTTCTTTCACGAAACGTGAGCCCCTAATCGGTTACACTAAACTGTAATCATTCTGACCAAATTGTAATGAAAGTTGATACATAAAATTTGTACTTTGTTATTCTGTCCTATTTTTTGCGTAGTTATTAACGGCTGGAAAAATAGAAGTAGGGTTGTTTTAACGAGGGTCGATTACGACGGCGTCTCCGGGGTAAGTTATACAGGAGAATTCCGGCGCCACAAGAACTTGAGACATTATGTGCCCCTGCAATAATTGAATGACGTCACGAAGTAACTCGAATTAAGTTTCGAAACTTGGTTAATTCAATATTTCAGGCAAATGGCGGCAGGACGCAGCCGAGAAAAAAACTTCGTCCCTGTTTCGCATTAACCTTACTTTGTCTTTCTGTCAAACATACCATTTTCGAAGAAATGTTACGCTTTAAAGGACATCCGGATCGGGTTTTAAGCCGGAAATCAAATAAGGTAATATTTCGTATCCTATTTTTTTATTCTACCATTAATGAAGTGTCCAAATTGTTGAACGGGATAGAGGAAAATGGTCTACGATTATAAAAATTGTCTCTGTGTGTTCAGATCTGATAATTGACCGATTTCGGACTGATTGAATGTGCATTTATGCAACACTGCAGAAGCTGAAACAGGAGCAGTGTCGGATTTAACGCCACGGTATTGATTTGACTCTTGCGAGATATGACTTGCAACAACGTTTTAATTATCTAGAGACGATACTCCAGTGCTTTGTAGCTCTTGATAAAGGCTGAAACCGTAGGCCCTTTCGGGCCTACACACTCGAAGAAAACTAGAAGATATGACATTTTTTAATAACGTTGGTAATTTATTATCCCCATTACAAAAAACCGTTACTGCCAGTAGTTCATGATGATATTTATGAGCGCCATCAGTTTTTATAGGGAATAATTTTGTTTTTTATTGAAATATGAAAGGTAATATTTAAATTTGTATTTATACGTTAGGACAATTTTTTTTTGCTTTTCGTGCGAATAGCAGGGCATTTTTCAGTGGATGAGCCCGCTATACTGCTATTATTTCCTTTTCTTCTTTTACTGTTTTCCCTTTTGGTTATGCGCATTATGCACCGGCAGTGCAATTTGCACGGGGGTTCCGCTGCACGCTCGCCGTTTCTTTAACTCCTCTTCTCGGGGCCCAATTTATACACATCCGGCCGTGATTAGAGACAGACATGCATTCGGCCCTCCGCCGCGGCCACTGCTAAACAACCGGAGAGTTTCGATTTGAATTTCCCAGAAAGGAAATTTTCTTAACCCCCCCCTTTTTTTGTTCCATGGCCAAGCGCCATCCCACCTAACAGCGTATTTTCTTCACAGAGGGTTCTGCTAATTTAATGATCCCTGCTCGCTTCGGAAAACTGTCGTTTGTTCCAATTGCTACAATTTTATATTCAGAGACGCCGGCGGTTGTATTGAAAGTGCATAATATCCACAAAAGGAGTTCCTTGAAAGTCAACAGACACTTCTCTGGAATACAGTTGGCCAAACGTCTGCGGTTGTAAAAACTATTAATTTTAAAATGAAATTTGTTTATTCGACTCAGAAATCTTATGAATAATAGTAGTTCGCTGAAATTTGAGTAATTTCAACACTTAAACGCGGGAATGCTAACAATACTATGAAACGAATGAGTGGAGAAACATCACAAACTGAATGTTCAACTCACAGACCTTCGTAAATACATTAATCCTGTGGCTTCAAAATATTCAGAAACGCTGATGAAATTAGTACCGAACAACGAGTCTAAGTGTTACAGCGCTAATGACGGTATGCGACAGGTCGTAATTTGTGCCTCAAAACACAAATATCTTTTAGTTCTAATACTTATGTACATATATGTAGTAAAGCCCGTGGGGAGGAATGAATGTAAAAATCGTTTACGATTTGTATAGCTAAGAACTTAGTGGGTGCCGATATGAAAAAGTACGTTCTTTCTCGAATATTGAAAAAGGGAGAGAGATAAGGGAGCCACCGATGATATATGGAAGGCGAGCCCAGTTGCAAAACTATTTGATTCTGTTTCCGACACGTGATACCGGAGATTTCACCGGCGGGAGGGAAGGAGAAATGGCGGCGTGTCTGTAAATTAATGAGGGTTAGGTGCCCCCAAGGGCTAATATCTGGCGGGCTCGACCCCAAGTTTTAAATTGCATTTCCTTGTTGACGATGCCGCCCCTGTCGTCATACAGTTGCCGAAGCCCGCGGGGAGTTTATTTCTCTACACGTGAGACGGCTGTGCTCCGCCGTAACTTATTCAAGGGGCGTCTCTCCGGACGGCCGACGTTTTACCGGGACGCTGCACGGCACCGGCAAGAGAGAGAGAGAGAGAGAGAGTGAGGGAGAGAGAAAAAAGAGGACGTTATCTGGTTCAACCGCCCCCTCCCCTGTTGGCGACTTAAAATGCTCGCTTTATCCCACACAAATTTCCGCCCCAAGATCGGAATATTTTAAACCGGTCCGCGGGTATAGATTCCGAAGTAGTCGGAAATTCGAAAGTTGTTCCGACGCGCGTCACAAGTCCGAATTCTGGCCGGGACGGAAACGGAATATGAGATATTTGAACCCTCGGACGGATTCGAAGAAATTCAACTTTAAACGCTTTCAGATTTTCGCCTTTAAAAAGATTTTAGAATACTGAAACCGAGTAATAATTACAACTGGGAAGTTAATGGCGCAGAAAGCAGTTATCTTCGCTCACCTCTGCGCCACTCGCCGGCCTCCACTTCGAACGCCTTAAAACGCTGTCGTTATTATTCCGCGGAAATTTCCCTCCGAACACTTTAACCTAATCCCCGTGAATGGATTCCGAAGCAGTCGGAAAATTCGACATAATAATACCGCGCCCCGCCTAGACGATAACCGAATATTCTTCCCCCAGTACTACTATATTCGAACCCTTTGAATTTATAGTGAGCGAATTGAAAAATGAGGAAAATTGGAAAGTTCCAAACTCTTTTCGGCTTTTCGGTACGAACCCGCAATAAGAATTTTCTCTCTATTTCAAGTCGCAACTACGATTTTTAAAATTATACTTAGTGACAGATCGATGAGATGACATTATAGTGTAGTTTTGACGGAGAATCCACCCACTGATGGTCGCTCCTGCTTCAGCCCTTACGGGAGAGTGGAAAAAGCGCGTGGCCATTTCCTCTTAAGGCGGCGCTCGGGATTTTTCAAGGGAGGATGCGAGGATTTATATCGGGAAGTTGAAAATTAGTGGGGTTAGGTTTTAAAATACGGTTGTAAATTAATAATTTATTTGTGAGATATAATCGTACGTTTGAGTCTTGAATACGGGTCCCATGAGTTAAAATTCCCCATAAGAAATAATGTAACCCAATAATAGTGCCCAATATAAAAAAATGTTTAAGTACCCATTTCAAAATATCGTATTGCTAAATAATTATAAAAACATCATCTGGAATCCACTAGTTCAGGGTAGCGATTCATCAACACCACTCGGTGCATATTTGTCGAAGTTTTCTTTTATTATACCTCCATTATGTAGAATAATGAATTGAAAGTAAAATCTTCCGGATTACTAAAAAAAATTGGTTACCGAATTAGACCGCAATTACTCAACCACTAAATGTACGGAAATAACCACTTTAATCGATCGCCCTGGCTATTTGTCTTCTGACGCGTTTGGATCCGCGCCAGACCGGCTTCGGCTTTTCCCCGCCTCGCTGACGAACAGAGAGAACCCAATAAATAATTAGAGTATGGAAATTAATGGAGTAGAAGCCGGTAATCTCGTCGCTGTTAACCGGCCCAAGGGAAAAATTCAAAATTTAATACATTAAGAGGGTTTGAAATTGGACAGAAGTTCTGTCAGGGGCTCGAAAAGACGGAAAACTCGATCGATTCTTTTTAAAATATAAATTGGGTAATAAGGGGTAATATAATGAAGGGAATGGAAGTTGAACATTATACATTATTAATTAATCAATTTTATGGAATAGTTAAAAAAACTAGGCGTTGAAGTATTTTAAGATATAAGTATGAAAAATTCCAATTCGATATCTGAAAACAACTTGAAAAAACAACTATTTACGTCCCAACCATTAGTCACGTCCGGCAGAGATTAGATAGCGACATATTATCCTTTACGGCAATTTAGCCCGGAGCTGTTTCGATTTGACAATTTCAAGAAATTTTTTTTTTAAACTGCGGATAATTCTGCTTAGTATGGTACTAAGGACGGATGAAGTAGCTCTATTTATAACTATATCAAATTGATAATATCGATCGATGAGTTTTACAATGTCTTCTCTGCAAGCTACCCGGTCTTGAGACTCGTGTTCGCTGAAGTTAGAAACAATCGCTCGTATAATTGAGGCACTTATCCCTGACACGGGGGAGCACTCATCCCAGACCTAGATAATACACTTCAAATTGTGCTTGTTGATTATTTGATGAGAATTCTACAACAGATACAGGACTATATTCTACAACTATCGGTGATTCTTCGTATACGATTCGTAATTAGGTTTTATTAACCTCCTCGATTTTAGATTTGTAGTTATTTCGAAATTCATCAATTTATTATTTATTTACATTTAGATTCATGCGGTCGCGTTTTAAATTGAATATCCGACGAATTAACAGGGCTATTTCTCTAAACGCTTTTTGTAAATATTCGGAGAGCTATTCGAATAACTGTTGTATCGACAGTATTCGTTGTGGAGGCCGCCTCAGAATGGGCAATCTAGGAGTGGACGTAGACCGAGGGGTAGTGGGAGGGATAGGGGATCCCGATGCATATTCAAATCGTCCCAATACAAACTGACGGCGCGGGGGCTGTGCGGGGAGGCCAACTGTGTGTTTTTGCGATTCTCGTTTTTTATTTTATTTTCGGCCTCCTCCCAGCGGCAAGTGAAACGGAACTGCCGCCAAGTTATTTGGGGGGCGGCGGTAGCGACTCGATACCGGCGCGTTGAATATGGATCGCACCGGGTTTCGGATATAAAACCGCGGCCGGAGTCTCGAAATCACCGGGCGTATATAACGAGTGAGCCACCCGTTTTAATTCTGCCGGAGGAAACAATTTTCGAATTATATTTTTTCTTTTATTACCGGCCCTCAGCCGGCGTTCAGCATTCACGAGACGGTCTCGCGAACGTGAATATTCACTGTTTTTAATTCATTCTATCATCTGTGCACGTGAATGTTTGACTCTCGACTCAGGGCAGCGTATTCGGGTTCTTAGAAATGAATGGCCCAACTAAATTGTTACTTCGTTTTATCCTCCAGACAAATATTTGTCGAGGACACTTTTCCTCGTTTCCAAGCAACGCACCGTCTCCCTGTCCCGCCGCGTTCCTCTTATCTACTGACGGCGGGAGGAAACTAGCAGAGGGAAAAACTAACTGGCAATGCGGACGGGATACCCCATAGGACCCAATCATGGAACGGATACAGAGGATCCAAATCCTCTAGAATTTCGGTTCGTAGGACCGAACTGCTGTTGCAGGATTTTTTTTCTGTCTTTGGAAATCACCTGAGCGGGTTCAGGATACAAGAGAAAACTCGGACCCGATATTTGACATTATTATTTCAAAAATTAAACTCGTAGAGATATAAATATCGAAATGTTATTTTTTATTCAATTTAGCGAGTTATTTAAAGACTACGAAAAACAGCCCAAACCGGTCTGATTTTCGGTGAAATGTGCAATTTTGAGAATCGCCCAATCGGATCGGAGCTATACTAAATTTCTGCCCCCTGTTTCCAATATTCATTAATGCAATTGTTCCATTTCCCGGGACTGCTCTTATTATATTTGGGCGCCTCGCCCACTCGTAATAGTAGAGTGGGGGAAGCTTAGTACACTTTATCGAGAAGTAGTTACGAACGAATTCTGTTATTTGAGATCCACTCTTCGTAATCAATCGAAATTTTGCAATCGGTCGAAATTGAATTGAGTTATTTGTTTGGGGGCCCTTGCTGCTGTATAGGAGATCATGACCGTTGAGGATTCTCTGTCTTGAGCCCGGGAGACCGAATAAGAAGAGAGTTATGTTCAAAACTTTTTTTATTAAGAATCCGATTACTCCCGCTGTCCCGTTCTTGTCGCACTACTACAATTGTTTAATCGACATTTTAATTACGCCCTTTATCCCCGATATTTTTTTGCTTTCGGGAGGGAATAAAAAGCAGGAAAAAAATTGTAATCCGACGTCTGATTTGTCCTGGATTGATGGCGAAGGAGATTGTTGTTTTTGTTGTGACCGCCTTTTCTCGGGACGTCGCATTGAAGAGATTTCAGTGGGGAGAAGATCGTTCCGCAGGGGGGGCCGGATAAGCTCCGTTTACCGACCATATTTTTTTTTCTTCCCCCACCCGATTCGGATTGGACGACAAGTGGGCGTCGCCCCCGCTCCCCGACCTTTTGTGCCAAACAAATTGGAAATTCAACACGGCAAGAGTCAATTATCGGTAGGCCGGCGGGGCCGCCTAAGCCCGACCGGATGCCCTCAATAAATGTCGCTCCACCCCGGGGGGGTGCGGGGGTGGCGTCACTTCCTTTGTCCACAGTACCCGGAGGCCCCGAAATTAACTAGGATTCCACCGGTACCGCCCTTCGACTTCGTCACTCATTTATATTTAATTAAACGGACGGTTCCCTCCCCGACAGTGGACAGATTTTCCATTCGGTTGGAGAGCGATTGTAGTCGTCGAACTTTTTTTATTTCGCCTTTGCGAAAGCTATCATAAAATAAGATTTCAAATTTCAAGATCAATAATCACGAAATCTGTATGCGTTGACAACGTAATTCTTAAATTGAAACGCGACAAAATATTGAAAATTTAACTGATCACATAAAGTTAAAAACACGAGAAGTCGATGTAATAAATTATTAATGTAATAGGTTTGATGATTTGTAGCAATGTATTGTCCGATATGACACACAAAACGGTGTCTGTCTCCGCAACTCGATGGAGAATATTGCAAAAATGCAGCCGGTTTTCCGGTTGTTAGGCGTCGGTGAAATTTAAGGAGGCGCGTTTGTTTCAAATGTTATTTATTTCGCCCACTCCCCGCTAATTTAAAGTATAAATCTCTCCCGGATAATTTAAACGCGGCATGAATCCTCTTTGCTTACAAAGACGCTGCGATATTAATCCCGGCGGACCCGGCTCCGCTTTTGCGGATCTTGAAATAAATCCGCTATCATATCTGGTGCAGTGCTAATGGCCCGCCCGATGGGTGAAAGCCCCCCCCCCATCCAACTATATTTCACGAACTGAAACTAGAACCTCTATAGAAACAAGTACTACAACTCGTTTCGGTTAGATGTACGCTGGAAATTTTGCAATGCTGAATTTTATCGAGATGAGTGTTAACTATTTAACTAGCGTTCGTATTTTCAAATTCGTGATAAGCCAGTTGAACCAACGAAGTTTGACTAATATGAAAGCACCGACTTTAAGTGGATCTCGAGTCTTGTTTATTGTTTTATTTCTCTGCTATCCCCATCCGTTTTCTAATCGGCTCCACTGGTCCTCTGTGGTCCGGATAACCTTATCGAAAGGAGTCCTTCTTAGCGTGCCTCCACATTGCCGAATGCAGTTTGCGGTAGAGGCGCAGAGCGAGAAGGAGGGAGAGTGATAGTGAAACGGTGGCGGAGGGAGAGAGGGTGAGAGGGAGGGAGGGAGGGAGGGGGGTCAGAGGAGAAATGCTCAGTTTTTATTTTGGTGTGGGGAAAGTCTCGTCATTATTAAAAACTAGGAGGTCTGGGGGGGGGGTTTATACCTTCGTTTTTCCCATCTACTTCCTTCTCTTTTCTCTTCTTTAATTATGAAAACGGAGACGGGTGGGTTACTGGGAGGGCGGGAGGGGAAATGGGCGCCCCTTTTTCTGTCTCTGTCTCCCTCTGGTATTCTTCTTTTTTTCCAATTTTTTGTTTTTGTTCTTGCCTTCCTCCTCCTGCTCCTCCTCATGCCCAGGGCACAATGACGATATCGGTGCCCAGTTTTTCTAGACCAGTGAATACAAATAGACCCGTAGACAATTGGCGGGGGCAGCGGGGGGTATATCCGGAATATTATTTGAAAGTGAACGACCGCGACTACTGAATTCCGATGGGAATCAAAGTGGGTTATGGATGAAATAAATCAATTTTTGCCTGTTTAAATCCGTCCGGTGTGTTTATTATCAGGCGTAATCTGCGTGACTCAGTAGCTGTCAACATTTAAATTAATTTGTAGATTAGCGGTGGGAAGAAAGTGCGATTTATTTATCTTATCGGTTTCAGGAATAATAATCACTTGAGTTTATTTCAGTGTACAAGAGTTATTCTGAAATAACTTGTAATATTATCTTTATCATTATGGCAATTTACACTCTCACATACATATACACCCCTATATTATATTGCTTAATATTTTTATCATACCAAATTTTCTCGAGCATGTTCCTTAACGCTTTTCTTAAAAAATACGGGCATACGTATTGATCCGTTGAAATATTCTTCTCAAACATAATATCGCTTTTAGGGTAGCTGTCTGCTTAATTTATGTTTTAAAGTTGTACAGGGATGGGTTATAGTAAAATATTCTAGTGGCCTAGTTAAGTTTTTTCTTAACTGCTAATTTCTGGAACTTTGGAATAAAAAACGTAAGGCCGCAAGATGTCCTCCCCCCCTCATAAAATCGTACAGTGATGATGCCAATTAAATATCAGGATAATTCTATCACTATTATAAGTAAATTAACACGTTCTATATTTATTGCAAATAAAAAGCCGTTATAATATTATTATTTGCTTCGTTTAAATTTCTCCGAATGTCTTCCAGCACTTCCCAGCCTGCCCATCTGGGCTGTTATATTTAGCCGAGGGGTTTCCCTCTAGTCGAATTTTTAATATTTACCCTTAACTCTATGACTCAATACGAGAAGTCTGAATGGAGGACGACCAGTCATACTGAGTCAGTTCCTTAAATTAATCTGTAACGGTCAGAGGGCTTACTCATTTTTGATGAGGCAGAGAAGCTTAATAGTGTAGCTTAATTGATGATAATTCTCAGCCGCAACGGCTGAGTCAATTGGCTCTGAGACGTCCGTTCCCACGAATCCGGTTTATAGTTGTTTGTTTATGTTGACTTTTATTAGTTTTGATTATAAATTAGCGGCCTTTTTTTTTAATATCGAAAGATTTATTTTTGGAGTATTTGGTTAATTGAGCGGTCCTGAACGGTTAATTATCGGCCCCATCGGCTGCGGGAACGGGTCCGGCGAAAATCGGCCAGATTACTAATTTATCTGGTCGAGGCAGGATGAGGCGGGAGGAGGCGGGAGGAAGATGCGGGAGGAGTAGGAGAGGGACAATAAGGGCGGGTGAATGGGGCCCCCGGGGGCCCTAACCCCATTCACTGGGCCCCTCCACAACTTCTGTGCGGCCTTACCCCTACCCGCCCCCTCCCCCTTTGAATTACCGTTATAATATTTAAAACGCTCTTCCCCCGGACAGTCCGACTGACTTACGTCACCCGTGCGGCTGTACCCTGCGTACACGCACGATTTACATACGGGTTAATTTCATGCGGCCACCAACCAGTACAGGCGGTCAGAAGTCAAAACCAAATGTACATTGATTCGTTGGAAAAGAAGAGCATTTTTGTTTGATAGAATTAGAATGTATGTAATGGGACGCAATTTGTTATGCCCGCAGCACGCGCGGAAAAGAAAAGAAAACAGAAAATGAAAGGGCATTAAAAAATATTCTAGACCATTGAAATTTAAAAGTTTGCTCCGAAATGTCGCATTTATTTTTTTTACTACTGACAACTGGCAACAGGTGTTTTCTGTTGGGCCTATACAGGCCGCCCGTTTTTCTAAATATAAAGATATTTCTTTAGTCCGCGAGGGAAGTGCGCGAAAATTATAACAGAGTAGGTGCGGGAAATGTAAAGCGACTTCGTGCCATTATAAAGTTTGTATGAACGCGGGACGAAAAATATTTTCCGAGGCAGTTCCGCAGTTTTGAAACCTTTGCCGTTGGAGCCGATCCCGCACGGCCGCCTGATATACGCCGGGAGTACTCATTGTATAAAAAAAGAGATCCGTGTTGCTTCCTTTTTTTGCGAGTTGTAGCAAATATTTTATCAGATCGTGGAGGGAGGGTGATGAAAACTGAGACGCCTTAGCGGGCGCGCGGGAGGATGATGGGTGGGGGACGGCGCTGGGGCCTGAGAGGGGACGCCAGAAAAATAAATACGATTCAGCACGGCGCCCCCGGTATGTTAGACCCGCAGTACATTCCAGTATTGCGTTCGATGTCTCGCCGAGCGCCCGACCTTTTTTATTTCTCATTTTGAAATTCATATGACCCGGAGCCTTAAAATGTATTTTTCGGGTAGCTGTTATTGCACATAAATGTCACGGCGTATTTATTAGAACCTCACGTACAGGAAAATAAGTCCTTTCTTAAAATTTCTTAAAATAAACCAAAAAATTAAACACTAATCCATATCTGCCAATACTGATTGAAACTATCAAAACGTATCGTACTTACTATTTAATTTGAAATTTATTCTATATTAGTTTAAAACCTCAATTATTGTACAGTGATTATAATTTCATTTTTTAAGTATGTTTTTAGCTTCACTATAAAATTGCATTAGTATGTTAATAAATATTACATTTAAATTAAATATATTCTATTACTAATTTAATCGCAATAAAATATAGCCGGATAAACGAATTGAGGGAGGATAAAAAATACAGATAGTGTTTTAACACTTATTAAAAACGGAGTCATGTATACTTTTTGTATGGTGTAAGGTATTCGTATCTTTATCGGTGGTTTTTATTTTCCAGAAGTATCATATTTAATCGGTGCTATAGACGCTTAGATTCTTCGCATCGCCTTATTTTCGACTATCCATTTTTCGTTACGAGAGCCCCAACATTGCCCAATACACCGCGATTGTTGTCAAAGCAATAAATCAATCGTAAAATATTGAGGGCGAATTTACGGAGGCCAATAAAGTAGAAGCGGACTCACACGTGGAAGCACACAATGCGCCTTTTATTACTTGATCGGGCAATGATATCTTTCACGATACAATTCGCCGATTGATTACCGCCTCGGGGTTGGGAAAATAGAAAAATCGAGGAAAATTTTATAACCCCGCTCTATTCGGAAGGTGAAGTGTTGTTGCCGATAGCGGGGGCCGAGGGTACATTTCTTCCATCGACATATTTATGGCAATAGGGTGGTGGGGTTTCGCTCCGTGTAAAAACGACACCGGTTCATAAATCAGGTAAGCCGGAGGAGGCTTTAAAAAATTTAGCGGCCTTTAAGATCCAGCGGGGGGGTGGGCGCAATAAACTCCACCCAAGATGAACCGCCGCTACGTCCGACTTGAAACACTGCCCGATGCCCTCAGAATGGGCGAATTTCGCGAAAATTTTCTAGCCCCCGCACGGACCGATAAACTATCATTTGTTGCTGTTTTTGTTTTAATCCAGCCCAGTCCGACACCGCCCAGTTCGGAGATCGTGAATGTTTAAAACGCCGCGGAAGAAAGAATCCAATATTTGGCATATAACAAATAGTATGTGGCATTATTCGTTATCGCCATTTGCAGTCAAAACACTAGGAAATGTTGATAGTCAGTTAATAGAATGCAGCATTATAAAAGAAAATATAAATCTAATATTTCACTCGATTGTCACTAGAGTCATTATTTAGTCATTACCGAGTCCATATTTATCCAGTTAAAATTTACTCAGCCTCACTGTCAGTTCTGGGAAAATTATATTTCAAACGTCCGCCCTTGTAATAAATCGTGTGTTACATTATTATTCCAACGTTTAGTTTTGAGGAATTGCCACGAAAATAGTTGGAAAAATGGGCGCACTGGTTGCCGAAAATTTCCTTCCCCCGGGGCATAAATCGAGGGCGGGCAGCGCCGTCGTCGGCGGTACAATTAAACAAAACTTATTATTTCCTCTCGCCGAAGCGGTTAATATTCCTTCGGGTAGCGCCGCTGCCGAGACAGCGACCCCCGACCCGCCCTCCGCCCCCAACAACCCCGGCCAACCCCGACCAACAAACAAACTTGTATAAATCTTCGCCCTGAGAGGGAACAAGAGAGAAGGAGAGAGAGAGAGAGAGAGAGAGAGAGAGAGAGAGAGAGAGAGAGAGAGAGAGAGAGTGAGGGAGGGACGAACTTTTGTTCTCAAAGGAAACTTGAAACACCAGTTAATACGGTTTTATCGTTTCAAACACTACCTCCTCCTACTTATGCCGAATTTATAATGAGCTAGTGTAGAGGGCTACATCCTACCCCCCACAACCCCGCCAGATAAATACAGGATATCGCTTTTCAAAATCTAATACCGGTGTAGCCCAGATTAGTTGGCAAGTTTTAAGTTTAACGCCGAAAATAGAACGCGGCCGATTAACGTCAATAGTGCAGCGATCCTATACCCAAGGGCCTCTTCTTAATTTATCGCGTAACGTCGGCTATATTTACGGGGCTGGAAATATGATTCAAAATTTAACTTACTTTTTGGGGCGATGGGAACACACAACGTATCCACCCGCCTGTACCCTGACCTGTAGCCTTCCGAGCTACTTACATAATTAATTAAGTGCTAACGCGTGTCGGCTGTCAGTCAAGCATCCGGTCAGCACTATCACTGCGCTATTACAGATATGCGGTTTAAATCGAGACTTCGCCACTTCAATGGTTGACCGTGTCCACCGCTTGTCATTCCTGTCACATAATGGTAAGCTATTGAGTCAGATAGTAAACATATAAATATGTTAACTTGTGCCAGAGAAACCCGCTGGGATTTACCGATCGCAATATTTTTTATAATTTATACGACTAATAAAACCGAATCTGGTGATATTGTTACACCGATAGAATTAGTATAGTGCCTGTACAGAACCTGTACACAATATAATTAAACATTTTGGTGTATTTTAAGATTGAATATAATAATTTTATTTGATAATATCCGAATGATAAGTTAGAAATGACAAGAAATGTTTGTATAAGATTAAAGTATCTTATTGACAGGCGTCTGATAGGCAATGATAATCACTTGATAGTACTGATTTATTGAGCATATCACACACCAATATACCTACTGCTGATTCGTAAAAACAACAATTATTCCCCGTTGTATTACTCTGTTTTCGATGCTAATAAGGGCGAAGAAAGAGGAGACCAAATAAAAGCTGTTACGGCCAATTAACCGGACCGATACTCAAACTAACAATTTCCTGTTTCAGCTTTTACATTACCCCTCCATTTAGTATAACGATTGATTGGTATCTCACAATGCGGTTGTACAAATAATTTCCCTATTGGAAAGATAGTTTACAAATATAATAAGAATTAGTGATTTGTTGCATCTAACGAAGTCTACGTCTCAAGAACCATCCGTTTTCTTTCATTTGATTAATCAAAGCCGTATACTACTAACGATGGATATTAACCTCAGCCGATTTACATCATGATCAAATAGATGATTACAATGTACTTGATACCATATACAATGGTGATGTACTAGGTACGCGACTGTAACTGGGATTATTATTTTTAATTATTTTTAAAACAGATGTCGATACATAACCTCGCCTAATAGTTTATCAGTTGGGGCGGGTTATTAAGGTATTTACGGGATTTCATTCCATATCAGATTGTATTTTGATCTCGCAATTTATCTCAAGTATATTAAAAAAGAAATCAGCAATAGAATTATGAACTGCTAAATTAATTAGGAGATGAAAGATTTTAAGAGGTTTCGGCTAGATATCGGGCGAATGTTTAATATAAAACCGGTCCAAGGAGCTTGATAAGTTGAGCCCGGTTAATTAAGTCCATATATTCGGACCAATAGTAAATATTTCAATGAAGGCCATTAAAGCGGCGTTGTTACTAGCCGGGCCCCCATTACCATTAACGTCCTAATAGCGCGCCTTTCTCCAAGTAAGTGTGGCCTCGCCTATATAAAGCCCGTGCCCAGAAATGCCTTTAAATTGTCCCACTTTGTTCGGGATCCGAATTAAAATTGGTTTCCATAAACTATAGGACCGGGCACTTACTCTTCTTTCGGAGCCGCCCCAATTATTATTTTCCTGCCCGAGGCCAACGGTTGCATAATTCGAGCCCGTCCCTTCTAAATTAAAGCGGCCTCCTCAGCGGCCGGCTATTATTAATTGGTGCTCAACGTGTCATTAATATCGGCCCCGATATACGCCGCCGATGTCTGCTCCGGTTTCGCCACCTCCGAAAACAAGCCCTCTACTTTCGAAAACACATTACAAGGCAAGGACACTTCCTTTCAGAAACCGATACTGGCGAAAATTGTTTTCTTAAATATAAAACACGATTTATTCAATTCAAAATTCTCAATATAATGAGCTTAATATTGGTACTTAAGGACAACATGAAATAATAAACATCTTATCTTAGTTGTTAAGGGGTAAACAGAAATAAAAATTTTTTACAATTTTCACGGCAACTGGTCCTTGGAAAATATCCAAAGCCAGGTGTAAACAACAAAGGAAATAGCGACTGTACGATTCCTTAGCGTGCAGGGGCTCCTTTATTTTCCCATCACCACCACACACGTTTTTTATTATTTATCACGGAAATTTTCCTATTAATGGTATACGCTGCAGTTTAGTAAGTAGTAGGTGTAAATTGTCCGAAAAAATGACAAATAAAAAAAATCCTCGAGTAATTAACGATCCATTGAGTAATCACTGTCATTTTATTATTAGTGTAGAACAATGACATTGTACACTTACTTTCCGATAACTGATAAGTCGTTGATGTAAGAGTTAGCTCCGTTTTGTCCTAGCTGTCGACATTAAATATTAAATGACGAGTGAACAAAGCGTTTTCAGGAGGACTGCATATTGACTTTTGAAGCCTATAGGCAGTGTATTGGAGTGTCACATACCGTGATATGACCAATATACCTTTCTTCCTCGTCCCTTTTTCCCCGGGCCTCTTACCCTCTTTCAAAGTTCTGACTTTGTCACAGAAGTGTTTATCGACTCCGCCCTGTTGTCTGAAGGAAGTGGACACCTTTAGTCAGAACTTTCTGTTCGAATGTATGATCGACTGTATATAAAATTCCAGGGTTGTCGGGGGCGGATAAATTTGTTGGGGATTCAGTGGTTCGTCGGTTCATGTATAGGCCCCCAATATTTTCATAACCATTAACACCTACATTTGGTAAATATAATGGACAAAACCATATTGAAATATCTGTAGTTTCGGAGGTGCCGATGGAATAACAGTGTGCGGCTTGAGGGTAAAGCGAATTGCGTTACACCGAAAACAGGCGTAATAACTCGACTTCGGTTTGGGCTTCTTCGAATCCGGCAATTTCAAAATAATATAAATGACGCCTTCCCCCCCTGTACACTTTACGTTTATCACTTCCTATAAATTGCAGTTGACGACCGTAAAAACATTATTTTCCCGCGTTATAATTTAGAGAAAACGGGCAAAGGAAAACGCCTCTCATAAGTTGGACTGTAAAATTTTGACTGCCCCATTCGTGCGCCGTTACGGCCCCGGGCTCCCCCCCGGTTAGGAGTCCCGCGGCGACCGCCCCCGGCACCAGCCTCGACCGAGGCGGAGACTTTCTTGGAATTAATATTTATACTTAAAAGGAAGAGAAGTATAAAAATAGAAAATAAAAAAAAACAGTGCGGGATAGCACGCGTAAAAAGTGTGGGTGATTAGGGTGAGCCGGGACCGTAAAAGGTGAACAGACCGAGGGGCGGTGGAGGGGGGGGCTAATAAAAAAGGGCGTAATGGAAGGAAATGAAAGAGAGAGTGTGCAATAAAGGCGGCAAAATAGGGAGCAATGAAGAGGACTCGTTAAGGAGCGGGACCGCGGCCAACCTAATATGGGGGCGGTAGAACGACCGACCTCGCGAGTGGACAATGACATTACTCGTCGACATGAAGCTAAAAATTCGATTGAGCCAGAGATATAACGTGCTTTTATTTTTAAAATTTGGTTCGCACTAAGAACTTTGTTCGATATTACAAAAAACTAAGTAACGCAATCAGCTCTCAGGGAAAAAGCCTTCTATCCTTTATTATATTCTCTCACTTGTGATAATTGTTATTTATTATTAAATGCAAATATATTTATACGCTCGTATTTTGCTCTTTTTTTTAAAGATATTGAAGGGTTTTTGTGCGACCTCCATCACGGACGTCCAATCCAAACCGAGGGGACCATGAACTGGTTCATGGACGCGGATAACTCAAGGGTCGGGGGTTAGCTGGCTTTGCATGGAAACCAAAGCAAACTATCCCTAACGAAGTTTCGCCGCGAGAAACCAAAGGCCGAAATGAGCCCACGATGAACAGGAATAAATTAGTTATTTGAGAGTCGCCAACCAGTATTTTCAACAGCAAAATTTTCACATATGTCGGAGCAGCGGAGTTAATCACTTTTACAGCAGAGTAAAAATTAAAAACACACTGTAGCACACGAATGACGTGTTTACGTCGTGAAAACTGTTGAATGTAAATGTATATTGGTATTATCGACGCTTGGAATCGTTTAAAATTTAATTTCTAATTCACCAATTTAACGCATTTAAAATAATCCTTTCAATTCGTGCCCAACGAAGTTGTAAAATATTTCTTTTTGGAAATGTAGCATATAAAAACCATTGTACCTAATGCATTTCAATATAATTTAGAATTTCGGTACATATTGAGTACAGTGGTGCAAGCAGCGATGGATGAAGTTTCGATTATTTAAAAATAATGAATTTATTAATTATTAAAATGGATTAACGCCTGATTAAGATTGATTGAAAGTACATTAGGACGATAAAAATTCACTATAATGCAAAAAATATATCGCTCTAACATTATTCCAATAGTGGCGATTTTAAAGAATCAAAAAGTCGTTCCTTTACAGTATTCGCTTTAGTGTAGTAATAGTACTCCCCCATATGAAGTAGAACACGATTAAGTCCCTTTAAGCCGCAGACTTTGGGCTGACTGTTGGCTGAGGGGTCGGGCTCCGCATTATTTTATTGGTGTAGTCAAGGGGGACGAGGGTTCTTTGCGGGCGACCGGACGAGGGGTTTATGCCAAATTTCATTTCTCGTAGCGATGAAGAAACTTTTGAATTGCACTCCATTAAACGGCAATTCGACGCTGAATGGATGCGCAAAAGGGAGTTTTACAGCTGGGCGTTTATGTCCCCCACCGCAATTCCGGGCCTCTCCGGCGTCCCGGAATATTTTCCAAACGGATGCCGGCATAATCGTAATGGCGGGGGTGTTGGATAATTAAATGACTTCTGTTCTGAATTTAATTGGGCCCCATAATTGAGTCCCGGCCAAGTGTCGAATTGTCACCGCGACACAGCTCCGTCTCGAACCAGATTCAAGGCGAGACTTTTCTATTTCCACAATGTCCCACAATGATCAATATAACTCGTAAAATATCTGCCTAATTTAATAGGCGTACATTTTTATTTATTTAAGGTATTTGTTCGGAATAATATCACTGTTGTGATATCCCGACACAAAAAACCGGGGCTCCGGCCATAAACTATGCCCACAAACGCTCTCAGAAATTCGAGCGCTATATGGAGAAAACGTTTACTACTTTTACTGTTGCGCTATTTCGTCCCAGTTTCTGCCATTTTCATTCCGCAGTGTGCAAAATTGATTACATTCCACAATCCGCCCATCTCCAAACAGGTATTGTGGTGGGGATGTTTTATAAATTACCTTTCGGCTAGATTTTATGAAACGGGCAGTTTCCCATCTTCACCTAAATATCTTTTTAGGGGAACGTCCCCTCATTTCCTACGCCTACTATTCTCGGTCTATTTGAAAATTAGCAAAGCTCCTAGTCCTACCCGCTAATTCCTGTAAAACGGGTGTGTGCGGGTACCGCCTGATATTATTATGCGGTAGGTCCCGGGGGCCCATTACTAGGGGCGAGGACAGAGGAGGGTCGCCGGTGTTTCCAGGTAAGTGTGCTGAGGCTGGTAAAATATTTGCCCTCACTGCTCTGAGGGCCGGGGCCGGTCTACGGGCTTTCCTACTTCCGGGACCTCGAAAATTCCGTTTGTCTAACCCCCGGCGGCTCTCCAACCGACCCCCTATCTTATTCTCTCTGGGTAATCACGGCTAATAAATCTACCCGCGTGTAGTGTGTGCGCTTCGAATATTTTCCCCTTCTTCCGCGAATAAACATATTACGTCGGATTAGATTCGGCTTTTCGTTGCATTAATCTTCCCCCTGCGTAAACAACAGAGGTCGACCGGTCGCGCCGATCAAACAGAACGTTCAAATAATGGTCGGCTGCTCAAAAGGTCTCAGATGAGATCCAGGGGGAAAGCCGAAAAAACGCGGATTTCATTAGACAAATCGAATCCGTATTATAGCTGGTGTACTGCAAATAAACTCGCAATCGTTCGCGACCATTTTGAAAACGCAATTATATATATATGAACAAAATAATTATGTCGGTATTTAAAAATATACCTTAGTGACTACAGAATGGAAGTTATATATTTTGAATACAATTTTTGAAAAATCCTACCTTTCAGGCTGTTCACTATTCTACTGCTACTGGCTTCGATCTGCTTCAATTTTTCGTCGAAACTGCGGATGACCCTTAGAGCGTTAGACGTAGGGCTAGGCCGGAAGGCCGGCTAGGAGAAGGGACGCGAAATCGAATTGGTGGCCTAGAGGAGACGGTAGGAGCAAGAGAGACATAGAGAGGGAGAGAGGGCACCACATAAAAGAGGGCTTAAATAAACCCGTAAAGTCGGCCGGGGCAGGGAACTGCCCCCACCACTACTAATTAATGGGGAACTCAACTCGGTTACGAGTCCGTGTCCTCGACAGTCGGCCGGTAAAGCCCACCGGACCCTGCCGACGGCGGGGACACTCCTTCGGGGAGTCTTCTTCGGCACTAAACCCTCCGGAAACGGTACCTCCCTCATCGTTTACCCCTTTTATTTACCGACTTTTTGCCCTGCCCTCTTCCAGGTCAACGGCCTAGATGGCCGCGTTGAAATTATTACTGAAGTCAACCGTCGGCCTTTCAAAATGGACAGTTACTGACCGAACTAATTTATATTTAACTAATATCTTTTTTAGGCCTTTCGTATATTTTTCTCTCTGTGCAGTCCCCCGAAGACGGACAAACGCCACTGGCCTAGAGATCTCCTCGGACTGTAGCCCGGACACATTCAAAAATTACCATCAGTGGGTGGCTGCTTTGTCAGCGAGAGACATAATAACATTCCTAAATTGTATCTATAAAGACAAAATCGGAAAAAAAATAAAAACTGTACATTAAATGCATTAACTTCTAAATAAAACTAATCTTATACTAATTCTTAAGCGTAAACTTAAAAGCAAAATTTGATTTTTCAAGTCCGAGAATCGAACTCTTAAGGCCAGCTATACCTTATTTTTCGAAAACTATCCCAGGGGCCAATGTACCACCGCGGATACCTTACGCCAAATGAAAATAATTAATTATTAAATAATAAAAATACCAATATTATTCTTCTTCGTGGAGTCATAAAAAATAATTAGTTCCATAAATTTGAAATCTCCTACCTTAAAGGAAGCAGTATGTTTGCTTTCGTGTGTTAGCGTGGCACAAGACATTAAGTCCTGTGTCGGGTTGAGGGGGGCGGGTGAATTAAATATACATTAGCGGTAATTGGGCCCAAAGCAATAAACCTGTTGAAGTTGGAAATACTTTCGGAAGGGCATAAAACTTCGGAGGGATTACGGCGGGTATTTTGCCCTTACCGATATTTTCGCCCGCCGATTTGGCCCCGAACCGTGTCATATTCGAAAGCCTCGCAGACGGGCATCTTAAATCTAAAGTGTAATAACGATTAATCCGGTACAGAGGGGAACTTAGTTCAGGTCGAAGCCGGTCGCATTGTGAGCGTAATTGAAGATCCACTTGATCCGGCAGATCCACTTGATTATGTTCATTGGGGGAGCTGTGAGACCCCCGACCTTGTTTCCACATAAAAGCAATTTTGATTTAAAGTCGGTGGATCCATTTACCAGCTTAAATTAGGGGCGAGTACAGCGTCAGACCCGATTACAGACGTAATCACATTTACAAGTAAATTAGATTTGTAATTCAACTGTTAAGTAGTTTTTGCTCTTTTTTGTTTTTGAATCCTGAAACTAGGTTACCCACTACTGTCAATAGTGAGAATTGTAACCGGTCCATCAGAAGTCGGGTTGAGACAGAATATTGGACAAGTGGTATAACATTTCCTTAAATCATCTGTTTGCGAAAGGTGAATGTGATGTAGGGACGATCTGCGGGATTTCAAGGATTTATGACCGGCGAGACGTGACCGAGCTGAGTGATGGGTAGAAATTAAACCCTCAACTGCCCACTTGGTTTCTGTTATTAGCTACAGTCAATTTGCAGAGATTTTACATCTACACTCGTGTTCAGATTCAACAAGAAAATATCCTTCTGAACACAATCTTCTGTTCCCTCTCGTTGGTCTTTTGCCAGACAGGTTTCGGTTGCTCGCCATCTCCAGTAGCTGTGTATGACAGCTCGAAACATCTTCAGTAAAAATTATTTATAAGATGGAGATTTTACAAAATGTAACAACGTATCGCAATATTTCTACAATTTGTTGAGTGCTAATCTGCAACAATGCGTATTTACGTAACTATCAGGAAATAACATTCGGATCGTGCAGGTGTTAAAACGGGCGACCGTTTGTTGAAACTTAGATCGGTACTTTATCTTTAAACGGTTGAACTCTCCTGGGTTAGACCATTAGGGTTATATCGGTGACCCCCGCCATATTCGGTCTCCCTTGCTGCTACCCTATTACTTCCTATTTCGCAGCCAGACAATTACCAATTATTACTTTATATCCCTCCTGCAGACTTCGCTATTGATCGACGGTATTGTTTACCCAATATTTTAAGGGACATTATAATTAAGGGACAAAGTATGATAGCATCGTTATATTTTCTACTCGAGGCATTCTCTTTGGTGTCCCCTAAAATAAGAGATTATTAGCTGCGACAAAAGGGTAAGTTGATATATTATTCACATTCTTGGACGCGTAACAAGTATTACTTTACACATACTATTTATTGTATGAATAAAATCCCTGATGATCTTTCTTGTTCGTAAGTTACACTAGAAGTGTAATAACAATTGTGTATTATGATGTGGAAATGAAGTGTTATTCGATTCGCCCAAAGTAGCGGACATGCACGGAGCTTGCAAATAAGTCTTGTACAGGCCCGTAACGCTATTTTAAATGTTAAATTGGACGAGATAAAGGGTAACTAGTTTGGGGGGAGTGCGACTAGGCTAGGGTTGATATAGAGCCGGTGGGCATTAGATGGGGAGGGGGGGGGAGAGTGAGCGGAGACTGTTTTATCAGGTCCGAAAACTTGGTCTGACTTGAATGAGAAGTTGAGCCGTTTGGGGGTGTGACGTCCCCCTATCTCTCTCTCTCTCTCTCTCTCTCTCTCTCTCTCTCTCTCTCTCCTTCTCTCTCCAGACCCCACGGCGACCAGTCTATTACAAGAATTGAAATCTGATATGAACTACCTGGGATAAGGAGCGTAGCTTGATTCAGACGGGCCTGTGCCAGAGAGGCCTGTTATTCATGTCCTCTATCCTTTGTCCTGAGTTGGGGACAAGGAGAGTCGATATTACAGGACGAACAGAAAATACCTGGGCGTTCAAATATTTTTTCAATACGTCCAGTATGTAACAAGATATTATTTATTTCCGTTTCTTTGTTAGGCCTCTTGCGTTTACCGCTCACTAAGACAATCATCGCAGGTCCTTCTTTATCTTGCACTAATAGGGAAAATGTAACAGCTTCGGGAGTTGATTTCTCAACACCACGAGCGTATTAAACAAGAGTATGTGAAGAAAATCGCGTGGTGATTTAGGAACAATAGTATGATTTCTAAACAACTCCTTACTTAAGAGATTTTTTATTTTATTCACCGCTCAGCGGATAACATTGTATTCGCGAAAGTTACAATTTCATCGAATCGTTTCACTGTTTTCTTGTAGTCGGGGCGAAGAGACTAGGCATTTATAAAATGAATGGGACTGATTTAAATGCGAGACACGAGTAATTTTCCTCAATTTAAAGCACTTTGCGTCGCGGCGAGGTGTCCACAAAAGGGAAGACTAAAAGGGCGCTTTGTACACCTCTCCACCGACCGGCAGTAATAAATGGAATACCATTAATCTGAGATGGTCATTCACGCACTAAATTAGACAGACCCACCAATGGTTTTCCAGCATTAAAATTCTCTTGTGTGTATAAATGTAACAACATCATAATTTGTATTTAAAAACACGGCATTTGTTAAGGGCCAGCAGGAAGGGGGGTAATTTTAAGACCAACCTCAATATTTTTCGGTTTACCCAAATTACGATGTTTTTATTTATGTTACAGCTCTTTAGAGATTCTCTCTGTTATTCAATTTAAATTTCCCGTTTGTAGTAACAAAGTCCTGTGTACAATGGAATTTTGAATCGCTGCTCCAGCCATCTAAGCTACACAATTTAACAAAGATACAAAATTGTTTACGTACCGAATGATATTTAATATCATGCAGTGACAGTGCAGGCAGGTTGCCCCATCCCCAATCGACGTGCGTAAACGCCTCATTAATTTATTGACGCTTCGTAGATACAAACAACGTGGGACACCAGAGGTGCCCTGAACGTGTCCAACGGCTGATATTAACAGCACGCCACGTGCAAAACAATTACACACGAACATATATATATAGCTGAACAACGGCCTTCACAAGTACCAAGGCATTGGCATCATGATGTTCGATATGCCTCGAATTTAAATTACAATTTTCGGACAGATTAGTATGACAGAGAAAATGCCTCGCACGCATCCTCCGGAATTCTAGTTTCATCAGTAACTGGATTACAGTGTTATCTCCCGTGTGCTAATGTCACGCGAATAGGATTCCTCAGCCGACAAGCCTAAGTGATCCCACTATTCCCTCCCTATCTACGCCATCTCCTCCCGACCTACTCAATCGTGACTGTATTACTAGACTAACGTCCCTAACTGCGTTAGCTTCGTGATGCTAAACATTCTAATATTTTTTAATACTTTTCACGTTATTTACGGGCAGTTGCCATGGTGTTTTTTCAGAGGCGATAGAGGAAGGATCGCGCCTACTCCATAAGTTACAACGCCCCGGGTCTGAGCAAGAAATAAAGGCCAACCGCCTAAATATCAACGCGAATTTTCCGACCGAAATCTGTGAGTACCACGAGTTTTACCGGCATCGAAAAATAACTCCCTCTGCACCTCGTTCCTTATGTTAGCTTTGACTAAAAATTAAATACAATATTCAACTCCGGGCCAAAAACCGCCCGCCCTCCTCCCACTCCCCCCAACATTACCACTAGCACCACTTGGCAAAGTCCTTCTCCCTTGGGAAATAATGTTCTTGCCGTTCATTAAATAGGAATGTCAAATTTTGAAGCAATTATATTCGTCCAAACCCTCCCCGCTTTAGTGTATTCGATTTTTAAATGTAAACCAGTGTGAGCAGGGGGTTACTATTAGTGGATAGTAGTGATACTATAATAATACCCCTGTCCTGTGCTCTGCAAGCTGCAGAGGTTCGCAGGAGGTCGTTATTCGTGTTGGTTTAGGACCAAGGAATTGTCCTCTACCATGGAATTTTCTTGGCCGTTTCCCAAATTTTGAATAAAGTATTTAAATGGAAATTTTACAGCCGAATGTCAAAAAACAATTATTAATCCTACGTTTCCTAATTTTACTTCCAATGTATGTACTATTTCCAATAGAATATATATATATATATATATATATATATATATATATATATATATATATAGAGAGAGAGAGAGAGAGAGAGAGAGAGAGAGAGAGAGAGAGAGAGAGAGATATGTGTTATCCCCACATAATACGGTATGCAGTACTAAATTATTTTGAGTGATATTCAACTTTTACACGGGCACGAACTCGTATTTTTACATATATATGGATAATGTAAGCACCGCCTGTCTGAATATTATCTCAACACTTTAGTAATTAATAATTTAATATTCAAGCGCCGAACCCATCCAATGATTATCATATTTCCGGTGCGGTGATAAAAATCGACGGGGGGCGCGCAAATTATTTAAACCGCTAGTTCGGAACACTGCAAAACCGAAACTGTTTGATGAAAACGCCGAGGGAAATCTGAGATGATAAATAATTATAAAGGAGGGAAAACAATTCGGGCCTGGAGGGGGCGCATAAATTCCTCTTGGGAAATTGTGAAATCTTTTTCGGTGTGCAGGTTCTCAAGGATAGGAGCAGTACCTCTTTACTCCTAGAGACAGTCACTGTCCAACGGCATCACGTCCTGGAGGAAATCCGGGAAATTTAAGGGGATTGACGTTCCCCCCCCCCCCCTCCACGCTACGGTTGGCCCGGGAGGATAAAGTTTCAGTTTTTCCTTCAATAAAGTATGAGCTTCGAGAAAAACTCCGAACTAAGAGTGAACGGGGGATCTGTACTCAACTCGGGGAGAGAGCCCTTACTCCCATTAAGTTATTTACCAAATTACTTTCGAATAGTAACTTTTTCTACTCTTCCCCAAATGATAAGCGGATTGAATTTAACGCTTAGTTGTTAGAATATTCCTTATTAACAAGGCGAAAAACATTTTGGACGTGCTATCTCCTGGAATCCACATTTTTGCCCAGCACTTAAACCTGCAGATTTATTCTGAACTGTGCTGAACACTCGAAGAACTCTGCATAGAATTTTTTTTTGTTTTCATGACACTTCCATGACAGTTTGTGGGCAAACTTTAAATAATCGGTCATTCAACCCCTGCTCAATCCGCTTGGAATTTATATTAACACTGAAAACAGAAAAGAAATACATCACTCTCGCTTCTTCTGTTTCCAGTCGCTTACTTTTGGCCATTGAATAATATAATTCCATCAGTTATATAGTGAGCTATTTAGACACCATTCATGTAGACTTAACGATGATAAACCTCGTATATGCTACGAGACTGTATTGAATATTTGATCATTTCAAAACCGGTTTTTGCACTGTAAGTATTCACCGCAAAATGTCTGAGATTAATGATTTCTTGTTAGCGATCCGACATTGCATCCGTTACAGGCTAATATTCTTTTTTACTGATATTTCGACTGAGAACATGAATTTACCATAAACCTTTTTTGTTTTATTCAAGAAAATTGTTAATATCATTCACTATACTGAAATTAATTTTTAATGTTTCTACAGGAAACAAAATTAAAATATAATGTTCTTCCTACATCGCATTTTAGTTGTAAACTTCTGCTTCTAATTAGGCAGCGTAAATACAATAAATCTTTCTTAATACAACGAAAGATCCGGGCGATTGCAGAACTGAAAAAGAAATGAAAAATGTAATTTAAACTCTCTCAATTTTAAAATATGTACCCTATAAAAAAGGGGTCGGTTCAAAAATCCTATTTTAAAATAACTCCTTTTAACCATCAATCAATCAAAACGGTATTCATAATCTAGGAGGTCGGACATTTGGCCGAGTTCACACGCAAAATGAAAATTACGGTTTCAACGTCAATAAATGGTAATGGAGATGGCGGCTTCTCTAGCCGTGGCAGTGGCAACCGAGAAAATATTTCACCAAACGCTTTCGAATTCCAAGCCCTTTGACCACCAAGCTATATACAACTGATGACGTTGTCTGTGTGTAAATATAAAATGCCTTAATTGCCGATACAGACTCAAGTCGAAACAGACCACCAATAAATATCTAATTACTTAATTAAATTCGTAAAAATAAGAAAAACTGACTAAAACATAATATTGTTTATTACGAACTTTTGGCGATACTTACGTATTCTTGTCGTATTGGCCGTTATCGCTTTCTCGCCGTTTCAGTACAATACCATTTTATTATCATTAACTTTCTGGCGCTACTGAGGATGGCAAGAATCCGAACCTACTGCCTAGCATAGTACGAAATCAGCGAGCGAAGATTTCAAGACTGATAATATCCCTAACCGACGCGGGCCCCTAATTCGGTATCTCGAGCCCATAACATCTTACAAGGCTACGTCCTTTGTTCCCCCGAACCTCCCCGCCTACCCGCACATTACCTCGGGGCTTTATATTCATAATATTAGTCCCCGCCCACTTCCTCCGTTGTCATCGCTGAAGATATCTCCGAGCGAAAAGAATTATGGGGTTGGGGAACACAATGGTGGTGGGGTTACCCGAAGAAAGTGCCCGGGCTCCCCGAGGCGGGGTTTGGATGAATGCCCGAGTTTATCCTCCTCCCTCCGACCGCGCGGATCGAACACCGACAGCCCGTTAAAGGGGAAAGAGGTGTGTACAGGGGCGCAGGTTGATTTAATTAGTTTACGGGGCTGTGGCGGGCGGGGGGGGGTGTGGCGTGCTCTAATCGGGAGTGACGCCCCTCCGTTCACGCCCAGGGCCCCTCCACAGGATAACCGCGTCCCACGGGTAAACTGTTCCAGACTGTAATTTGTTACCGCGATCACGGGTTTAGAGAGCGCCTCGATAAATTCATTCTAAATATGCGGCCCGGGTTAGTACACCGCCCTGTGGTAATACCATGAAATTTTTTTCCCACGTTAAATTTAACGAAAACCGGATACCAATGAAATACCGAACGATTAATAAGAGTTAAACGCGTTCGGATATCTGAGCTGACATGACGACGCGATGTTTAAAATATTTGGTGACTGTGGCGTCCCACTAGACTAAAAAAGAAACGCTGTAATAACGTTTGTAACAAGGAAATTGGAGCCGCGCTATTTCAGAGCGGTCGTACACTGAAGGGCCGAATCGTTATCGCCGACGGGCCCCGGTCACATGCACACGTGCACAAAAACCCGTCGGATATTCGCTAGCCCTTTGTCCTTTCCCTAACATTGTATTGTGCTGAAGTGGGCGGCCTCTCTCGACTGACCGATAATACGGCCTTGTACAATTGTTTATCGCGTCGGTCGAGCGAGTTTCGAATAGAATAGGTCCGTTTTACACGGGAGAAGCAATATTAAATCGATACTACATTTATAACAATCAAATATGAAGCTACTTTTCCAAATTATAATTGGGGCTTATATAGTAGATTAGTACGATATTTTGGACACGGGTTCATTAAGCTCAATTTCTGAACTAATGTATCGCTCTACATATATATATATATATATATATATATATATATATATATATATATATATATATATATATATATATATATATATTCATGATCTAATATTTTATCGACAAGTTTAAGGGTCCGATACTAACTTATGAAAAGCTGCGGTCTGCGGTTAACGGGAAAAACGGGCAAACTTATCCATTTTCAGGACTTCGGAAAGCTTCGTACATTGTGACTTTGTCTTCCCTAAACTTGTTACTTTACCGAGAAATGTCCGTATGGGATGAGCAACACGTCTTTGTAACGAAGTTACCTTGGCGTTAAGGCCAATCGGGACGATTCGGGACCTCATACTTCAAAACGAGGAAAACAGGAATTGTGCGAACTCGAAGGATCCAAACTTCTATACCGGTTTTCGCTCCGGACAGTGTTCCTTCGGGACACTATTCTTTGAAGTTGTTTAATGTACCACGAAACGGTGGAAATAGATAATTAACCAAAGGATACAAAAATTAGTTTAACATACCTGTTTAACATACAAAAATTAGCCGAGAAACCAGATCTGGGAAAGCCAGATTGGAATACGGTCCAATTATCCAAATAGAAGATATTCCAAACCCTTATTGAGAGCAAAATATTCACACGTGCCACTCAGAAGAGAGCAAGAACTATTCTCAACTCTCTTAGGGCACCGCATCACTAATGTCTAGTGTATTCGGCTTGTCCAAAGCTTTCGCCAATTAATCGCTCATTAATCATGACTTTTCAGTGTCTCATGTATGTAAAGACCTTAAGTGCGGCCCAAGGGAAGTTAGCACTTTTTACAGTTAATGCTTTAGTACTTTTGAGGGATGACGTTTAGTGTTATATACACACACTTTTGTTTGTTGCCAATGAGGTTTTATTTTAATTTTGAGTCCTCGATTTAATGACTCCAAGTCCGCCCTCCCTCCTGCGGCACGCTGTTATGTATCTAGCATTATGCTTTTTCAGGGGGGTTACAGCAACAGTGTTATTCGAGGCTTAGGATCCCGATGTTTACGCTCGTTCCTTCGGCGGGTCGTAATTTAGATCAATCAGGGCGGTGGCGTTTGGGCGGCAGAAGTTTGGGGCCGGCAGCGCCATCTGGAGAGGGAGAGAGGGAGGGAGTGAGGGAGTGTGGGAGAGAGGGAGAGGGGGGGATGTTCGTGGGAAGTAGCCGGATCCTCAGTCGGCGTCCGAACTCCGAGTTGGTAGCGTCTAGGCCACTCGCAGCATCCCCTCTAGACACGATATTACGTCGGCAGAGACCTTCTACATTATCCATTACATCGTTACAGCCTTGCCTACAGTTCGGAATCTGTCTGTAAAGCCGTATCAGAGCCGAGGGAGGGATATTGGCCGGAGAGAGTCCCGTCATGACAGGGGAAGAGGAGCCGGCTCACGTGGCTGTTGGAGGGGCACCCGTGTTATGTGTTTAAGGGGACCGAGTCCGTCGTTGGTACAGCCAAACTGAAACATGAGGAACTGCGGCATTGCCCTTTTGGTTTGCCTCATTTATTTTCAAGGTAGGGATGTTTTTTTGCATTTGTTACGGTGTCAGCGTGCAACAAGTATCATGAATACGACGGCTCCCTTTGCCGTTTGCCATAAATGCCTATTATTTCCATGTACATTTTAAAACATTGTTTGAAACCGTATCACCGAATATTTTGCTAACCGCTATGTGGTCTAAAGTACAGGATCATACGTCTTCAGGAATTCCTTCTTGTCATCAGGAATTGTAACAGGCCTATTGTAAATTGAATCATATATAATGCCTTACATTATAGCGCATTGTCATCAATATAGGCTTTGTAAAAGAGTATAAACTACCGGAAAAAATCCTTCGAAAGAAGACTGAAAAGGAAGAATGGGACATTTAATTTTGTTGGAAGGCTTTGATTCTATTTCCGACGTTGGGATTTTTTTGGCGCAGGAGTATCCCGGGTTAGGAAAAAGAAAAGCGACAGACGCTCGTCGGTTAATGCGTACGTCTTAAATAGCTCAGCTTCCGTTGAATTGCCGCGAGGTGCGGACGAAAAACTGAAGGGGAATTTTCGTGGTGAATAACCGAAAATTCGGAGTTCATTCCGGTGTGCATATGGCCGGTGTGAATAAATATGAACGTCCAAAGAAACAGAAGACATAGCTTATCTCCAGCGCTCTGTCTAACACAGCTGGGGAATTTGCTTGGGATATTTTACGAAGATTTTCGGGCGTCTAAAATTTGTTCGATGCTCTCGGCTGTGCAATGTCGAAACGCGGTTTGTGCGGTATTTGGACTATCTGGGTTGGTAAGGGCGGTTTTCAGGCATTATCACCCTCCCGATAACACGCCTCCTTTTGTTTGGCTCTATACCATGAGATCAGACCATTTTGTGCATACCTTAACAGAAATAGATATGCTTTAATATAATAGTATAATTAATAGTAATACCGTGTATCTAGTTACAGGGCCATGGCACAGGAAGATATGTTAAAGAAAAAATAAATTTTGGATTGCTATGAAACTTTGGAAAAATATCGATATCTTCTGTGGGTCCCTTCCAGCTAAACTATCAAAAGTTACTTTACTAGTCTAAAAATCACTTCTGGAAGGTCTCCAAAATTACTTTAAATTGCGGTCATTCTTTTATTATGCCTTCCTCCACTACGACCTTCACTCTCACCGCACATCTATAAAACATTCTGAGATAATCCTTAATGCTAATTTAGACTGTCCGTGTATACATAAAATAAATACTAACCGATGGCGAGAAGCCGAAACTATTCTCTAAGCGCTGGCCAAATAACCGAGAGACGACACAGAACTGATTGATTGATCGCTCTAGTTTTCAAAAAATTATTACCATCATCTCATTAGTTTATATTCCTTAAATTGTGTAAGAGACTCGTGACTGTTCTTAGAAAGGTGGAAATTAAAACATTTATAATACTTTTTAATTACAGTTTTTCTGTCTCTTTGCAAGTTTGCAGGTATGAAACCTTTCTTTAGACTCATTCTTTAGATTTCACCGGATTATTTTTCATTAATATAACTATCATGAATATAACAGAGAATAGGAAAAATTAATGGAAAAACCCTTCAGAAAAATATTTAAGATTTCCACGAGTAAGAGCTCTTAAGGGAATGTGTTTAGTTCCTTTGGGTCGGTCCCCTTCGATGTATTTCCTAGATCTCAGGATACGTCACTCCGTTGACCACCGCTGATGGTTATGTAAGCCTGAATACTTTCAATTTATTTAGTACCAACTCTGGTCATCCCGTTAAAGTATATAAACGACCAGGGGGTACATGGGTAGAATCCCACATGTTTATTTCCACTGTTAAAATAACCGAGGGTTCTTGTCGAGTTCAATAACTGACGGGCCCGGAGTCGGAGTAACTTTGAATATGTAAAAGAAATCGAACAAACTGTTGTGATCCCAGGCTTAGACTTAGGGAAATAGTTCAAGTTAAGCTCAAGTGTATTAAGGATTTGGCGTTTAAAATTTGTATTCTGCGAACTTGCAAAGCCCAGCAGAAAATCCAACTTGTACCGGGCGGGGTACTTCGATTTCGCTAAGAATAGCGCCGTTTGAGTAAGAACGATTGCATTTTCCGAAGTCCAATGGCTTTCCGATTATCGGCTAACACATCCGCGTGGCGGGAGGGAGGTCCACCAGTCCAAAACGGAGCTTGATCGAACACCAAATGGAAGAAAGATTGAAGCCTCCAGATTTAACTGACATCGGTTTTGAAACGGATTATAGAATAGTAATTGTATTATTTACGGAAGGTGGGCAAGTTTTATTTTCAATTGCAGCCATTTTCCCATTTTACCAGCCGAGTGACTAAATTGTCACCAGTGACAATCGTAAGGTAAATTTCAGATGCATAAAAATAAGAGTCTGATTATAATTAGAGGTAGGGAAATGCGCCACCAGCATCGTAACAATATTTAACCACCAACCGATCGATATACCATTATTTTAACCTCTCGCTGATTTAGTTTTTTGCTGAGATCGGTTTCGGCTTCTCGCCATCATCAATAGAAGTAAATTAGTGCCCCACCTACAAGCGTAAGTGCATGACTAAAGTAATGACGGGACGCTACTAGAGCTGGCGAGAAGTCGAGACCTAATGGGACCAAATCAGAAAATTCAAAAATTATAGTACTGTATTCCAAACTCATATGCCCTGACAGGTATCTTCAGTATGGGAAATATGGTATCGGTGAAAAATATTTGTGGGCCGTTATATTGGAAGAAGTCTATTTAAATTCAGACGGATAAGAGGTCGAATGAATCAGAGGTTTTTTCCCTTTTTTCTTTTCCATCTATTTCTGGAATCAAATTATGCAAAATCTGCATCGATATCTTGGATCGCAACCTGTCAAATACAGGAATATTCTTATCGAAAACTAGCCCTTATTTGGCGCAGTTAAAATTGAGTTCTAAGCCAGAAGTTGTCGGATTAAGGAAGTTGTCGATTAAATGAGATCCTGGAAATCGGTATACCGAAGTCCCTCCGGGTACACAAGGAATATTTTGATGTAATTTTACATCTAATCCTTCCTCTCGAATTAATTGAGAAGCGCAATTCTTCCCATCAATTGAAAAGGTCCTGCCCCTCACCTCAGAAATCGAACCGGAAACTCACCTTTCATGAAGACTAGATCTATATTTACAAGCCCAGAACTATTTCTTTCGCTATTATTCTTACTAAATACTTGTAAATCTGAATCATTGTTTTTTATATTTTTTTAACCTACTCAAAAAACAGTCAGTGAAGCGATTCAAAAAAGGCAAATATATGAAAGAATTTACATTATTTAAATGGGTTGATTTCGAGCGTTTAATCAGTGTCGCAATTTAAAACCCGAAGAGAGTAGGGTACTCAAGAAAGGGCTAGGTTATTGCGCGATTAATAACAAGTGAAAAATCTACGCTATAAAGGACCGTTGCGTAACTGAATTTTTGACGCCTTCACGCCTTTACTTTGCCAAAGTGGATCGCATAAAAATTCCAATTCAAAAATATTTAAGGAGCAGCCGATGCCGAAAATTCTGTTGGTACATAATGGCCGTTTGCTTATTCTCAGCTTGTTTCTTCATCGGTATCCACGGTATCAATTAATTCGTTCACGGCCCATCTTTAATTTTCGATTGTGCGACGGGATTTATGAATGATTTGATGAATCGGAGTTCCAGTCTCCGGTGGGGGAAAGAATTTTCATTAAATTACAAATTTCGACAGTTTTTCGATTCTCTCTCGAAATTAGAAAGATGTCCTTTTTTCCGTTAAATATTCCCGGTACATACAATCTTCCTTTATTTCGTCCAACGGACTGCTGTCGCAGGGCCGACAATAAATATCCTTTAATAATTACCGCCGGCGTTAGTGGTTTTCAAAAGCTTTTGAATTTTCGAAGTTTAATAACTGTCGAGTGTGTCCATTGTGGGTGGGGGTGGGGGTGCTTGGGGGTTGGAAGGGGTGGTAGCGGGCAGACGACACAAAAGAGGTCTGAATTATCGGTTAAGAGAGGTCGGATATTGTCGCGTCCCCGCCAAACCCACCACCGCCGCCCAGATAATGCCCCCATCTCATAACTCCCCAGTTTATGCCCCCAGCGTTCGAGATATGAAGCTTTTATGAGTCTGGAGTTTAAAAATAAAATATAGAATTAATATGGATTTGATTATTAGCGAGAGTCGGTTCTGGATTTGGTACGAACTGCCCGTTTATTATCGCTCGATTCCTTGGAAAATGTTCTTTGCCCATTTCCAACCGACCAGACATAAACTGTATCTGCGGTACGTTCAATTGATTGATTTTGGCATTCAAATTAGCCCGGCAAAATTTTCCCTATGTTAGACACAATGCGAGGATCATGTACCTAATTCCAAAAGAGCTGTTGGAGCTCGGAAACATTTTTCATTTTCACTTTCTGTCAGCGCCCATCAATATCGCCGGTAACCTGCATAAAAAGTCCTATTAAAGAAAAACCAAGCCTGATGATAAGCCGGTGATTCATCCGCAGGCTTTTCATCCTCGGGGAGGATTTTTTTGTTTGCATTCATTCCATTCTGTTTGGCGTATCTTAGGACTTTCGCCTGAGACACCTCATTAATCATGATTTCTCAGCGTCACAAGACCACTCGTTTGAGGAAGACGGATTTTCACCGGGGTTGTTATCTTCTGGGACTGTGTGTACTGTTAACACCTTGCAACTAGAGGGAGCGGACGGGGGGAGGGTTTAGTATTACGGGGCTGTGTGTAATTATTCTGTATGTAGGACGCAGTTCATGTGAACGGGGGACGTGCGGTCGGTATACCCTACATCATCATCATCAAAATTTAAAATTTAAGACTGTTGCTCGAATTTACAAAAACATTATGTGATTCTTCTTCTATCGTCGCTTGGTTGGTGTGAGGTATTTGCATATTATGGATGTCGAACAAAAACGGACTCTTAGCGCTATTACTAATCTAGTGTTCAGCCCAGGACCAAGAATATGATTCTAAATTATTAAAACTCGCATAACTGGTCTCGACAGAGAATAACGGCGCTTAATAAGTAATATAATAAAAAATACAACTGGAAGGCAGCATATATGATTTATTACTCAATGCATTACTAGCATATTCAAGTCGAAACTCCTTGTTACATATGAGTTAATATGTTTATTGTTTGAGGCGGTTGATGATAAACGGCCTCGGTATAATCAACAAACCGGTACAGCCCGGGTCTGAACAACCCGAATGGAGACAGCATGCGGTAGTTAGAAACTCGGTAGTGCGGTCTCGGATCTAACAAGCTGGAGAGAGAGGGGAAATTACGCGAGAGGCAGCAATACACATACCCGGTTGGAAGGGGAAGTGAGCGCTGGACAGGATATAGCAATCCTTCAACTTGGAATAAAGACCGGCGGGCCTATTTTTTTGGTACTCTGGCGGCCTGTGTGGGGTTCCGGACGACATCATTGATACCCAGGAGGCTTTCGACGGGGAGATATGACCGCACCCCGCTATGTATTCTTTTGATCGTTCCCTCTCCTAAATACTTCATACAGACACACACTCACATTCATATATATATATATATATATATATATATATATATATATATATATATATAGAATATAGTGGGAAAGAATCCCACCCAGTGGTGTACGTGCTTTCCTCCCCGAATACCGTTTATATACGAGCCCGAATTTATCTCGCTCGAAACTCTCGCTACCGCCCCGGTCGGTCCCTGCCGCCTCCGCCGGCAACAAATACTCGAAGGCGTATATTTATAAGCGTAGTAGCGACGTCGGCGGGTATGCGGTGTGCGTACCAGTCGTTCATAGTTGGCCGAATTGCTTTCTAGGCGGCATTAAAGGGGATTTCGCGGGGGGGTGGATGCGATGAGATGATATTGCCGCCGGCGGGACCGTAAAAACGGGGCCACTTCTACCCCCTTTCTTCGGCTGTTTAGAAGTCGTTCATATAGCGCCCTGATGGACAGTCTCTCTCGGAATAAGGGGCACAGTGGTAGGACGATATATACTTTGGCTAATCATCGGATGGGGTATCCTTGCGGGTACATCTGTACACGAGAATATCTCATTTACTTAAATAATACACTAATTTTTGTATAATTTACAACCGTTCGGCTCTACGCACGGGTAAGATAAATATCGAGTACGGTCACAGAAAATAAATAATTTTGAACCATCTATGTATTATATTGCAGAAAAGTAAGTGCCTCAAGATAACCAATTTGCCCGAGTGAATCAGTGAAGTGGCCGGCTAAACCAGCTCCCGAGATAAAAGATCGAAAGAACCACAGAAAAATAGCTTAAACATAAACCTGTGTGGCTATTATATAATTGAATACAATCTGGCTTCACTATATCTCCAGTGCAAGTGCTTGACACTGCGGAGAGTAACCGAATCGAGTTTAGCATTTGGACAGGCAATCGACGCGAGACAGAGGGTCCCAGCGCGGTGTCGATGCTCCCTAAAAGACTTCAGGGAAAGACGTTCGGAACGTTTCCCGGTTGAGAAATCCCGAAATTGGATATCCTTCATGTGTGCTACTTACGACCCCTAACAGCGAGTTCACAAATAAGCGAACCGCGTGTTGACTGATTGTGGCTATTTTCGGCCGCGAATTTCCTGAGGGTTCAAACAAGAAACTTTCCGCGCTAACAGCGCCAGACGTTTTTGCTTGTTATGATATTTCGTGCTCCACGTAGAAAAAAAAATCGGAAATGTAGCGGAAAAGACTCCGCTTAGGCGTTTTTTGATCCTGATAATCGATACTTACTTTTTCCCCTGACGTAAATTGAAAAAGTGAAAAATCGCATTTTATTTCTCTTCCCCGCAGGACCCTCGTAAATTTTGCACGGTAATAATTAGTACTAAGTAGTATCATAAATCGGCTATTACTGGAGGTTACAGAATAATAGAACAGTACTCGGAGTAATATGAACATTTTAAAATCATCTCTTTTAATTAAGTTATATTAAAATTTAAAAAAATTTTTTAAGTTTTCTATTTACCAAATTATATTTTGTAATTTTTCAGTATTTAAAACCAACGTCCAATCCTCATTTCATCCTTCTGTCTGCAGAATGTTTTATTCCTTACATCCGAGGAATGCATGTCCTGTAGGAAGGGTACTGTAAGAATTGTTTATGTGGAGCGCATATTGCACTCCACCGCCTCGTGTGTATGTGCATGATGAACGCGGCGTGCCCCGAGGCTTTGAGAAATGGAACACGGCACCAGCGCTAAAATCCCCGGCTTAACGCCCGCGTCTTATATTTCGGGCGAACATTCAAATACGCTTTAAGCCCTAGACATTGTTGGAACTTTTAGATTAGGTAGAAAAGGGTGCAATACAAGTATAACTGCAATCTTTGTTTCGATCGCTGAAACTTTTCCCGGAGTCCGGAGGATTCGAAACAGCTTTCAATCCATTATCTCTTATTTTGTCGTGAGATGGACCGATTACGGCATCTCATGCCCTAGGGCCACCGCATTGTCACTGCGAGAGTGAAAGCGGTGGCTGGATCCGCCACCGGCGGGGCCACTTCACTGATTGAATGCTACTGACGACGGCGGGACGCACAAACCGTTTCCGGTGAAGATATCGCTCTAGTGATGTCTGGTGAATTGCTTTCAACGCTACAGTTGAGGGCGGAGGGGAGGCCCTGAGGCATTGTACGCGGCGGTAGGAACCAGGAGGCGGATGTTGGCTCTCCCTTTTAACTTCAACAACAGGAGAAGTGATCCGCGATAGCGGCTCCTCGCTCCAATCCTCTGGGGATATCCTCTTAACGTTATCCGACAATAATGCATTCCCCTACCAACCTTGCTCGCGCAATTAACTCGTAAGAACATTCCCCAAGTAAAATAATTATCTTTATCCGGCCATATCGAATATTTATATCAACAAATATAATTGACGATTGAAGGATGTCCGGTCCGCGACCGTCATTAGAACCCGTGCATTTACACCGGACCGGCCGTTTGGGGCGGATTCGGAAATTCCCCTTCAAATTCACCGGCGATCGGGGTCCGTTACTAGTGCGGTGAGAGGGAGGAGCCTGTAAACTCCCACATACTCATTAGAATACAGTTCCGCAGTTTGTTCCGGGCACGACTGCTTCCCGTCTGAACTGCAGTTATTAGGCCGCCACTCTATTTGAGAGCGGGCCCGTACATAATGGGACCGGGGGTTCATGGGTGAACGGCTTATTTATAGTGGGAATCCAGGAATCAACTGCCCGACATTTAAAGCGGTTTAAACGCGGGTTCGAATCCAGGCGGACTGGATTTTCCTTCAGTTGCCAATATGAACTGATCATGTTCAATAAGACCAATAAAAATTTACGGTGCGATGGACCCGCGTTCGGTTTCGTTAGATGGGAGGATATGCATAAATAAATATGCAACAATTTTTTTTATAAACGTAAAATAATTACATAAATTTTGATCTGATCATGAATTTCTTGAATGTTTTTTGAGATTCGCTCTCAGCCATGCGTTTGTATTTCCTACTAGACGATTTCCAACTTTCAGTGCTATTAGGGAATCAAAATTCACGAGGGGAATCGATCAGTTCCGAAACCAGTTAATTAGCTGGGATGAATAAATGACGGGAAATTTCCTGGTCACAAAAATTCTTTACAATCGGAAACGCCCGGGTCCCGAAAGATCGATCCGGGTACGACGGGGTACTTGAATTTTTATATTTTATCTTCCGTTTTTATTTCAGAAACTTTTATGCGCACCATATAAAAGTATAATGACCGAAATTGCTGTTTTTTCTATGGGCACCGTATGCGCATGAGGACTTATCAAAATTCAAGCTGACGATGTGGTTAGAGGGGAAAAATCCATATAAAATAACCCTCCATATTTTAATGCTGACACTCGCGGCATTCTATTGATTTCACTGAAAATCGGTCAGCGGACACTTCCGGTTTAGTGAATTACTCACATTTGCATACGCTCGTATCAGAAATTTGTTGCTGCTTCGGAATTACCAAATCCGAAACTAAAGTGCATATTTTAGTTGTTGCCCTATTTTGTTAAATCGAGAAGTTGCGTTTAAGAATGGAGCGGCTTTATCTGACAATTTGCATTACTATAAAAAATATTTAATATAGTAGTAACATTTAACGTTAAGTGTTTTCTCATGTCCCAAAAGTGTCACCATTGGTTGGTTTCTTTTATCAAGTCCTTCAAGCGTTGTACTAATACATTCAACCATTGTACTAATAACTATATGTAGTTAGATTGTACAAAAATAAATGTTAAGGGTAATAAGGTAAATATAATTATTAATATGTATTATTATGAACAATTGATTCCACCTGCCGAAAAAGTGATAAAGTAAATAAATAGAATATTAAGCGAACTATAAACATATAAATTTAATTTGGAAAACCGTATTTTTACGGTGTTTCATAGACCTAAAATCATATTGATAGATTCAAACTGCTAATGGTTTGCGTTCTATTAACGAAAGTAATTTAATTGTAAAATTAAGCTGATTAAAGAGAGATGACTAATAATAAAATATTCTTACTCAATACTGATATTTGCAGTGTTAATTAATTGAATTTCAATTGCTAAAAATATCGGCTTCCTGAAATAATCATGATTGTCAGCGGGGTCACTTACCCTGTCACTGTCGTGTTCTACCTCACCCAAATTATAAGTGACGTTTACAGGCAATTTTGTACCCTTGCGATTGGTTCAGTATGTTTATTTCGATCGGTCAGGTTTTGTTGGATCTGCCTATTTCTCTCAGTACATAAACTATATAACGTAGAATGTACATTTTTCCTAACGTTAAATTCAGCACCTGTCCTTTTGTCTTACACGTGTATTAATATAATTGTTTTATGATATGTAAATAGAACTTAATTAGTGCAGAATTCCTTTATAGTTACCTTCTTTAGAGAAACTTTTATTTTTTAAACTTTTTTCGCAATCCGAATTTAACCCAAGCGACAACCATCTTGTTCTCGATGGCTACTAGCCGAGTTGTATCGTGTCATAATTACGCGCCATAATTTTCCGAAAAATCCGACCACGCGAATGGAATCAATCATATTGACTAAACACCAGAATACAATTTAATTTTTCTATTCTGTGTCCAAATCTGGATATTTAAAATGGCCCCGACGGCCATTGATGGAAAATAAATTCTTAAATTAATGTATCCGAAACATATCGAGGACATTTTTACGGCCAATGTTGTATTCGCGTGATTACCTTGCCAACTTAAGGAGGCAGGCCGAAATAGTGGAGTGAAACAGCTGGGAAAAAAAAAATTATTAGTTGTCGTGAGCTATTTGTTAAAAATTTAGCGGCGGAGAAAGATCTCGGCCGACCCACTATCGGAAACCTAGGATCTGGTTTTTAAATTCTTTATTCGGTCATGCCATCGGTCGCTGTTCAAATATATATATTGATCCAGAAAAGAAAATGAAATATTAATTTTTATTTCCTTCAGCTATTTTGTCTCTCCACTCTTAGTGTACATTCTCGCGTTTCACTGTCATCGTGAAGGTGTCGAGAAGTCGAAACCGGTCTAGCGTAAAACTGAATCAGGCGGAAAATCTAAATGACACACGCGCAATTATTTCCAGAAAACGCAATACTGTTAACGAGATTCTATAGTCGTTTTGTCGCCGCGAGATAGTGTTGAAAATGCGCTTTTTTAAGTCGTTCCGATTAGTGATCCACTGCGACATTTATATTCAGTCTAACAGAGCAGCGGTCAGCAGCTCTCGCTGAAATTTTTCTTATTTAATTCCGGCCCTAATGCAATTGTAATTGACGTTTCGCTAATGGTATTAAATGTCGTCCCAACGTTGGAATAAACCGCTGGATCGGACCGTTGGCCGAGGCAGTCGCAAGAGCGGAGTTCGGTAGAAGTTATTTGAACACCATTAACACAATTCCGATCGGTATTGGCAAGAATATTATTTATTGGCGAATTTTAATCCGCTTATCGTTTCATTGCGGCTGTTCAATAATTGGTGTTTGAGTTGGGAGGCTCGGGGACCGAGTTGCTATTCGCTGTATTTGCTATACGGTTTTTTCGAACCGTCAAATTTAAAGTGAAAATATCGCGTTTACCCTGCTTGATATTCTCAGCCGTGCGGATTATCTCAAATTTCGATTCTATTTAGATGACCGCTCAAATCGGTCTCAAATATGAGTTGAGCGAACGGCTGTGGCCGGCTAAAATGTTGAGCGGAGTTTGGAAACGGGCGTTTGTTAGTTCAGCGGTCGAGCTAAAACATTTGGCTCGTCTTGGACTTGCGGTAACACCGAGGACGTTTCGACAGTTCTGCGAAACTATCAAAGAAGCCAAGATTAGTGAAGGAATTAGTGTAGGGAAGTCGTCAGGAAAGACCGCGCAGATTAGTTAAAGTTCAGTAAGTTGTGAACATTGAGTTGAAACGAATACAAACTGCTTCCAGTTTATTATCACCCGTTTATATCAGTCAACTATAATATTTTTTTAAGAGATCCATTACATTCTAACGGTAAATTGATTTTTTCATTTATTTGAATCCCGGTTCTAAACTTTATAATTTCTTTTCCCACAATCTTGTCCATCTTCAGACTATTTTCTCGGCGAATATGATTTTTTCTGCGGATATTTTCCTAGTCACAGCTTGCCGCTTTTCCTTATTTCTAAATTACAGCAGTTCTGGGTGGGTTCAATCGACGGGTGGCGTAAGATTTTAATCAATTTTTTTTCAATTTCCATAACCCGACTACCCTTTCCGACTAAGTCTAATAATAACGGACTATAATAACGGGAGTTAAGCTGTTATCTCTAAGCAAAAAATACTTCTAGGGCTCTTAACTCTTCCTGTAATATAATCAACATTAGACAAGTTGAACCTAATAGTTTCGCATCGTACGACTTGGATTAAAGAGATTGAATTGATCAATCCGGTTATAGAGATTTTTATATCTTGAAAACGGTCCGGAATTTTCATACCCTCAATTTTAAATTCGATTATTGTGTCAAAATTGAGATTTTGTGCATATAAAGGAGGTAAAATTATAATACTATAATAAAGCGGCGATTTAGTTTTTATAAATTATTATTGTGCGTAAAGCATTCGCCACTAAGTTCCCGTTGAATTGTAAGTATTTTTCCGCTAGAATAAATTCATTTTTGGTCGCTTACTGGCTTCAAAGCCCAACATTGGAAACTGACTACTGTTGGGCCACTTCGGTCAATATTGACTGGAATTCTGGTTGCATCCGAGGGCCGTTACCTCCACGTTCATTTTCCTATTTGTTAGCCCCAGCCAATGCCGATTGGTCATCGGACCGTAAACAATATTTTATTCTATTTCACTATAACTGAAATTTAAAAAAAATAGAGGAATGAAACCATCTAGCGACTTAAGTCCGGGACGTTTACACAGTCGAATGTGGAAGGCAAATAAATTTGGCCTCTCTTTCTCTCTCTCTTTCACCCTCCACCCTCTCTTTCACCCTCCGCCTTCTCTCTCTCTCTCGTCCCCCTCTCACTCTCTTCCTCTCCCTCTCTTCCATTCTCTCTCTCTCCGGGTCCGGTTGTTCCAGCGGGGGAGAAGCGGAAATCCGCTTTCGTCCGGCTACTTTCAGTCTTAGAGCGGGAGCTTCCTGCAAATAATTTCGCAAATGGGTTTTCTTGGCGAACTTTCAATTAAAACAATACCCTCCCCTTTATAGTCTGGTACGAAGTGGTTGGTCGGCGGGAGAGTGGAGGACTTTATTTCATCCACAACACGCTCCCAGTCTCTTTTTCCTGTCAGTATAAATCAAAACCTACATCCGGTATTCTCCTACTTTCCCATTCAAGATCGATTTTCATTTCCCTTTTTAATTACCCGATGATTTTTTTACTCAAAATAAATGTATTCATTAATACAGGAACGTAAGAAAAAAACAACAAAGTACGAGGGCGTTTGAACGTAAAGATGCTTTACGTTATAATAATTCCCTGCCTCCCACTATATTATTAACCGAATGCTACTTGATGATGAAAAGCGCGTCCAGTATTCGAGTTAGTTCAGTTTCTGATCCTCTGTCGTCTCCACCGCGACCCTGATTAATTGATGGTTCGTTAATGGTTGAGTTCGTTTGATGATTACCAACTCGAGAGACAATTTTTCGGACGAGAGCGGTTTAAGCTCCCACAAACGACAACAGCGTAAGTGCAGTGACAGCCAGGGATGGCCCCAAACGCCCCAAACATTCGTAAGTGAATCACCGATCTTCGCTAAACGCTGTTGCAAAATACCAAACCGGTGCATTCGGGAACCTAAAAATGTGCCTTCAGCGTTCTAGATGCTATCGTCGAAACGGCCCGTCTGAGAGCCGGGACTGTTTTGTGCGGATATAAAAGGGCACCGAGACTTTGCTCCATAGTCATAATTTAAAATGGGGAAATTTTAATGGGGGCCTTGCCTGGATTTAAACCGCCGCTATGGCGAATTTCCAAAACGGATCTCCAACTAGGCACCGTCCGTTATTTCGCAAACAAGAAAATTTTACCTGCCCACCAGTGCGGATTTCTCATCCTTCATTAAGTCCTTCCAGACAAGGAAATTTTAAATCGAAACGTCAATAATTGTGTTGGAAAGGTAAATGCAGCAGCGATACTTGGTATATTTGTAACGAAATGTTTCAAGTTGATTTAATTTATCATTATTTATGTGAAAACAAGAAGAGAGTTTGGAGAACGATTTAAAAGGGGTAAAAAAATTGATTGAAATATGAAGTTTTATTGAAAAATGTTTTAATACCACCTGTGGTACAGCTTGTGGTGGTAGTTCCAAGGAATGAATTCAATGATGTAGCTTCTCCTGAAGCTAGAAAACACATTTTTATGTTTCCGGCGGCCATTCTGTTATTATACTGTACATCCGAATAAATTTCAT